>OX359267.1:29363497-29963497 GCA_947179155.2 Hedera helix
AATTTGTGCATAAATAGTGCACCACCTTTGTAACACAACATATAAGCTTAGGGTTTCATAAATTTCAACACATATGGCACATAACTTACATAACTCTTACTTCTATCCATGAATACATACATGGCTACATCTAAACTTTCATTTACTCACATAAACCTCAAATTTTAGAGCAAGAACAAGATTATACCTTCTTGTAGCTCTTCCTTTCCTTACTATGAAGCTTTTTAGCCTTCTAATCTCCACTTTGATGGCCTTATGATCCTTCTCTTGATCATCTTCTTAAGATTTCTTGCTCACTATCATGAGCCCTAGCTTCTTTATCTTCTTTTCTCTCTTTCTCTTATGCTAGCAACTTTCAAAAATGCTGAAAATAGATGAACTTAGCCAACTTGATACATACTTAACATATATATGTATTCCATCTCTTTTCCAACAACTAGCCATGCATTGGTTAGTTTAACCATGCATGGTTAGGGCATTAATGGCATTTACTTTTTACTAATCGAGGATAATTTGGTCAATTCACCACTCTAGGACATATTTGTCATGTCTTAAAATGTCAAGGGAATTATGGTCTTTACATCACATAGGACATAATTGTCATTCTATAATTTGCTAAGGGCAACATGGTCATTTGCCAAATTTCCTAGAGAATTAAATTCTCAAATAAATCATACATGCTTATTATTATTTTTTTATCCAAATTAATTCCTTTTTTTTACCCAAATTTGCTTCATTAGGCTTGAATTTAAGTTCATCATCAAATAATCTATAATTGGCTTAACCCAAAATACTTGTCACATTTCAAAAATTGTATTTCATCAATTAATAATAACAATTCACAATAAATTGCCAATTTACATAATATTCATTTTTAATTATTTAAGAACCCTTTTTGGTTTCACATTCAATCAATTTCACCTTCCGATATCTCAATATAATCGAATTGCCCATCTTTTCCATAACTCACTTTCTCGAGAAGCGAACCTCAACCGAATTACCAAAATCTATCGTCCTTTGTCCTTTTTAAGCTGGTAATACATCTATTACAACTTTATGCCCCTTTACATATTTATATAACACCCCGGTGCCAAATTTGCACCGTACCTGCATACTACATTTTTTCTACTCATGCTCGGGGGTATTACCTTTCTGTTTTTACACATCATATACCCGATTATCTTATTTCAATCCTTCAATATCAGTTCTTAATAACTTCAAACTTTTTAAAGATCATCAATCTTATTATTCCTTTAATCTCTATCTTGAATCCTTCTTTCTTTATCATATCAATTATATATATACACATATTCAATCTACCACATAGGTCATAATAGTACATTGATCACATAACAATTTATATTACATCATTTTTACACTTTCTGTTATTCATAACTAGGTTTTAACTATTAACATTTACTTAATTTACCATAATGCTTGTTTAGCAATCTTGTAAAATCTTGCGGTGTCACATTCAACCCTCCTTCAAAAAATTTCATCCTCGAAATTTGCTGTGTACTCATTCCCTATTCATTTGCAACATATATAACTTTCTGCTTTCATTTAATTCATTCCAACATAGCTAGGTTTTCTAACTAACCTTTACATTCTCTCCTCTCTCTAACCATCTTACCCCTTTCTAACATTCATTCTAGAAAATTAGAATATTTTTCAGGAATCTTCAACAATTGGTCAATAATTATGAAGAAGTATGAATAAATAGGAATAAATTTTTCCTTTAACATAAAACTTTTTCCTTTCAAAACAAAACTTTTTCTTTTCTTGCTGAGGGGTTACAAAGACCATGAACACATTAAGAATATTAACAATCACATAGACTGAGAATATCCACGGGTCATAAAGGCCAGGAACATGAGTTACGACGCAACCACGTCACTCTTCTTCCCTTAGCCCATTGGTACGCTAGGTGATCAGCCTATTGTACCCTTTTCCTTTTTGAGTGGAACCACATTAACCAACCCACATATCATATCCCCATTTTTAGGGTTGTTCACCTCAGACTTTAAAAACATTTTCCTTTATCCATTCCTAGATTTAAAACATTTTATTTCTTAGTAAAATGGTCTAGCCGAAACAAATGACATAGACTCACTTTATTAAACTATTCGTTTATTTCAAACGTAAAATTTTCAAGAATGCTATCATTGGCTCAAAATTGAAACCAATTTCATAGGCTGAAAACAAAAATCCTTTAAAGGCTTCATAATACCGCACTATCTCAGCAATACGTTGAGAATTTGGTCATTCAAGACCTTTTAATACTGTACCGTCATGGAAGTGCGTTGAGAATTTCGCCATTTTGTCATTCCACACCATATTTAACAGTGTGGAAATGATTTCATAAATACATTTTTAAATTTTTAAATAACTTTAGTCTAGCTGAATCAATTAACATAGACCCATGAACCACGAAATTAAAATCTTTAGTTCAACATTTAAACAAAACATTTTTAATGCACCAACGTGAGAGAATAAACACATTTTAAAACTTTGATGATCTAGCATAGCTAGAAGAGTGGATTGCCTACCCAATCCTAATAATCTACTATTTTCTTTGCTTTTCCCTTACTCCTTTAAACCTTTCTTATAATCTCTATCTCTTTCTCATTTCCTTAATCTTAGTCAATATCTGAGAATTATTTCTCTTAACTTATAGCTCTCTTTTCTAATCCCCCACTGTTCATTAAACTTGCCACGTATTTGGGTTCAGGAACTTACCACAATCATATGGCTTGAGAAACTTGTCCTAGTCAGGCCAAAGTCGCCTATTCGCTGAGGGGCTCTACCACACAATAATGAGTTACGAACTTACTATACACTTGGGTTTTCAGAATACGCAACTAACTTTAATCTTTCTCACTTCCTATGTATTAGGTACATGTAGAAGAAAAGAATTACCTTCTCAACATACATAACCGATACCGTGACGCTAGAACTCCACTGATTATCATTATAGGAAGCCAAGTAAGTACAAATTCCCGCCCATACAAGAGAGTGTATAACTCAGCCACTACCATGAGTCCTCAATGAAAAATCCCACATACCCTAACATTCCTCACTTTCCTTAACTCAGCTTTTCCGTTACCTTTCTTTGATCTGATATGAATTTTATCGATTCATATCTTACTTTTCACAACTCATTAAGAGTCCCCTTTCACATTTAATCACCTAGGTTCTCATGGCCCTTTTGCCCTTTGTCATTATCTTATCTTAAGATATCTTTATCATTTCTTAGTCCTAAATTCCCAAAATTCATTTGTTACTGACTCAACTCATCTAGAGTTCATTTCCTTACTATTTCCTTCTTCCACACAAAAGTCATAGCCTAAGGTACTATTACCTAAGGTCTATAACCCAACTGCTCTGATACCAACTGCAACGCACTGAGATCCCAACATTTCTTATTTAATCCAATTATGTCTGGATAACGTAATCATTGATCTTAAAACCATATTATATAATCATAAAACATATTAACGGCGATCTCGTGTGTTAAAACTTAACCTGTAACCTTTAAAACCAAGCCTTTGACCATAATGTTGTCCATATTTTTTTTTCTTAATACTTATTATCAATACATGCCTCAAGATCGTAACATTCACTTTACTAGAACTTAGATCATATACAAATAAGTTATGACCTAGTCTATTACATTTTCAAAATCATATGTATATAATGATTTTATATAGCATACCCTGTGCATACATTCCAATATTAAACTATCCATACATAATCCTGTCTGCTAATTCCTGTTCCATATATGTGAGTTTATTACATTTAAAACTCAACTAACAAATAATACATTCACCTGATCCTTTTATAGTATTTCTCGGAATAATACATACATACATTTATCACTATGGATTTATAAACCATACATTCCATAATACTATCATGGTTTGGCATTTAACCAACTATTACATAACTTGCACATATAGAACTTTACATTTATCTGCTAACTTTCTATATCACATATAGGAATATAATGGATTCCTTCATGTTGATCTACGCACTTAGCATCTTTTACCTTTAGCTTAACTAGAACCACCGTCCTTCTCGTACTTTACCTAAAATGTTAGTTCTAGCAAGAATGAGCACATAGGCTCAACAAGTTAATCAGATAACACATTTTATGCTCACAGTATATAATGTAATATCCCAGATATTTTCAAGATTTTAAATAATATCTTAATTGATTTTATTAAAGGTTAAGGTTTAAAACCTAGAATTTGAGAAGTAAGATGTGTAGAAAATGGGTGAACATTTTTTTTTAACATAAGGTATTTGTTAGAAAATTAAATGTGGGAATATTTTAACGATACTTGTAGAGAATTTATTAAGAAAATAAATTCAATTGAAAAGTGAAAGTGATTATATTAATATATATATACCTAGAGTTGAGTTTGTTAGTCAAACAAGATGATGTGTAAAGTAAATTAAGTACTCAATTAAACTAATAAATTAATTAATTTAAAAATGGAGTAAGAAGGAAAGACATAAAATATAATTAATTAAGTTAATTATATTAGTTAAGGTTTAAAGTTATTGTAAAGCTAGAATAATTGTCTAGAATGACAATATTAAGAAGTTAATTGATTAAGTAATTAACTTAATGATTAAGTTGTGGTATAGAGTCCAAGTAATTTAATTACTACTAGTGGACTAGCCCAAAAGGATTATATGTGTTATCCCAATATGGGAATATTTACATGAAGCTGGGTACTTAAATAAGAGAGCCCAATGAAAGGTAAACTATGTAGCCCAAACATTTAAAAGTCCAATGTTGGTCAAAGTGTTGAGAAATATTATTTAGTATAGAGAATTAATCAATGTAGGGTTAATTGAATAACCCTAGTTGGTAGATAAGAGAGAGCATTAACCAAACGTTGGTTAATTACTAGGTAAGTAAATATGGGGATGAGAATTAACTATGGATAAGTTAATTATGTAACCCAGTGTGGTAGGAGGTAAGTCTAATTGGATTATATTTTAAATCCAAATGAGTTATTAAACTAGGTCAATTAAGTTTACCTAGTAGCCCATGTAATTAATTTAATTACTAGTCCATGTGAATTATTAAATAAGCCCAATGCTTATTTTAATTAAAGGTAGCATAGTTATGTAAATGCTAGCCCAATGTGTGATATAAATTGAGCCCAAACAAATTAATTGAATGAGCCCAATATAATTTAATTCTAAGATTCAAAGTGGAGCCCAATAAGTTTGTATAGGTGAATATGTATACATATATTGATGTATATATACATGGATACTTATATAATTATATAGGACTTAAAAATAAAGTCAAATTGGATAAATAAATGGTCAATCCCAAATTTTGGGGCCCACATGGATATAAAGCTAGCTTGTTGGATGATTTTTGAGTGTAAATTGGTGCAAGTAACCCCCAACCACCCTAGTCAATCAAAGGGTCAATCAAAAAGTCTATCAAGTAGTCATTCCATGCATAGTAAGCAAGATTAAGCTCCTAATTGACTAGCATTGGTTGATTAGTAGATGTTAAGCAAGTCTAGGGAGGTTTTATAAATAGAATGCTCCATCCATTTGCTAGGTTTGTTAGTCATTTTGCAAGAACTCCTAGAGAGAAAAGAGAGAGTATTCTAGAGAAAAGCAAGCAAGCTTTGGGAGATTGATGATCCACTAAGGAAAATTACTAGAGAATGATCAAGGTGGAGTCACAAGTCAAGACCATGTCAAGAGGAAGGAGAGCATCTATGTCTCAAAGGTTAAAAAGTGCTCTAAACTTTATTTAGTTCATTTTTGTAGTCTAGATATGATTTGAATGGTTAAAATATACTTTTAACCGATAAAAAGTTATTTTGATGGTCTAGAAGTCTAAATCTGTGATATATAGGTAGATTCATGATTTCATATAGTTAAATCATGTTTTGGTATGAGCGGTGTGCTTAAAAATGGTAGAAAGGTTCATATAGCTTTTTACCGGTAAACCCTAGTTGGGGTTGTGATTTATAGCATTTCATTTTGAAAGCTAGAGGTTGTGTTTGAAGTTTTCTTCTTTGATATGGTAAATATATAAGTTAAGAACAAAACCTAGTTGGTATAATGTTCATGTGAGTTGTTATGGTCAAGATATGATTTTTAGACCAAAGAAGGCCATTTTAAGAACTCAATGTGCAAACATTCCACTTTGTGGCTATTTTTCATAACCAAAACTTTTCCAAAAATTTGATCCAATGATGGAATATTGTATTTTAGGAAGATACGAATCCATCGACACCAATTTGAGGTCATTTGGATTTGTAGATTTCATTTTATTCAAGTTTTAATCAAAGAAGCAAAAGTTGAAAAATCAGAAAATGGCAATTCTGCAGATTCTGCAAGAGGAGGGCCGGGGCCCTTGTTTCCTTTGTAAAAGGAGGGGCGGGGCCCTTGACACTGTTCACGGCCAGTGAGTTTTCCGTTCCGGGTCGGGTCGGGCCATTCGGGTCGGTTTGGGTCTTTTAAATCCAAAATTGATAAAATTGCTTAAAAATTAATATAATTAATTTGGGACCCAACTTTAATAATTATTTATTATTTATAATAAATAATAAATAAAGTAAATAAAAACTATTATTATAATTAATTATTATTTAAATGATATTAAATGGTAATTAAAGAAAGATGAAGTTAATAAGGTAATTATTTATTATTTTAATAAATAAGGATAATTAGTTAATTATTATTTAAATGATATTAAATAATAATTAAAGGGAGATAAAGTGAATAAAATGATCATTTGTTATTTAATGAATATTAAATAATAAATGAGATTAATAAACTAAGAGATTATTATTTAAATAATCATTAAAGGATTTGAGGATTGTTAAAATATTATTAAATGGTTAATAATATTAATAAGTGATTTAAAATATTATTAAATGGTTAATAATATTAATAAGTGATTAAAATATTATTAAATGGTTAATAATATTAATAAGTGATTAAAATATTATTAAATGGTTAATAAGATTAATAAGTGATTAAAATATTATTAAAAGGTTAATAATATTAATAAGTGATTAAAATATTATTAAATGGTTAATAATATTAATAAGTGATTAAAATATTATTAAATGATTAATAATATTAATAAGTGATTAAAATATTATTAAATGATTAATAATATTAATAAGTGATTAAAATATTATTAAATGGTTAATAATATTAATAAGTGATTAAAATATTGTTAAATGCTTAATAATATTAATAAGTGGTTAAAATATTATTAAATAGTTAATAATATTAATAAGTGATTAAAATATTATTAAATTGTTAATAATATTAATAAATGATTAAAATATTATTAAATTGTTAATAATATTAATAAGTGATTAAAATATTATTAAAGGGTTAATAATATTTGATTGTAGTTATATATTATCAAAGGTAGATAATATTTTGAGATATTTGGTACATTATTAAATGTCCAAATCATTAAGTTGCGTAAAGAAGAAAGTTTAATTGAATTAAACCAAGGTAAGAGTCCATTAGTGATTAAATATTAGACAACTTATAAAATATAGGTTGTATGAAGAACGCAAGGTATTGGTGAAAGATGGTTAAGCGTACCCAATATGTTCAACTAGGTTTGGGCTAGGGGTTTTGTCCGGAACTTAAGGGTTCGTTTGTCGAACATCTTAAGAGTTAATAATTTAAAGTTAGAGTCTTATATAAAGGCTAAGTAATAGTCATTATATCTAATGATTATTTCAATTTCCTATATAAATTGTAAGTTGAACGCAAGACGCAAATAAGCGTAACTGGTAGAAGCGAACCAGACAAGTTTTTCAGAATATGTTGCATTATGTGCATGATTTATAAGTTTATTATTAAACTGTGAGGTGCTCATACGTAGTTATGTGCAAAGATGTTTTAATGTGCATTTGTGAAACAAGTTGACTTAAACTGTTGATATGTGGTAGTTGATTTAAGACAATTGTTCTCATTGCACTGTATGTCATGATAGATACTAGACATGAAGCGTAGATTAAATGCGAGGCATGTTATGCATGAGATATGTATGTACTTTAATGCATAGTATGCATGAAGCATGAAGCATGATTGAACTGTTTTACGCGTTATGTGAAACTGTTAGACTTGCTGAGCCATCGTGCTCACCCTTGCTTAAAACAAAACATTACAGAGTAGCTTGAAGAAGCCGATTACTTCGGTAGAGGCAAAGATGAAGATTGACTAACGAGTCATCAAGATTGAAGCGTAGGTGCTTTCGTAGTAAAACCTTGGGGTAGATGAATTCATTTACTTGTGTAAGTATATATGAAGAGTTATGTTTTGTTGTGCTATAGATTAACAAACTTAAAATGTTAAGATAACATTTACATATTATTTTTAATATCATTTTCAGACGTTGTCCTTTATGTATAAGGATAATAGGATGGTGTGATTGAGTCATTATGCATACGATCTCAAAGTGGTAATAGGATTTTAAAGATTGTGATTCTGGAATAGAAAGAGATGATGTAAAATTGTAAATAAATGATTATTTAGCAATTATAATATTGTTGTAATTCATGAACAATAAAGAAAAGTAGTACTAGTGTTGAACCGGATCCGAGGTTAAAGGAACCCGAATTTGGGGTCGTCACAAGTTGGTATCAGAGCTGATAGGTTATAAACCTTAGGTAAGAGTACCTTAGGCTATAACCGTAGTAGAAGATAAGTAAAATGATAAATGAATAAACTCCGGAAGAGTTTAAGTAATAAAAGATGAATTTGAAAAATTCATATATAGAAGATTATCCAAAGATGGATTTAAGAAGATATAAGAGAGATGAAAAAGGTCATATTTTACCTAATTTGAAGAAATGATAGAAAATATCTTATGATAAGATTTTGAGAAGCATAAAGAAAATGCTAATAAGGTCATGAAATGATCTAGGGAGGTGAACTCGTAATGAGGCAGATGTGCTAAAATATGAATGAAGAGAATTCGTATTCAGTTAAGAAAAATTAGTGGTTTGTGGGTTTTTAATTGAGGACTCATATTAGTAGCTGTGTTGTACGATTCCTTGTATGGGCAGGGAATTTGTGCTTGGTTTTAGAACTGCTTAGTTTCTTATATTAATATAGTGGTTGAGTTGAATGAACCCTTGTATGGGCGAGGGCTATGATATGTCAGCGAACCAATTTGGGAGATGCTGCTGCGAAACTTGCACGATCAGTGTGTATCGAAGAAAAAAGATATGCACTGGTGGCATGTGTTTCCTTATAGTGTTGAACAGTTGGGAAACTGATGTATTTGTTCTTGGTTTACCGACCGCTTGACTTCTTATATTGATTAGTGGCCGAGTTGACCAATTTCTTGTATAGGCAGGAGATTGTGTTTGGTTTGACAACCACTTAGCTTCCTATAGTGATAATCGATTTGAACCTGGTGTCACGCTATTCAGTGTATATATGGTGAGAAGGTGATTCTTTTCTCATAATATATTGGATAGGTAGAGAAAATTAAGATAAGTACGTGTTCTTAAAACTGATACTGATGGTAAGTTCGTGACTCATAATCGTATGGTGGAACCCCTCAGCGAATGGACGATGTTGGTCTGACTAGGATAAGTTCCCCAACCCATATGATTGTGGCAAGTACCTGAACTCCTAATGTGTGGTAAGTTTGATGAACAGTGAGTATGGGTAGAGTTAAGTAGTAAGATTAAAGCTATACTAGATATAGTTATTAAGCTGGAAAAGAATGTGGAGGAATTTGAGGTGTTTTGAGGTTTTAGGATATTCCAAATCTTCTAGCTATGCTAGACTTTGAAATTCTTAAAATCGTGCTAAATTCGCACTGTTGTGCTTTTGAAAAGACAAATGAATTTTCTTGTTTTATTATTAAGTCGCAGTAACATGAGGTGTGGAGAAGTCCATCGTTACTGGTGATGACATGATAAACGATGGAGTCATCAATGCAGAGTAACCTAGTGTTGGATGTATTTTTAAGCCCACTATGGTATGATGTAATATGACGAAGTCAAAATAATTTTTGGTATTTTGAAACATTTAAAGAATAGTCTATGCTAGTTATTTCGGCTAGACAAATTGATTTGAATATATCAAAATGTATTTATAAAATCATCACACGCCATTAAAGCCATGGTGCAGAGATGAAAAAGACGGAATCCTCAACGCACTATTGCAACGGTGCGGTATCATGAAGTCCTATAAATGAATTTTAGTTACTTTAACTAATCTGAAATGATTTTTGAGTCGTAATATACGAACAGTTCAATGATGTGAGTCTATGTCATTTATTTTGACTGGACACTTTTTGGTCAAAAATGACTCAAGTTTTATTTTCCAATCCAACTTATGCTGGAGGGGAATTTTTTAGTAAGTCTGAGGTGAACAACCCCATAATGGGGGATATGTCAGAGCCATGAATAAAGAACCCGCGAGGGGGCGCCCAATAGTGGTGGCATGCTGATATGGGTTGGTAAATCCAAAGAGTTCGACCCCGTGAGAAGTTGTTGTGCACAGCACTAGAGTACGGTAGGCTGATCACCTAGCGTACGAAACCATTGTGGTATGTTTTCAGTCATTGTGATTGATAAACATTCTTGCAGTATGTTCACAGTCTTTATGACTCCTCAGAATAGTATGAAAGTTTTAATGAATATTTTGATTTTCAATTTATTCTTTTGTAAGATATTGATTTTCAATTTATTCTTCTGCAAGATATTCCATTGTTTTGGAATTGTGAAAATTATGAACTTCCTAGAAAAGGGTGGTCATAGAATGTGATGAGTGAAGATATATACTCAGAGATGAAAATTTGTTAGAAATGAGTATGAGATAATTTCGGGGACGAAATTCTTATAAGAAGGGGTGAATGTAATATCCCAGATATTTTCAAGATTTTAAATAATATCTTAATTGATTTTATTAAAGCTTAAGGTTTAAAACCTAGAATTTGAGAAGTAAGATGTGTAGAAAATGGGTGAACATTTTTTTTTAACATAAGGTATTTGTTAGAAAATTAAATGTGGGAATGTTTTAACGATGCTTGTAGAGAATTTATTAAGAAAATAAATTCAATTGAAAAGTGAAAGTGATTATATTAATATATATACCTAGAGTTGAGTTTGTTAGTCAAACAAGATGATGTGTGAAGTAAATTAAGTACTCAATTAAACTAATAAATTAATTAATTTAAAAATGGAGTAAGAAGGAAAGACATAAAATATAATTAATTAAGTTAATTATATTAGTTAAGGTTTAAAGTTATTGTAAAGCTAGAATAATTGTCTAGAATGACAATATTAAGAAGTTAATTGATTAAGTAATTAACTTAATTATTAAGTTGTGGTATAGAGTCCAAGTAATTTAATTACTACTAGTGGACTAGCCAAAAAGGATTATATGTGTTATCCCAATATGGGAATATTTACATGAAAGTGGGTACTTAAATAAGAGAGCCCAATGAAAGGTAAACTATGTAGCCCAAACATTTAAAAGTCCAATGTTGGTCAAAGTGTTGAGAAATATTATTTAGTATAGAGAATTAATCAATGTAGGGTTAATTGAATAACCCTAGTTGGTAGATAAGAGAGAGCATTAACCAAACGTTGGTTAATTACTAGGTAAGTAAATATGGGGATGAGAATTAACTATGGATAAGTTAATTATGTAACCCAGTGTGGTAGGAGGTAAGTCTAATTGGATTATATTTTAAATCCAAATGAGTTATTAAACTAGGTCAATTAAGTTTACCTAGTAGCCCATGTAATTAATTTAATTACTAGTCCATGTGAATTATTAAATAAGCCCAATGCTTATTTTAATTAAAGGTAGCATAGTTATGTAAATGCTAGCCCAATGTGTGATATAAATTGAGCCCAAACAAATTAATTGAATGAGCCCAATATAATTTAATTCTAAGATCCAAAGTGGAGCCCAATAAGTTTGTATAGGTGAATATGTATACATATATTGATGTATATATATATGGATACTTATATAATTATATAGGACTTAAAAATAAAGTCAAATTGGATAAATAAATGGTCAATCCCAAATTTTGGGGCCCACATGGATATAAAGCTAGCTTGTTGGATGATTTTGGAGTGTAAATTGGTGCAAGTAACCCCCAACCACCCTAGTCAATCAAAGGGTCAATCAAAAAGTCTATCAAGTAGTCATTCCATGCATAGTAAGCAAGATTAAGCTCCTAATTGACTAGCATTGGTTGATTAGTAGATGTTAAGCAAGTCTAGGGAGGTTTTATAAATAGAATGTTCCATCCATTTGCTAGGTTTGTTAGTCATTTTGCAAGAACTCCTAGAGAGAAAAGAGAGAGTATTATAGAGAAAAGCAAGCAAGCTTTGGGAAATTGATGATCCACTAAGGAAAATTACTAGAGAATGATCAAGGTGGAGTCACAAGCCAAGACCATGTCAATAGGAAGGAGAGCATCCATGTCTAAAAGGTTAAAAAGTGCTCTAAACTTTATTTAGTTCATTTTTGTAGTCTAGATATGATTTGAACGGTTAAAATATACTTTTAACCGATAAATAGTTATTTTGATGGTCTAGAAGTCTAAATCTATGATATATAGGTAGATTCATGATTTCATATAGTTAAATCATGTTTTGGTATGAGCGGTGTGCTTAAAAATGGTAGAAATGTTCATATAGATTTTTACCGGTAAACCCTAGTTGGGGTTGTGATTTATAGCATTTCATTTTGAAAGCTAGAGGTTGTGTTTGAAATTTTCTTCTTTGATATGGTAAATATATAAGTTAAGAACAAAACCTAGTTGGTATAATGTTCATGTGAGTTGTTATGGTCAAGATATGATTTTTAGACCAAAGAAGGCCATTTTAAGAACTCAATGTGCAAACATTCCACTTTGTGGCTATTTTTCATAACCAAAACTTTTCCAAAAATTTGATCCAATGATGGAATATTGTATTTTAGGAAGATACGAATCCATCGATACCAATTTGAGGTCATTTGGATTTGTAGATTTCATTTTATTCAAGTTTTAATCAAAGAAGCAAAAGTTGAAAAATCAGAAAATGGCAATTCTGCAGATTCTGCAAGAGGAGGGCCGGGGCCCTTGTTTCCTTTGTAAAAGGAGGGCCGGGGCCCTTGACACTGTTCACGGCCAGTGAGTTTTCCGTTCCGGGTCGGGTCGGGCCATTCGGGTCGGGTCGGGTCGGTTTGGGTATTTTAAGTCCAAAATTGATAAAATTACTTAAAAATTAATATAATTAATTTGGGACCCAACTTTAATAATTATTTATTATTTATAATAAATAAAGTAAATAAAAACTATTATTATAATTAATTATTATTTAAATGATATTAAATGGTAATTAAAGAAAGATGAAGTTAATAAGGTAATTATTTATTATTTTAATAAATAAGGAAAATTAGTTAATTATTATTTAAATGATATTAAATAATAATTAAAGGGAGATAAAGTGAATAAAATGATCATTTGTTATTTAATGAATATTAAATAATAAATGAGATTAATTAACTAAGAGATTATTATTTAAATAATCATTAAAGGATTTGAGGATTGTTAAAATTTTATTAAATGGTTAATAATATTAATAAGTGATTTAAAATATTATTAAATGGTTAATAATATTAATAAGTGATTAAAATATTATTAAATGGTTAATAATATTAATAAGTGATTAAAATATTATTAAAAGGTTAATAATATTAATAAGTGATTAAAATATTATTAAAAGGTTAATAATATTAATAAGTGATTAAAATATTATTAAATGATTAATAATATTAATAAGTGATTAAAATATTATTAAATGGTTAATAATATTAATAAGTGATTAAAATATTGTTAAATGATTAATAATATTAATAAGTGATTAAAATATTGTTAAATAGTTAATAATATTAATAAGTGATTAAAATATTATTAAATTGTTAATAATATTAATAAATGATTAAAATATTATTAAATTATTAATAATATTAATAAGTGATTAAAATATTATTAAAGGGTTAATAATATTTGATTGTAGTTATATATTATCAAAGGTAGATAATATTTTGAGATATTTGGTACATTTTTAAATGTCCAAATCATTAAGTTGCGTAAAGAAGAAAGTTTAATTGAATTAAACCAAGGTAAGAGTCCATTGGTGATTAAATATTAGACAACTTATAAAATATAGGTTGTATAAAGGACGCAAGGTATTGGTGAAAGATGGTTAAGCGTACCCAATATGTTCAACTAGGTTTGGGCTAGGGGTTTTGTCCGGAACTTAAGGGTTCGTTTGTCGGACATCTTAAGAGTTAATAATTTAAAGTTAGAGTCTTATATAAAGGCTAAGTAATAGTCATTATATCTAATGATTATTTCAATTTCCTATATAAATTGTATGTTGAACGCAAGACGCAAATAAGCGTAACTGGTAGAAGCGAACCAGGCAAGTTTTTCAGAATATGTTGCATTATGTGTATGATTTATAAGTTTATTATTAAACTGTGAGGTGCTCATACGTAGTTAGGTGCAAAGATGTTTTAATGTGCATTTGTGAAACAAGTTGACTTGAACTGTTGATATGTGGTAGTTGATTTAAGACAATTGTTCTCATTGCACTGTATGTCATGATAGATACTAGACATGAAGTGTAGATTAAATGCGAGGCATGTTATGCATGAGATATGTATGTACTGCAATGCATAGTATGCATGAAGCATGAAGCATGATTGAACTGTTTTACGCGTTATGTGAAACTGTTAGACTTGCTGAGCCGTCGTGCTCACCCTTGCTTAAAACAAAACATTACAGAGTAGCTTGAAGAAGCCGATTACTTCGGTAGAGGCAAAGATGAAGATTGACTAACGAGTCATCAAGATTGAAGCGTAGGTGCTTTCGTAGTAAAACCTTGGGGTAGATCAATTCATTTACTTGTGTAAGTATATATGAAGAGTTATGTTTTGTTGTGCTATACATTAGCAAACTTAAAATGTTAAGATAACATTTACATATTATTTTTAATATCATTTTCAGACGTTGTCCTTTATGTATAAGGATAATAGGATGGTGTGATTGAGTTATTATGCATACGATCTCAAAGTGGTAATAGGATTTTAAAGATTGCGATTCTGGAATAGAAAGAGATGATGTAAAATTGTAAATAAATGATTATTTAGCAATTATAATATTGTTGTAATTCATGAACAATAAAGAAAAGTAGTACTAGTGTTGAACCGGATCCGAGGTTAAAGGAACCCGAATTTGGGGTCGTCACATATAATATGCGTCATGCCTCTTTACTTTATCATGCTATGCATAAATGTCACGTATTTCACTTAACAGTTAATTCACATAGTTACACATATGACACATTTCAAATAGTTAGAACAATAGTATATTTTAGTCTTAAAAACTTGTCTGTTTTGCATTAATTACACTTAACATGTACTGCCTCGCTTGGCCTTTCTATCCTTCCTTATATCGGGTTGCTAGTCGAACTTTATCTGTTAATACATAACCTATACATCAATATAGGATCATAAAACTTTATAAATCTTAGTTAAACTTAACTCATAAATACCCCACCATTCGTCTCTAATTATTTCACGTGGTGTATTATACCTTATATAGGTTAATAATACACCCTAGCTCGTTTCTGACCCTTTTTCATAACCTTTATGATGAGTGAGTTTTTATACCTGCGAATTGTATGTTTTCGACTTAGGTATTGTTATTCTTGTGAGCATTTTACTTGTTTTTATGTTTACTTTGCAGAAAACTGCATCGGATGGACAAAAATGGAAAAATGAGTGATAATGGCATTTTCGTAATTTTAGGCAAAGTAGGGCCGGGGCCCTCCTTCTCAGTGTAAAACAAGGGCTGGGGCCCTTGTTGGCAGATTGGCGCAGAACGTGTTTTGTCAGGTTTTCGGAAGTTGACTTGGAGAAGGATGTTAAAGGTGAAACGTGAGAAGGCTTTTAGGATAGTTTAGAGGGATATAAAATGGATAGAATTTCATTATTGTAACTAAACTTTTGGAAGGAGAGATTCATTGGTGCAAGGATTGAAGATTTAATTTGCGTTTTCGACTATGTCAGGCTAAGTTCTTTATTTTCAGTTCTAAGGGATGTTGAATCTTATTTATTATCTATGAATTAATTGAGTTATTAGTATTTCTTCCTTCGTCTGTGGAGTTTATTCTTGATGATCTATTAGAATTGCTTAATGATAATTGGTTTGATTAATTTGATAAGGGCCCATTGAATTGATTTGATTATTATCATATGCTAGATTAAGGTATAATATTAAGCAAATGATGTTATATCTGATCATAAGTAGTGAATAGTGATATTTGATTGTGGTCAAGCTTTTGAATATTGCTATGACATCGAGAAGACAGGTTAAATAATCTGTGATTGTACGATTATTGCTTGGAATAACCTAATTCCCTAATTCTTAATGTTATTGTTATATTAAATCTAGACTGATAGTTCTAGGTTGTATGATTATTTGGGTCTAGTGGGGGCGATTGTCACATTAGAATTAAAATCAAAGGGGAATTTCGGGTAACGCGGACCGTGGTTATCTAGGGTCATTAATTTCATTGAAGGAGAGATATTGATCAACTTAATTATATCATATTTATGAAAAGATGATACTGAACTGAAGAACTGAAGTCTGCAAATCATTGGATAATTTTAATTAATATTTCTTGTTTTCTAGTATAATCATAGTTTCAAAACTCCCCTTTTTAATATTACTTGTAATTAACTGTTAGAAGCACTCGGATAAATTATAAATAATACACTTCTCGTGGGTTCGACTCTTGCTTGCCATTATACCAATTTTATGTTGATAGAGTGAAAGTAAGGAATAATTTTGGAGTGATAACGATAGCTTCCAAATTTTGGCGCCGTTGCCGGGGAAGTGATTGTTTTTATAAATTTTCTTTGTTTTCTTTCAGTTTATGACTCGATCCTCTCACTCTCCTGATTTAAAATTTGATCTAGAGATAGAGAAAACTGCAAAAAGAATAAGGAAGGAGACTCGTCAAGCACGAAACACACCTTCGGAGTTCGAAGACGGTTTTACTACATCACTAGGCTTAAACGTTGCGCTCGCATTACTGACTTCTTCCAGCGATTCAGAAGAAGAAATGGCTGAACCAAATAATAGAACTATGAGGGAGTTGGCTACTCCTAATTTACGCCAGTTGGCTACTCCTAATTTACGCCAACAACCATTATGCATAGAATATCCTGCTCTAGATGCTTCTTTTGAATTGAAATCTGGCTTAATTCACCTTTTGCCTACTTTTCGTGGTCTTACAGGTGAAGATCCATATAAGCATCTGAAGGAATTCCACGTGTTTGTTCCACAATGAGGCCACATGGAGTGTCGGAAGAACACATAAAGCTTAGGGCTTTTCCGTTCTCCTTAGCAGATTTAGCAAAAGATTGGTTGTACTATCTTCCCTCCGGTTCGATCCAATCATGGGATGATATGAAGAGGCTATTCGTGGAGAAGTATTTCCCTCCTTCACGGGTTGCCAACATAAGAAAGGAGATATGCGCTATCAGACAGTTTAGTGGCGAAACTCTTCACGAGTATTGGGAAAGGTTTAAGAAGCTGTGTTCGTGTTGTCCACATCAAATTGACGATCAACACCAAATTCAGTACTTCTACGAGGGATTACTACCGATGGATAGGAGTATGATCAATGCTGCAAGTGGAGGAGCATTGGTTGATAAGACTCCAAACGTCGCACGGAACTTAATTGCCAATATGGCGGCTAACTCACAGCAATACGGAACTTGTATGGACCATGCACCAAAAAGGGTGAATGAGGTTGGCTCGAGCAACATTGAACAATAACTCTCGGAATTAGCTGCTATGGTTCGTCAACTTTCTGTGGGGAACGGGCAAGTTACAAGAACTTGTGGAATCTGCTTGTCATCGGATCATTCGACAGATATTTGTCCTACACTGCAAGAAGATGGCACCATTGAGCAAGCCAATACAGCGGGAAATTTTCAAGGACAACCTCAGAGAAGCTATGATCCTTACTCTAATACTTACAATCCAGGATGGAGGGTTCATCCTAATCTGAGCTACGGAGGAAACAGGCCACCAATGTCGAATGCTTTTCCGAATCGACACCAAGGTTTTCAACAAGCTCAACAGCAGTACCCACCTCTACAAGCAGCACCTACAAAATCTGAAGCATCTTTAGAGGATATGTTTAAAGCTTTTATGAACCAGACCCAACAGTTCCAACAAGATACAAAGCCTTCCATTCATAGCTTGGAAAATCAAATGAGCCAATTAGCTACCACAGTTGGACGATTGGATTCTCAAGGCTCGGGAAAGTTGCCCTCTCAAACGATGATCAATCCGAGGGAAAATGCAAGTGCTATTACGTGAAGGAGTGGAAAACAATTGGATACACCAAGGGCTACGACATAATTTGATGATGATAAAGCTAAGGAGGAGGCAGAAATCTCAAAGGTAATCCCTAAATCTCCTATTCAGCTTAAGTCTAACCCTTTACCTTTTCCTCCTAGGAATCTTAGAACTTCAAAGAAGGACGAGCAAGAGAAAGAGATTCTAGAGACATTTAGAAAGGTAGAGGTGAACATTCCTTTATTAGATGCGATCAAGCAAGTTCCAAGGTATGCAAATTTTTTGAAGGAATTATGCACTAATAAAAGGAAATTACAAGACAATGAAAAGGTAACAGTTGGAGAGAATGTATCTGCGGTTTTGCAAAGAAAAATGCCTCCAAAATGTAAAGATCCGGGTATGTTTACCATTCCCTGCAAGATAGGTAATACCAGGTTTAAGAGAGCTATGCTAGATCTAGGAGCATCAATTAATGTTATGCCACTATCTATTTATACTTCTTTGCATCTAGGTCCCTTGAAAAACACTGGTGTCATTATCCAATTAGCCGATCGTACTAACACGTACCCTGAAGGGGTAATTGAGGATGTATTGGTGCAGGTGAATGAACTAATCTTTCCCGCAGATTTTTATATTGTGGACATGGAGGATGATACGTCTCCAAACCCTGCTCATATTTTGTTAGGGAGGCCATTCTTGAAAACAGCAAGAACGATGATTTATGTGCACAATGGGACCCTGACCATGGAGTTTGACGGCGAAAAGATTCAATTCAACATTTACGAGGCCATGAGGTACCCTAGTGATGTCAATTCCGTGTTTTCTATTAATGTCCTTGACTCCTTGGTGCAGAAATCTTTCAACCACATACACATGGAAACCTTGGAGCATGCTATCACGAATAGTTTGGAGCTGGAAGCGGAAGACGAGATTGAACACAATACAGACTTAAAGGATACTATAGTTGCATTACAATCGTTACGGAAAATTTCAGATAAGTATGCCGTTTCATCCATTCAACTACCGGTGACTCATGAAAAGTTGTTACCTTCTGTTGTGCAGGCTCCGAGGTTGGAATTAAAACCCCTACCACTCCATTTGAAATATACATATCTAGGGCAAGAGGAAACACTGCCAGTGATAATTGCAAATAATCTAACCAAAGTCCAAGAAGAAAAGTTGCTTCGAGTCTTAAGAGACCACGTACAAGTCTTTGGTTGGACAATTGCGGATATAAAAGGTATAAGCCCAGCTGTGTGTATGCATCGCATTCTTTTGGAAGAGGGAGCCACCCCAAAGCGAGATGCTCAACGCAGACTGAATCCACCCATGATGGAGGTTGTGAAAAAAGAGGTTCTGAAATTACTCAATGCAGGTATAATCTATCCTATTTCAGATAGTCAATGGGTCAGTCCAGTTCAGGTAGTTCCTAAGAAAGCTGGCATAACTGTCGTTAAAAATGATAATAATGAGTTAGTGCCTACTCGTCTGCAAACAGGATGGCGAGTGTGTATTGATTATAGGAAATTGAATGCCGTAACTAGAAAAGATCATTTCCCTCTCCCTTTTTATTGACCAAATGTTAGAAAGATTAGCAGGCCACACTTATTATTGTTTCCTAGATGGTTTTTCGGGTTATAACCAAATTTTGATTGCACCTGAAGATCAAGAAAAGACCACTTTCACATGCCCATTCGGTACATTTGCATACCGTAGGATGTCCTTCGGACTTTGCAATGCACCCAGTACATTTCAACGTTGCATGATAAGTATATTTTCTGATCTTCTTGAACATTGCATTGAAGTATTTATGGATGATTTCACAATTCATGGTGATTCGTTAGATGCATGCTTAGATAATTTAACTCGCGTGTTGGATAGATGCTTAGAGACTAATCTTGTTCTTAATTGGGAAAAATGTCATTTTATGGTAGAACAGGGTATCGTCCTAGGTTATGTAGTTTCAACTAAGGGAATAGAAGTGGATAAAGCTAAGATAGAAATTGTTGCTGCTTTACCTTACCCCGCAAGCGTGCGGGAGATTCGTTCTTTTCTTAGTCATGCAGGTTTCTATCGAAGATTTATCAAGGACTTCTCCAAAATAGCAATGTCGTTGTGTAAGTTGCTGCAAAAAGAGGTAGAATTCCAGTTTAACGATGAGTGCAGAGGGGCGTTTGATAAATTAAAGACGTTATTGACCTCTACACCGGCGATACAGCCACCGAATTGGAATTTACCCTTCGAGATCACGTGTGACGCCAGTAACTATGCAGTAGGGGCTGTTTTGGGCCAACGAGTTGACAAAGCTGCACATGCCATCTATTATGCTTCTCGGACATTGAATGCTGCTCAGATTAACTATTCCACAATAGAAAAAGAATTATTATCTGTTGTTTTTGCTTTAGACAAATTTAGATCTTATCTTCTCGGTACTAAAGTCATAGTTTATTCTGACCATGCTGCTCTCAGGTATCTGCTTACAAAGAAGGATTCCAAACCAAGGATCATACGATGGATCCTGCTGCTCCAAGAATTTGACTTGCAAATAAAGGACAAGAAAGGAGCAGACAATTTAGTGGCAGATCACTTAAGCAGGTTGCTTAAAGATGAAGACGCACTTCCACTGCAAGACTCCTTTCCAGATGAGCATTTATTCTCCGTTGATAAGGCTGCACCCTGGTACGCAAACATTGTTAATTATTTAGTCAGCGCTTATCTTCCTAGTGAGTTCTCCAAAATGCAGAAAGAGAAGCTTAAGAGTGATATGAAACGGTACGTATGGGATGATCCATACTTGTGGAAATTCTGTGTTGACCAGGTAGTTAGACGATGTATCCCTAACTCTGAGTTTTCATCCATTTTAACTTTATGTCATTCTTACGCTTGTGGGGGTCATTTTGGACCGAAACGAACAGCTCGTAAAATTTTAGAATGTGATTTCTTTTGGCCTAGTATTTTTAAAGACTCCTATCTATTTTGTAAAGCATGTGCTAATTGTCAAAAGACCGGAAACATATCCAGTAGAAATCAAATGCCACAAACCCCTATTTTGGTTGTTGAAAATTTCGATGTTTGGGGCATTGATTTTATAGGGCCATTTCCTGTCTCATAAGGTAATGTTTACATTCTTCTGACTGTTGACTATGTTTCCAAATGGGTGGAGGCTAAAGCCACCAAGACTGACGATTCTAAAGTTGTTGCAGATTTTGTCAAATCTAATATATTTGTCAGGTTTGGGACTCCAAGGGCTATCATCAGCGATAAAGGAATGCACTTTTGCAATAGGACATTAGCAGCACTGTTCAAGAAATACAATGTCATGCATAAAGTTTCAACGGCTTACCATCCGCAGAGCAATGGCCAAGCAGAGGTCTCAAACCGAGAGGTCAAGTCCGTCCTAGAGAAAGTCGTTCAGCCAAACAGAAAAGATTGGAGTCTGAAACTCGAAGATGCATTATGGGCCTATCGCACTGCATATAAAACTCCTATCGGAGTGTCACCGTATCGGATCGTCTTCGGAAAGCCATGTCATCTACCAGTTGAGCTAGAACACAAGGCTTTTTGGGCCATTAAACAATACAACTGGAGCATGACTGAAGCTGGCGAACATCGAAAATTGCAATTACAAGAGTTGGAAGAACTACGCAATGAGGCTTATGAAAGCTCCAAATTGTACAAGGAAAAGACAAAAGCGTTTCACGATAAACAGATTTTGAGAAAAACGTTTGTACTTGGTCAGAAAGTCCTTTTGTACAATTCCCGCTTGAAACTGTTTCCAGGAAAGCTGCGTTCTCGGTGGGAAGGGCCATTTGTGATTGTTCATATTTCTTCTCATGGTGCGATCGAGATTAGTGACCCAAGCACAGGAAGAATATTTAAAGTAAATGGTCATCGGCTTAAACCGTTTTATGACGGATATCAAGTGGAGGACATCGAGCTCGTGGAATTGACGAACCCAATTTATCCAGTTTGAACAGACAGATGTCGAGCGAACGACATTAAATAAACGCGCTTGTTGGGAGGCAACCCACTATTAGTTTTTCTCTTTATGCATTATTATTTGCATTATTTTATTTTATTTTTATTTTCAATATATTAATTTTTAGGATAGCTTATGGAATATAGTTTATTTTGAACCTTGAAGGAATATTTGATCTCGTAGGAATATTTCAAGCGCCCCGGCCCTCGTCTCACAGAAAGGTTTCTGCGAGTGCGAGCCCTGGCCCCGTCTCCATGGCTTCTTAGAGCGCCCCGACCCTGTCTTCCTTCAGCATCAGCGCCCCGGCCCCTGTTCCTAGACAAAAAATATCACCCCGGCCCTCGTCTCACAGAAAGGCTTCTGCGAGTGAGCGCCCCGGCCCCCTTTCCTCACCACACTCAAGGGCCCCCGCCCTAGTCCCTCGGTTCAGAAAAAAAAATTTGAAGAAACAGACCTGCGTTCGGGAATGTCCAAGTCATTTCCTTCTCCTACCACCATTAAGATTCTTTCTTCCCTCTCCAAATCACTTTCTTCTCCTCCCTATTACCGCCACCCACACAAAACCCAGTTCACATTCGCCCTTACCACCTAACTTACACGAGTTCAATTTCCCCCTCCCTGCCTTCACTTCCGATTTCCTCATCTATTCTTCATCACGAGTTGGGATTCGACTCCTCCACGGCACCATCACTTCGGTAATGATCTCACATCACCCCGGTCTGCACTCTTCGATTCAGGTACCTTGTTCCGGGTTTCATCTCGCCTATTATTATCGTTTCTTTTAGTCGTTAATTGTGATATTCCTTGTTTGGATCCCGATTAGTTTGTGTTGGCCAATTGGAGGAGTTGGGAGGTTTTTGGTGGTTTAGTGGTGTTGGATTTCTTGCCTTTCGCCGGATTTGCCGTGGTGGTTTGTTTAATGCCATTGCCAGTCTAAGTTTGAGGGTGTACACCAAGTGTTCAATATATTGTCTGAAAGAGAGTTTTGGCTATTTGCACGCTAGCAGAACTTTTTCGGTTGTGTTTCCGTGTGGCATTATTTCGTGTCATCTGCCTAGCATACCATGGGTCCAAAACGTCAACGTGGGGACGGTTCTTCGTCATCTTCATCACGAGCCTTCGACAAAAAGAAGTTTATTAACGCAGAGGCGGCCGACAAATTTGACTTAGTATTAGCCGGCAGAGCTTTGGTTCCTGAGAGGGGACTCCAACCAGATGAGCTTCATGACGGTGCCATGGCGGTTATGATCTGAGAGAAGCATTGGGAAACGTTGACGAATCATCCGGATCCGGCTGTTACCTCCATCGTGAAAGAATTTTTTGCTAATGCCCAAGAGGCGTCGGAATGTGAAGTCATGGTACGGGGGAGGAACGTACTATTTAGTCGGGCGGCTATCAATGTGTATTACGATTTACCGAGCTACGACAATTGCCAGTTTGCGAGTTTTCAGCCTGACTATGACGTCATTATCCAGGCATTGTGTCAACCTGGGACAGAATGGACGAGAAATGCCTCTAATGGTCATGTGAAGTTGTTCCCTTTCAAGACTTTGAGTAGATACGGGAAAATCTGGTATGCTTTCATCTGTGCTAAACTCATGCCAAGCACTCATTTAAGTGATGTGCGACGGGAGAGAACAACCCTGTTGTACGCTATTGTCACGAGCTTGAATATTGATGTGGGACGAGTAATTGAAGCCTCGATCAAGAGGTTTCTACGAGGGGGTACGTCGGGTGGTCTGCCCCATCCTTCTCTCATTACTGGGTTGTGCAAGCACGCCGGTGTCAAATGGGGTGCAGCGGAATTGTTACAGCCACCAACGACCCTTCTTGATCACAGTTTGATTCAGCGATACCAAGTTTAGGAAGGCGGAGTGTCTCATCCGCGCGGATTGGGATTCA
Source organism: Hedera helix (assembly GCA_947179155.2). NCBI lineage: Eukaryota > Viridiplantae > Streptophyta > Magnoliopsida > Apiales > Araliaceae > Hedera > Hedera helix. Next base: position 29,387,803 of record OX359267.1, read on the forward strand.
TCCTACGACCGCCTGAGGAGGAGGAGTCGCCTTCGCCAGAAGCTCCATCGTCCAGTTCTGAGGGTCTTTCTCTCCGTACTATTAGTGCACAAATTCGGACGATACAGCATCGAATGGATCGCAAGAATCGTCGCGCTTACCAACGGCAATACCAGACAGATAGGCAAATGCATCGTCTTGCTCAACGTCAGAATGAAATGCATCTGTACAATTTTAACTTCGACAATGCGCTAGTTCGCTGTCTAGCACGGATGGATCCGTCTATTGCGGATATTCGACTTCCGGATGTGCCGGTGTTATCTGCCTATCCACCTCCCGATCCTGATAGTGAATCTGAAGTCAGTGGTGACACATTGGACTCTGACGATGATGCAGGGGATGATCCTGCGGTTTAGCTTACCAGGGAAGTCCTCCGTTTTGATTTTCTATTTTTTTTCCCTTTCAATGAGGGCATTGTTTGACTTAAGTTTGGGGGTGATATGCATTGTCTGCATACGTTTATCTGCATTTATATATGTGTTCAGTTTCTTTATAGGTATAGGAGCATGCCGTATTTAGGATGTTTTAGTTAGTTGCATTTGCATATAAAAAAAAAAGTGACGAAAAATGAAAAAAAATTGAAACGAATTGAAAAAGATAAAAAGAGAGCATATGGGAAAATTAGTGCATTCTAGAATCATGCATGTCTAATTTGAGCACTCATTTCCGTTTCAATGATGAAAGGGTAGCCTATGAGGATAATATGGTGGGTCATTGTATAATTCTAGGAAAATGGATGGTTATGTTAGTCTAAATTTCTTCCTTCGTTATTGGTGTTAATATTGCTTAAAACCCCTGGACAATTTTGAGCACTATTCGATGTATTGAATTCGTTGAAGTTTAGGGTAGGTTGATAGAATGAGGTGCCATTTAAGAATAAAGGAAAGTCTAATGATTACTCAAATACTCTGCATGAATGAAAAAATATATACATGATTATAACTGCTTCGATGTCCGTTGGAAAACAACTTGAAGAGGAAAATAAATATGAAGATGAAGCGAAGTAGTTGATTGAGGAGAAATAAGTGAGTACGACAGATATGAGCAGTCTTGGTTAGTCTGTCTTTGTGGCCTCTGTTACTTGAACGAGTAAGCCTTAGGAGTGTCTTTACACTTAGTGCCCTAAAGCCGATAGGTTTGGGAGTCATTGGTGGAAAGTTTGCTACATGGGTAACTTTGAAAAGCCTAAGAAAGATAGACCTTGCACATACCAAGAAAAGAAAGGAAAGCAAAAGGAAAAAAAAGACCCGAGTGGTTAAATATCTGTGTGAGAGTAATCGTAAGGATGATTATTGTAGTCTTTAGTGGTATTGAGAATTATCAATTTATCCGGCTTTTCATTGATTCAGTGCATTGACTTCACACACACACGTAAGGGATTGAAAGTGATATGGTGTTGATGATAAGTTAAGAGGCAGATGAAACATGATTATGAAATTTTACTTGAGGTATCTATGATGCATTCCTGAGGATGGAACTTTATTCATTATATTAAGGCGATGGTGAGTTGTGTTTTGATTTAGTCTGCATGGTAGTAGGAAGTTAGATTAGTTATTTGTTTTATGATGTTTAATTTTGTTTTGCATGAGGACAAGCAAATGCCTAAGTTTGGGGGTATTTGATGAGTGGGTTTTTATACCTACGAATTGTATGTTTTCGGACTTAGGTATTGTTATTCTTGTGAGCATTTTACTTGTTTTTATGTTTACTTTGCAGAAAACGACATCGGATGGACAAAAATGGAAAAATGAGTGATAATGGCATTTTCGTAATTTCAGGCAAAGTAGGGCCGGGGCCCTCCTTCTCAGTGTAAAACAAGGGCCGGGGCCCTTATTGGCAGATTGGCGCAGAACGTGTTTTGTCAGGTTTTCGGAAGTTGACTTGGAGAAGGATGTTAAAGATGAAACGTGAGAAGGCTTTTAGGATAGTTTAGAGGGATATAAAATAGATAGAATTTCATTATTGTAACTAAACTTTTGGAAGGAGAGATTCATTGGTGCAAGGATTGAAGATTTAATTTGCGTTTTCGACTATGTCAGGCTAAGTTCTTTATTTTCAGTTCTAAGGGATGTTGAATCTTATTTATTATCTATGAATTAATTGAGTTATTAGTATTTCTTCCTTCGTCTGTGGAGTTTATTCTTGATGATCTATTAGAATTGCTTAATGATAATTGGTTTGATTAATTTGATAAGGGCCCATTGAATTGATTTGATTATTATCATATGCTAGATTAAGGTATAATATTAAGCAAATGATGTTATATCTGATCATAAGTAGTGAATAGTGATATTTGATTGTGGTCAAGCTTTTGAATATTGCTATGACATCGAGAAGACAGGTTAAATAATCTGCGATTGTACGATTATTGCTTGGAATAACCTAATTCCCTAATTCTTAATGCTATTGTTATATTAAATCTAGACTGATAGTTCTAGGTTGTATGATAATTAGGGTCTAGTGGGGGCGATTGTCACATTAGAATTAAAATCAAAGGGGAATTTCGGGTAACGCGGACCGTGGTTACCTAGGGTCATTAATTTCATTGAAGGAGAGCTATTGATCAACTTAATTATATCATATTTATGAAAAGATGATACTGAACTTAAGAACTGAAGTCTGCAAATCATTGGATAATTTTAATTAATATTTCTTGTTTTCTAGTATAATCATAGTTTCAAAACTCCCCTTTTTAATATTACTTGTAATTTACTGTTAGAAGCACTCGGATAAATTATAAATAATACACTTCTCATGGGTTCGACTCTTGCTTGCCATTATATCAATTTTATGTTGATAGAGTGAAAGTAAGGAATAATTTTGGAGTGATAACGATAGCTTCCACTTTAACATGATATGGCTTAACTTTAGGCATGATATATTATGTCATTCATCATCCCATTATACCTTAACACCCTTTATATTGGCCACTCTTTATTTATTTAGGGTTTATATAACTTGTTTCTATCATCTCATATCAAAATATAGCTTTTTGGAAGCTTAATTTTTTTTCAAATGCACAGAAATCTCGCCCCGGCGCCATCAGAGCTTGTTGGCCGTGAAATTTTCTCAACCATGAATTTTAGCCCCGGCGCAATGTTTAGTACAAAACATTGCGCCTAGGTCCAATGTTCAAAATCAGCATTTTTGATTTTTGCAATACCTTTACTGATTTTGAACTCCTTCATCTTACATCCAATTAAGCTCAAATTTGGACCACATCTAGACCTCACTACCTAGTATTTTACAAAAATACTACTTGGCTCATTTGGCTTCTTGAAATCATAGAAGCAATAGCCATTAGGAGGGCGTTTCAAAATATTTGCAGACTTTAAAATTTTTCAACTTCAAAACTCAATTTTTCCAACTTTGTGATTTTTGGCCAATTTCTTTCAAACTTCATTCCAACACTTGAAATAGTTTAATTGAGTCATATATGACATGTTCAAACTTTTAAAACCATAAAACTTCTCACAAGGCGAGATTTGTCCATTAAAATCCATTTCGAGTCGAAACGGTTGATTTCGATCGTTCAAAACTAATTTTCATTCTAATTCTCATTCGTTGATTACCAAATCAACATAGACACGTGTAATAGCATAAAACTAAGCCATTTGACTTCATTTTACCTTTAACTTCTCAAAATGGCCAAAAATCACCTTTTAGTTGTATTTTCATTAAATTTCACGAACTTTTCATTTCCAAACTTATGTTATTCTTGGCCCCTTTTTGCAAGACTTGATTCCAACATGACATTTAACACTTATAACACATATTTAACTCATATGGGCCTTCAAAAAATTTCAAACTTTTCAAATGACTTCATTTTTTCAAAATGATTCGATTTAGGCGTCGGCGAACGTTTTAAAACGTTTAAAATCCTCAATTGTCGTCATAAATGCCAAACGACTTCTAAATCATTTCAAACACATGTATTAACATCAAACTTGGATTTCTGATCTCATTTTATTATCAATAACACAAAATGGCCCAAATTCACACATTGATGACATTTTGTCATCTTTACTTGTTTCCATCCTTAAACCAACTTCAATTTTTGGACTTTATGTTTCACATGCATAATCACATACACATACAACAACTTTAGGTAATCACAAAACTTCTATACACATCTTCCAAGTCACTTTACAGTTTATAATTCGGTCTATATACAAAGTATAGCCTAATATTGTAAGTTTCTATCACAATTCATACTTCTCTTCTATTTATGATTCTTAGAATGTTATCTAGCATTAAATTTCACATGCTTTAGACATGTTCATCCTCTTCATCTAGGTTTTCATCAAAACCAAAAATATTTTACACGTGATTCTCCATAAATCATGATCCTTAGCTTTAAATTTGTGTATAATTAGTACATCACCTTTGTAACACAACCTATAAGCTTAGGGTTTCATAAATTTATACACATATGGCATATAACTTACATAACTCTTACTTCTATCCATGAATACATATATGGCCACATCTAAACTTTCATTTACTCACATAAACCTCAAATTTTAGAGCAAGAACATGATTATACCTTCTTGTAGCTCTTTCTTTCTTTACTATAAAGATTTCTAGCCTTGTAATCTCCACTTTGATGACCCTATGATCCTTCTCTTGATCATCTTCTTGAGATTTCTTTCTCACTATCATGAGCCCTAGCTGAAAATAGATGAACTTAGCCAACTTGATACATACTTAACATATATATGTATTGCATCTCTTTTACAACAACTAGCCATGCATTGGTTAGTTTAACCATGCATGGTTAGGGCATTAATGGCATTTCCTTTCTACTAATCGAGGATAATTTGGTCAATTCACCACTCTAGGACATATTTGTCATATCTTAAAATGTCAAGGGGATTATGGTCTTTACACCACATAGGACATAATTGTCATTCCATAATTTGCTAAGGGCAACATGGTTATTTGCCAAATTTTCTAGAGAATTAAATTCTCAAATAAATCATACATGCTTATTATTATTTTTTTATCCAAATTAATTCCCTTTTTGACCCAAATTTGCTTCATTAGGCTTGAATTTAAGTTCATCAAATAATCCATAATTAGCTTGTCCCAAAATACTTGTCCCACTTCAAAAATTGCATTTCATCAATTAATAATAACAATTCAAAATAAATTGTCAATTTACATAATATTCATTCTCAATTATCTAAGAACCTTTTTTGGTTCCACATTCAATCAATTTCACCTTCCGATATCTCAATATAATTGAATTGCCCATCTTTTCTATAACCCCTTCCTCGAGAAGCGAACCTCAACCGAATTACCAAAATCCATCGTCCTTTGTCCTTTTTAAGCTCGTAATACATCCATTACAACTTTACGCCCCTTTACATATTTATATAACACCCCGATGCCAAATTTGCACCATACCTGCATACTACATTCTTTCTACTCATTCTCGGGGGTATTACCTTTCTGTCTTTACACATTATATACCTGATTATCTTATTCCAATCCTTTAATATCAGTTCTTAATAACTTCAAACTATTTAAAGATCATCAATCTTATTATTCCTTTAATCTCTATCTTGAATCCTTCTTTCTCTATCATATCAATTATACATATACACATATTCAATCTACCACATAGGTCGTAATAGCACATTGATCACATAACAGTTTATATTACATCGTTCTTACACTTTCTGTCATTCATAACTAGATTTTAACTTTTAACCTTTACTTAATTTACCATAATGCTTGTTTAGCAATCTTGTAAAATCCTGGGGTATCACAGAGTTCCATACGAATCAGTTTCTACTACACGATCTTAACTTAGCAATACGATTCAGCTAATGCAATATGATTCTGAACTTGTAATACGATTCTGATGTAGCAATACGATTCTGAGCTTACAATGCCATTATGATGTAGGAATACGATTCTGATATAGCAATATGATTCTGAACTTGTCATGCGATTCCTTCATCTTATCTTCTCTCGATCTTTGAGTCTTAAATTTCTATACAACACTTTTTCTCAGAAGGTCAACCTAACAAATTTGATCTTTTCTAAACTAAGTCCTTATACAACATGAATTCAGTAAGGACTTTACAAAAGCTATCTTTACAAATATATATTAAGCATTGATCATATCATTTTGTCATTATGTCAACATCAAATTTAATCTTGCAGATACTACCAATCTCCCCCTATTTGATGAAGATAAAACTAACAGTTTCAAATCGAATCATCAATTTGCTAATGCATTGCAGAAATTTAAACATGACTTAGAATACAATGAGAAACTATATTGGTAGATCAAAAGCATGAATTTATTAATATTGGAAAAATTAATACAAGTTTAAGATCTTAAAAAAATTCATTGTACCTATCTTCTACTTCTCTTTCTGCTTGGAGAATTTCTTTTTTCCTCTTCCACTTTGCGATTATATGTTTCTCTTTCTTCAACTTTTTTTTTTTTTCTGTAATTTCTTCAATGGTGTCCCTTGGACTAAGATTAGGCATATTGAATTGTTGCTCTCCTGGTATGTAAGTGCCTTAAGATATTTTGTTGACAAGCATTGGATCATCGTTTTGAGGTCTCATACCAAAGAATGTCACATTTTATCATGATTCTCTTTGAGCAGAAGATTATTTCTTGAAAATTCTATTGGTAGAGCTTGAGCAGTTAGAGGAGATGAATGCTTAGTTCCTCTGTGCTCCCCTTAAATTGATGATTTTCGTTGGTGTTGAGCACCACCACCACCAATATTTTCTCTTCCCCCTCTTTTCTCCCCCTTTTTTGTCATCAGTCAAAAGGGAGACGTCTTTTGAAAGTTGTTAAACACCAGTAACAAGTTCTTGCAATTGTTGATGAGAGGATTCAATATCAATTCTAATCACTTGCCTTTGCATCATGAGGGGTGCTAATAACTGTATATATTTGCTTTTCCATTACTAATTTGAAGTCCAAATGAGACAAATGTAGCTGATGAATTTTATCATGGAGAAGTTTGATAGAGTTATCATTTACTTTCTGGTACTCCAGAACGGTATTTTTTTTATTTTGAAAGTTTGGTCAAGAAAAGCATATCTCAATTATTGAGGCCTTCCTTCATATCTTGAAACATTTTAAACATTTGTTTTGCAAATTCTTTACCCATATATTCATGAACTCTTTCTGCAGTAGTAGTAATTGTGACGCCCCAAAATCCGGGTCCCTTGAACCACAGGTTTGGTGCTCATGATACTATTCTACCATGTCATCACATCCATTCAATCTGAATAATAATAAAACTTAATTTACATTCATCCATAACTATCTCAGGTTCTACATACCTTTATATATACACACATTTGTACCTGACATATTATAAAAAGATAATGTTTACATATACATGACTCTATCACTGCACATCTACTGTTTGCCCACTTTTTCTTTTCCCATGTCTATACCCAACCCCTCGGCCTGCTCAGGTTTAGCTGAAACATCATGTTTAAAAGCAAGAGTGGGCATAAAATAGCTCAACAAGTATATAAACAAATGATTACATGATATTTTAGAATAATGAATGAAAAATCATTTACAATGAATAAGAATCGTTTACAATAAAATGATTCTTTTATAATAACCTGAGTCATAAACAATAAGCTGGTTCATTTACAGGAACAGTTCAATGAATGAACATAAGAAATACAACATGATCTTTATGTGATTAACTGGAACACGTAACTCATGTATTGTACGGTCACAAGACCAAGAACTCGTTAAGAACAATACCAATCATACAGACTGATATTGCCCAAGGTAGTCATAAGACTGTTGTTCAAATTAGATATGTACTCTGGGTGATCAGCCCATTGTACTTTTATATTGTGCACAACATAAACATCTAGCGAGGCAACCACGCCATACAATCATGTTTACTTTATACTTTACTCCCCTTTTATCAGGGTTGTTCTGTTACAGCATACCATATAGTCTGCACCACAACAATGTGGATTGGGGTACATAACAATAAATATTTGATTACAATATGTATCATCATATGTGTCTAGCCGAAATCAAGATTGACATCGACCTCTTTCTAAGCAGTTCAATGGTGAATGAACTTTACATGAGCACATGAATGCATAACATGAATATCTGTACAAAGAACTGCAAATAAGAGTTCAGATAAAACACTTGTCTGTATCCTCGTCTATCACAATTGGTAAAATATTATCCCGTTTATAACCTACATGCCCATAACATGGGTTAATGCATTAGTTACATATACATGCATGATATAACTTGCTATACAAGCTACCATTTGTCTTTACATAACCCTTAACACATAACACATTGTTCATTTACCCTTAGCATCTACCACATTGATCATTTTTATCAAATTATGGCTTACATACATGTTCCTGTCATTTAATATCAAAACATTTTATTTTGGATTTTTTTTAAAAAAAAATCTTAGCTGGAACAGTGCATCTCGCCCCGGTGAGATGTTTTGGCCTGAGGATCTCGCTGGCCGCGAGATCTTCTCGGTTACACCTCACCCCGACGAGCTCTGAACTCACCTCAACGTGTTCCCTCATAGAGAACTGCTCCCCGGTGTAGTTAATAGGGTAAAAGATGGCGCCCCGGCGCCATACTAGTTCTTCTAAAAAAAATTTATTTAAAAAATCCTTCCTATTTTTGGCCCCTTTTTGTAAAACTTGATTCCAACACTTTACATAGCACACAAAACATGTATTGGACTTGCGTGGGCCTTCAAAATATTTAAAAATCTTAAAATGACATTGTTTTTCCAAATAAATTGTTTTGGTCGTCGACGAACGTTTTAAAACGTTTAAAAATCACATTTATCGCCATAGACACCAAATGAGTTCCAAATTGACTATAACACATATATTCACATAAAAATTTGACGTTTAACTTCATTTCACCATTAATTATCCAAAATGGCCAAAAATTACATCTTGGTGGCATTTTGCCAACTTTTAAAATTTAACCCTTGAATACCATTTGAATTCTTGTACACCATGCACATATAGCTTATCACATGCTCAAATAGCAACTTTGTAAACTTGTACAACTTCTATATGCACTTTCTAAAATACTTTACAGATTATGATTTGATTAATACACAAATCATAGCCTAATATTCTAACTTTCCTTAACAAATCATGCTCTTGAACCATTTATGCATCTTTGATGCTATCTAGCATGATATTATGCATGCTTCCAATATAATCAACCTTTCAAGCTAGGTTTTCATCACTTCTAGTAATATATAACACATAATTATCCAATAACTCATGGTTTTTAGCTTTAATATGAACATGAATAGTTCACCACCTTTGTTCTAGCAACTGTGTGCTTAGGATTTCATTCAATAACAAATATGAAGCACATAAACTTACAAAATTTCATATAATCAACACATATAGTCCAAGATACATGCATGGCTTCATCTATTATTGCATTTAAGCATATGAGAGATGAGTTTTAAAGCTTGAACTCATGCATACCTTCTATGTGCTACTTTCCTTCTTGATACAAAGCTTCTTAAAGTATGATTCTCCACTTTGATAGCTTCTTTTATCTCACTTAAACGCTTGTTCTTGAAATCCTTCAAGGTTTCTATGGAACCCTAGCCTTTCCTCTTCTCTCTCTTTTAGAGCTCACTTGCGTAACAACTTAGGAAATAAGAGATGATACTTGAAAATAAATCCAACATTTGTGCTATATCATCTCCAACAACTAACCATGTAATGGTTAGTTTATCCATTCATGGTTAGGACATTCATGATATTTCACATGCTTAGCTATGGACATCTTGGTCATTTCTCACCACAATGATACCATAGTCATTGTTCTAATTATCAAGGGCATCTTGGTCCTTTGTCCCATTTTCTAGAAAATTTAATTTCCATGCAAATTCCTTAAAAATCATTTTTTGCTCATTTTTAATCCAATTCAAATCCATTTTTATCCAAATTTATTTCATTTGACTTGAATTTAATTCCACCATAAAATAGTCTATGCCTTGCTTGTACTTAAACACTTTTCACACTTTAAAATATTAACTTTCATTAATTAACTTATTAATTTACAACATTGGTAAAATTTCCAAATTGCATATCATTACATTCTTCCCTCCTTACGAGGATTCTGTCCCCGGAATCACCATTACAAGATTACATAAACAAACTTGGATAATCTTTTTTCATTTTCTCTTCTAACTCCCACGTTGCTTCCTCGGCATTGTGGTTCCTCCATATTACCTTCACGAAAGGTATCACCTTGTTCCTCAAAATTTGCTCATTCCTGTCAATGATTTGAACAGGAGTTTCCTCATATGTTAAGTCCTTATCAATCTGAATAGGCTCATACTCAATCACATGCTTATAATCCATTTTGTACGACCTTAACACTGATACATGAAATACATTGTGGATATGTTCTAACTCTGGAGGTAATGCCATGACATAGGCTACTTCTCCTATTTTTCTTAGCACTTTAAAAGGTACAATAAATCTTGGACTCAACTTTCCTTTCTTTCCAAATCTTATTTTCCCTTTCTAGGGAGATACTTTCAAAAACACATGGGAACCTACTTCAAAATCTCTTTTCTGTCTGTGTTAATCAGCATATTTCTTTTATTTATCTTGTGCTGCTATAAGTCATGATCTTATAACTTTGGGAATCTCTATAGTCTGTTGTACTATTTCTGGTCCCAATAGCTTACGATCTCCTACCACATCCCAATAGAGAGGTGTTCTGCGCTTTCTTCCATACAATGCCTCATAAGGCGGCATACCAATACTTGCATGATAACTGTTGTTATATGCAAATTCCACTAACGATAAATGGTCGTCCCAATTACCCTTAAAATCCATCACGCATGCTCTAAGCATATCCTCTAATGTTTAGATTATCCGTTCACTTTGACCGTCTGTTTAAGGGTGATACGCTGTGCTCAACCTCAACTGCGTACCCATACGCTCTTGAAAACTCTTCCAAAAGTTAGATGTGAATTGCGGATCTCGATCGCAAACAATCGATACCGGAATTCCATGTCTTGACAATATTTTTTTCACATAAAGCTTTGTCAACTGATCCAAATTAAACTTAAGTTTGATCAGCAAAAAGTGTGCAGAATTCGTTAGTCGATCCAGTATCACCCATATTTCATCATAGCCTTTCTGTGTAGTTGAGTCCCACGACAAAATCCATTATGATGTGCTCCCACTTCCATTCTGGAATCTCTAGTGGTTATAGCAATCCACTAGGCCTCTGATGTTCTGTCTTAACTCTTTGACACGTTAAGCATTTACTTACACATTCAGTTACATCTTTCTTCATGTTAGGCCACCAAAAGTGTTGACGAAGATCTTGGTACATTTTCGTACTCCCCGGATGAATTGAATACCGTGAACTGTGCGCTTCCTGTAGAATTTCATCTTTTAACTCTGATACTAACGGCACCAATACTCTTCCTTCTAATCTTAGTTGTTGTCTATCTTGAACTTCATCTCTTGTCCATCTGATATGCGTTTCCTGATTAATCGCAATCATTATCTTGCATTTGAGCTTCCTTCACTCTATCTAATAATGTTGGATGAGTTTTGATAGAGTTAAATTATACGATATTTTTATTCTCTAATACTTAGATTTTATATTTATTGCGTGCTTAAATGTTTAATTATTTAGCTCATATTGGTTTTAATAGACTTTATAGGATTTTAGTTAATTTAGGTAATTTTATAGTATTTTTATATTTATTTATATTTATGTGTTTTTATTTATTTTTAGTACTTTAGGAATTTTATTTATTATTATGCGTTTTTATTATTTTTAGTAATTTTATATTATTTTTAATATTTTTATTTGATTTTGTAGGAATTAATTGAAGCTTGGATGGCAAAATAGTAAATATTAAAGCTGTTAGAGGCAAATATGTAATTTCTGAAAAAGTCGCGACCGCACATTGCGCGAGTATTAAAGGCTCAGCGAGCAATACGGCGTCGTTTTGGTGTTAGAAGCTTCAGCGAGCAGAACGCGCGCCATACGCAATGTCGGAAGAGAAAATATATGCGCGCAATGCGCGGAGCGTGTTACTCAGCATCAGGCGCGTGTGACGCACGCGCCAACGGTAACAATGGAAAAGGCTGCTGGCGGCTAACTTTTCCCTTCCTCTCTCCTATGTACGCGTGGCAGTTGGCAGACTTTGTTCCTTTTCCTTCCTTATTTTGGATTTTCTACACTGCAATGCAACAAATCAGTAGAATAAAAGTCCAATTTTAATTTGGAAAAGGAAGTAACAATTATTTATTTTATTTTTAATATTTTATTTAGACTTCCAATTAGGGTTAGGATAATAATTATTTTATTTTTCTTTTATTTTTAATTGTAAATCTTACTAGGGTTAGGAGGATTTTGGAGCCTATAAATAGAGGGCTTGACATACAATGTAAAAGACAACTTTTCTAATAAGAAAAATTCTCTCTTCTATTCTTTAGTGTTCTCTACAATTATGAGTAGCTAAATTATTTTTCTTGGTTTAAGTGATTGAAGTCATCAAGATTTATACACTGTGAGATCTAATTTATTTTAATTGTTCAATTTATATTTTAATTATTGAATATTCTTCTATGCTTAATTTTGTGATTGATTGGTTTAATTGCTAGGAGCGCTACTAATCTATTATTCATATTAATCTACTGCTATTTGTGAAGCAACTAAGTTTAATAATTGTTTTGCAGATCAAAAGATTATTTTATCTTAGGAAGAATATTCATCTAAATTAAATGCAAACAAGTGGCTTGTGTTGTTTAGTTCAACGATCTCTCTAATTCTTTATGCTGCTATTAAATTAAATCTTTAGCAAGTGCCGGAGGTTGTTTATTAGTAAGGGTATTTAGACCAAGTGACTCTACTTATCTAAAATTAAAGAGAGAGGAGAAAAATTATTCCACCTGCGAGTAGTTATTTATACGGTAAATGTTCAAAATATGAATTGAGTTATTCTTGCATCAGTGATCATTTGTAAATTCTTGATGGTGGATTTTGACTTAAACCAAGGCTTTTTCTTCTTATTTATTTATTTCATATTTATTTTAGTTAATTTTATTTAAATTATTTCTTTAAATTTAAAACCCCCAATTTAGTTTACAAAATACAAAATTAAATTTATCATTCTTTGTGGGATCGACTCTTACTTGCACTACTACATTACTATTTTTCCAAAGTAAGATTTTATTTTTTGGTGCTTGTGACATCACACCAAATTTTGGCGCCGTTACCGGGGGATGATTTTAATTTAATTTTGTGCTTTTGTAAATATTTATTTAATTTAGTAATTTTTCTTAGATTTTATTATTTTAGTTTTTCATAGTTTAATTGAGTTGTGCAGGTAAGAATGGAATCCATGGATAATTATGTCAATGAGGTAATTATTTCTTCTCTTAAGCAACAAATTAATGATCTAACTTCTCTTGTTTATCAAATGGTTGCAGGTAATGCACAACCAATGGAAGCTTGTAGAATTTGTGCAGTGGTAGGACATCCAACTAATATGTGCCCCATTCTTCAAGAGGAGTCATATGAATAAGTCAATATAGCAAGTGGTTTCCCTGGTCAATCCTAATGGAAATATGATCCATATTCAAACACGTATAATTCAGGATGGAGGGAGCATCCTAATTTTGGCTATGAGAATCCACAAATGAATTCGCCCGCACATCAAAACTTTTCAAGCTATCAACAATACATGCAGCCATAACCCCAACAACAACAGAGTCAAACAAATACTTCTGATATGTCTTTAGAAGATATGCCTAAATTAATTGAAGCTAACACTTTACAATTTCAACAAGACATGAAGACCAGTATTCAAAAAAATAATGCAATTATTTAGCGTTTGTGTACTCCATTGGGACAAACCGCAATAGATCAATTGGAGGAGCAAAGTTTTGTGCAAGTACCTTCTCAAACGGTGGATAAGCCAACGGTGAATACAAGTGTACAAGTGTTAAGAAATGAGAATGATATAGAAGATCCAGAAAAGATAGTCCCTCCATCGCCGATGCAAGAGGAAGCAGACAACATCAGTGCAAAAATGGACAATATTAATGTAGAAAATAATGTTCTTTATGATGATAACATGCCTAAGGTGGAGGAAATTTTTGGGAAAATAGATAAAAGGAATTTAGATGATGCAAGTACAAACAGTTTGAAGTTAGAAGAGGAAGAAGAAATTGAGCTGAAACAAGATTTGAAGGACGCTGAAGCTGCATTCAATTCTTTGCCAATGATTTTAGATAGTCAAACAATTATTTTCATTCCATTACATGCTACTCACAAACATTTTCTATCGTTTGTTTTACAGGATCCCATTCCGAATATAAAGACTCTCCCCAATCATATTAAATATTTTTTCGTTGAAGAGGGAGTAAAACGTTCATGTCACGTGCAAGGGAGACTAAATCTACCTATAAAGAATAACGTGATGGATGGGGTACTCAAAATTCATGAAGTTGGAGTAACGTAGTACTTTGGCCTGCTGTCGAGCCAATGACAATATATAAATGCGCTGCTTGGGAGGCAACCCAAGAAATCAGATTTGCATTTCTTTTCCTTTTTCTTTTTATAGTTATTTGTGTCTGTTTCTTTGCATTATAGTTTATATTGGGGACAATGTAAATTTTAAGTGTGGGGGAAGGGATTTAGGATATTTATTTTAGTTTTAGGAAATTTTAAAATTTATTTTATTTTTAAAAATTTATTTTATTTTTAGGGAACTTTTTAAAAAAAAAATTAATTATTGAATTTTGTGGGTAAATTCACTGCAAACCCTCACGAGACAAAACTCGTCCACTTGGGGTAACCTTGGGGTTTAAAGGCTTGTTGCACATGCTAAGTGTAACCGTGTGTTCCTACAAAAATGAGGTAGTTTTTTATTTTTATTTTTTTAGGACGAGTCACTTGAGCAATGGATTAATTGGATTTTAAATTTTTAGCCAATGATAACATCTTGATTTTTATTTAATAACTCTTGAAAAAATAATAATTTTTTTGCTTAGTTTGGATTTTTGATTTTTTGATATTTACTTTGCTTGAGATCTTTAATTTTTTATGCACTTATATCCATTTGTTTGAGCTAGTTTTAATTTAGAGAAAGTTTAAATGGTTAAATGCTTATGAAAGATATTTTTGAGCTCTATATCTTATTTGATCATTATTTGAAGTGAAATGTAAGGCAAAATATAATTTGGAGGAGAGGATTTAGGTATTTTTCTAGGATTATTATTGAAGAAAATCTTGTAGTGAGTTGAGATGTAGCGTAAAACGCACTCACTCATAAACACATGAAAAAAGTGAGATGGAGCATAAAATGCACTCACTAAAGAAGAAGAAAAAATAGGATGGAGCATAAAATGCACCCATTAAAAGAAAAAAATTAAAAAAATATTTGAAAGAAAAAAAATTGATAATCCTAGTATATTTCATTAATTAAAAGTCTTTTGATCTTCTGATTTATATTTGTCTATATTAGCAAAGAGTAATGTGAAAAATAAATTTATTGAGTATGTCTTTTATAAGGTAATTAATGACCGAAGCTTATCTGAGTTTTAATTAGTTTGATACATTTAGATTCACACACACACAAAAGGTCATGAGTAGAGTAAGATTAATAAATATGTTAAAATTTTGATCTTTGCATAATTTTGAAATTTTCTTTGAGTTATTATTTTAAAAATCTTTGAGGCTAATGTTGAATTCATATTGATTTGTTGTTCGAGTCAAGTAAGTTGTTTGGTTATTAGTTTTATTTTTATAGTTTTTGTTTTTGTTTTGCCCTAGGACGAGCAAAAAGCTAAGTGTGGAGGTATTTAATAGAGTTAAATTATACGATATTTTTATTCCCTAATACTTAGATTTTATATTTATTGCGTGCTTAAATATTTAATTATTTAGCTCATATTTGTTTTAATAGGCTTTATAGGATTTTAGTTAATTTATGTTAATTTAGGTAATTTTATAGTATTTTTATATTTATTTTTATTTATGTGTTTTTATTTATTATTAGTATTTTAGGAATTTTATTTATTATTATGTGTTTTTATTATTTTTAGTAATTTTATATTATTTTAAATATTTTTATTTGATTTTGTAGGAATTAATTGAAGCTTGGATGGCAAAATAGTAAATTTTAAAGCTGTTAGGGGCAAATATGTAATTTTCGGAAAAGTCGCGACCGCGCATTGCGCCAATATTGAAGGCTCAGCGAGCAATACGGCGTCGTTTCGGTGTTAGAAGCTTCAGCGAGCAGAACGCGCGCCATGCGCAATGTCGGAAGAGAAAATATATGCGCGCAATTCGCGGAGCGTGTTACTAAGCATCAGGCGCGTGTGACGCACGCGCCAACGGTAACAATGGAACAGGCGGCTAGCGGCTGACTTTTCCCTTCCTCTCTCCTATGTACGCGTGGCAATTGGCAGACTTTGTTCCTTTTCCTTCCTTATTTTGGATTTTCTACACTGCAATGCAACAAATCAGTAGAATAAAAGTCCAATTTTAATTTGGAAAATGAATCAATAATTCTTTATTTTATTTTTAATATTTTATTTAGACTTCCAATTAGGGTTAGGATAATAATTATTTTATTTTTCTTTTATTTTTAATTGTAAATCCTACTAGGGTTAGAAGGATTTTGGAGCCTATAAATAGAGGGTTTGACACACAATGTAACAAACAACTTTTCTAATAAGAAAAATTCTCTCTTCTATTCTTTAGTATTCTCTACAATTATGAGTAGCTAAATTATTTTTCTTGGTTTAAGTGATTGAAGTCATCAAGATTTATACACTGTGAGATCTAATTTATTTTAATTGTTCAATTTATATTTTGATTATTGAATATTCTTCTATGCTTAATTTTATGATTGATTGGTTTAATTGCTAGGAACATTACTAATCTATTATTCATATTAATCTACTGCTATTTGTGAAGCAACTAAGTTTAATAATTGTTTTGCAGATCAAAAGATTATTTTATTTTAGGAAGAATATTCATCTAAATTAAATGCAAACAAGTGGCTTATGTTGTTTAGTTCAACGATCTCTCTAATTCTTTATGCTGCTATTAAATTAAATCTTTAGCAAGTGCTGGAGGTTGTTTATTAGTAAGGGTATTTAGACCAAGTGGCTCTACTTATCTAAAATTAAGAAGAGATGAGAAAAATTATTCCAGCTGCGAGTAGTTATTTCTACGGTGAATGTTCAAAATATGAATTGAGTTATTCTTGCATCAGTGATCGGTTGTAAATTCTTGATGGTGGATTTTGACTTAAACCAAGGCTTTTTCTTCTTATTTATTTATTTCATATTTATTTTAGTTAATTTTATTTAAATTATTTCTTTAAATTAAAAACCTCCACATATAATTTTTCTTTCGACTCCATCGGATACTTCACTTCTAGCTCCATCCTTTCTATTTCTCTGATTAGCTCTCTTTGAGCAGTCATCATTTCCAATCTTTCTCAACCCTTTCTACTTAAGGCGTCAGCTACAACGTTAGCTTTTCTTGGATGGTATAGAATCTTGCAATCATAATCCTTGATTAGTTCCAACCATCTCCTTTGCCTCATATTCAAATC
The DNA here is from genome assembly GCA_947179155.2 of Hedera helix. NCBI lineage: Eukaryota > Viridiplantae > Streptophyta > Magnoliopsida > Apiales > Araliaceae > Hedera > Hedera helix. The sequence continues at coordinate 29,405,481 of OX359267.1, forward strand.
CTTCTGGGTGAAAATATACTTCAGACTTTTGTGGTCTGTGTTTAATTCATATTTTTCTCCGTATAGATAATGTCTCCATATCTTCAATGCAAACACCACTGCTGCCAATTCCAAATCATGGGTTGGATAACATTTCTCATAGTCTTTCAACTGTCTTGATGCATACTCTATGACTTTGCCGTGCTGCATCAATACACACCCAAGTCCTTTATGCGACGCGTCACTGTATACAACAAATCCTCCCATTTCGTCAGGCAACGACAACACAGGTGCTTCACTTAGGCTATGTTTGTTTGTAAAATGTATACTTAGGATTGGACTATTTGTATTAATTTAAAGTTATTTCCGACTTTTTTATCCTATGATGATGGATTATAAATCCCTTAAATAGTGCTTGAATTATTTTTTTATCATTCTCAAGGCTATTTATGAGGGATTATATAATCCCATGATAAATTTGGGATTATATAATCCTTCATAAATAGCCTTGAGAATGATAAAAAAATAATCCAAGGACTATTTAAGGGATTATTAATCCCTCATGATGGGATAAAAAAGTCGAAAATAGTTTTAAATTAATACAAATAGTCCAATCCGAAGTATGTGTTTTGCAAACAAACATAGCCCTAGTCTTTTCTGGAGTTCCATGAAACTCTCTTCACATTTATCTGACCATACAAACTTTACAACTTTCCTCGTTAAATTTGTTAGAGGCACTGACAACTTTGAGAAGTCTTTAATAAATCATCTATAATATCCTGCTAAACCAAGAAAACTTCACACCTCCGTTGGTGTCTTTGGTTGTTCCCAGTTTAATACTGCTTCAACTTTGGCTGGATCCACTGATATCCCTTGTTGGTCGATCACGTGCCCCAGAAATTGTACCATTTCCAACCAAAACTCACATTTCGAGAATTTTGCATACAACTTTGCTTCTCTTAACGTATCCAACACTATTCTCAAGTGTTCTTCATGCTCTTCCTAAGTCTTTGAATAAATCAAAATGTCGTCGATGAATACCACCACGAACTCGTCTAAATACTACTTGAACACTCTATTCATTAAATCCATAAATGCAGTTGGTGCATTCGTCAATCCAAATGACATTACCAAGAACTTGTAATGACCATAACGAGTCTTAAATGATGTCTTCAGTACATCCTCAGGTCTCACCTTTAACTGGTGATAACCACTTCTCAAATCAATCTTCAAAAAATACTTGGCTCTATGTAGCTGATCAAATAAATCATCGATTCTCTATAGCGGATACTTGTTCTTTATTGTCACTTTATTCAACTCTCTGTAGGAACAAAGCCTTAATGAACCATCTTTCTTCTTTATAAACAAAACAGGTGCTCCCCATGGAGACACACTTGGTTGGATGTACTTCTTGTCCAAGAACTCTTGCAATTGAACCGTCAACTCTTTCAATTCTACTGGAGTCATTCTGTACGGTGGCTTAGAAACTAGTGCCGTTCCTGGCACAAGATCTATCACAAATTCGATCTCCCTATTAGGCAGAAGACCCGACAATTCATCTGGAAATACATCTGCATAATCCTTTACTACGGGTATCTGACCCATTTCTGATCCCACTACTCGTGTATCAACCACATGTGCTAAGTATCTTATAGATCCTTTCCTTAACAGCTTATTGGCCTGCATCATCGTCAGACAACAAGATTGTTGTGGCAATTTGCTACAATAGAATACTACCTTATACTTGACAGGAGTTTGAAGGTTTACACATTTCCTCTGGCAATCAATCACTGCCCCATGGCTATACAACCAGTCCATTCCCAGTATTACATCAAACTCTCCTAACCGAATAAGAACTAGGTCAACTACTAACTTATGCCCTCTTATCGTTAACCAACAATCTCGATGAATATTCTCCACCTGGATTACTTCCTTGTTCGCTACTTCTATGTTCAACACATTCTCTAACTTTGATTGAGGTAGATTCAATTTCTTAGCAAATTCATCAGATATAAAAGAACATGTAGCACCCAAATGAAACAACATATATGCATTTGTATCATTGATCAAAATGATATCTGACACCACATCCTTTGATGCCATAGCATCTTGAACTGTCATGTTGAACGTACGTGTTGTCGGTCTCCCCAGCTGTATAGGTCCACCAATAGCTAGCTTTCCACTAGTATTTCCTTTGCTTCAACTTCCTCCTTCAGCTTTCTTCTTAGGACAATCTCTAATCTGATACCTCACTTCTCCATAATGAAAACAACCTTTGTTTGTTTTTAGAATCGGACAGTTTGATGCGATGTGCCCTTCTTGTCCGTATCTAAAATATATGTTCTTTCCCTTCAGGCATACTCTGGAATGTCCCTTTCCACAACTGGGACATGGCTCCATCTTCTTCTTTGGTTCCCCTTGTCTGCTTTCAATTGGGTTACTATTCCACTTTCGCTTGTTGGTGTTACTTCCCCCACTACTACTTTCTTTGTTGGCTCCATCACCTTTCTTCTTACCATGCTGTTCCTTCTTATACTTTTTCAAGGCATCACTGCCTCCTTCTTCTAACATTGTTTTTTCCATTACTCCGGCAAAAGTACCAATCTGAAATATTGAGACCCTACTATAAATCCATGGTTTCAATCCACGTTCAAATCGTCTTGCCTTCCTTTGTTCTGTGCCCACCTAATGTGGAGAAAATCTTGTCAACTCATTCAATTTCGCCGTATACTCGGCTACAGTCATATTTCCTTATTTCAATTCCAAAAATTGTACCTCCATCATATCTTGAGTTACTAGAGAAAAGTAAGCTTCGAAGAAAATTTCTTTAAACCTTTCCCAGGGTACATCTCCTGTTCCCAGTCTTCCTTTATTGGCAGTCCACTAATAATTTGCTTCTCCTTTTAACATAAATGTGGGAAAGGCAGTTTTTTATTTTTCTGCCACATTAGCTACGTCAAAGACCTTTTCTATTTCAATCACCCAATTATAGGCCTCTACCGGGTTCATCGTCCCCTTGAACTCTGGGCGTCCTACAGCTTTAAAATCCTTGAAGGTAGCAATCCGAGCTGCTACCAGTTGATCACCCATAGGGTTAACATTCCTGGTCTGGAAAGCTCCCATCAACAAATCAACAAACTGTTGCATGGGATTAACTAGCTCCTCAGGAGCATTTATTGACTCCTCTGGTGGGGGTTGAACATTTGGTCTGCGTCTAGGTGGCATTTTTTGTTTCATAATTTATACCATAATTACTATATATCATTTACATATCACATTCTTATGAACTTTAAATACATAACAGTGTCAACACACATTAAATAACTTGATTTTATATTTATAACCAACTTAACTAGTGTCTAGCACATTACATAACATGTAGCACATTGCTATTTACATTGAATCCCCATTAAATTACAAAAGTTGGGATTCACATAACTCTATACAACAAACTTAACCTTCCCTCCTTAGGACAAAAGAGGCTTCATAACACTTTATATCCCCCTTATAACAAAACTTAGGAATTTACATGACATACACAAATAACTATACATATATCTATTACAACTTCCTACGGGAACATCCCACGTCTTACTGCATCTTCATATTCTTCATCCATGATTCCTATCATCTTCCACCTACTCAAAGTGTTACTAGTCTGGTCATATTCTTCTGGGTAGTAGTACACTCTGTCTTGTGCCCTTCCAAACGTTGTGCGAAAAGCATAGCTCATGTATTCCATCCTTACACTCATGTTATCAATTCGGGCTTTCTTGGCCCTCACTTCTTCATCTACTAAATTTACTCTTCTTACTGCTTTACCCCCGGTATGTTCGTACCTGTCTATCTCAGCAGTTGCATCCTTCAGCTTTGCCTCCAAGGTTTCTTTTTCATTCCTCAATTCTTGGACGTTCTGTTCCTCCTGCCTTAACTTATCTCCCAGCTCCATATTCCTATTAAATAATACTTGGACTGCATTCTCATTTTGTTCCACAGCTGTCTGCCGTTCAGCTGCTTGAGTCTCTAATTCTAATATTCTGTCCGCAAACTCACTATTCTGTTGTATCAGGCCAGTCACCCAATCTCGATCGGCCTCTCTTTGCTCAGAGGATGCGTTATCTGGCAATGCTCAATCCGAGTCTCCCTCCAACTCATCTGGATCCTCTTCTTGATCACTATCCTCAGCTGGTACTATTGTCATAGCTGGTGCAGTGGTTATCACATCTATCTGAATATCTCTGGGCTCTTCTTCTATTGCCCGACTAGATTCTCCAATCTCTGACATACTATAAAATCACAAGAACAATTGTTTTAGTTCAGTGCAATTTTTTTTTATCTCTATTACGCATAACACGTAACACATAGCACATATTGCGAGTATTCTAACTTTAACAATTTCCACTCTCCACCTCTTCGAACTCTAAATGAGTCTCACTATATTTCCTAAGGTCATATTCCTAAGGTTTCTCCACCTAAGGTTTATAACCTATCAGCTTTGATACCGACTTGTGACGCCCCCAGTCCAGGCCCCTTGAACCATGGGTTTCGTGCTCACGATACTATTCTACCCTATCATCACATCCATTCAATCTGAATAATTATAAAACTTAATTTACATTCATCCATAACTATCCCAGTTTCTACATACCTTTCTACATACACACATCTGTACCTGACATATTTTAAAAAGATAATGTTTGCATATACATGACTCTATCACTGTACATCTACTGTTTGCCGACTTTTCCTTTTCCCTTGTCCATACCCGACCCCTCGACCTGCTCAGGTTTAGCTAAAATATCATGTTTAAAAGCAAGAGTGGGCATAAAATAGCTCAGCAAGTATATAAACAAATGATTATATGATATTTTGGAATGATGAATGAAAAATCATTTATAATGACTAACAATCGTTTACAATAAAATGATTCTTTTATAATAACCTGAGTCATAAACAATGAGTTGGTTCATTTACAAGAACAGTTCAATGAATGAACATAATAAATACAACATGATATTTATGTGATTAACTGAAACATGTAACTCATGTGTTGTACGGTCACAAGACCAAGAACTCGTTAAGAACAATACCAATCATACAGACTGATATTACCCAGAGTAGTCATAAGACTGTTGTTCAAATTAGATGTGTACTCTGGGTGATCAACCCATCGTACTTTTATATTGTGCACAACATAAACATCTAGCAACGCAACTACGCCATAAAATCATGTTTACTTTATACTTTACTCCCCTTTTATCAGGGTTGTTCTGGTACAGCATACCATAGAGTTTGCACCACAACAATGTGAATTAGGGCATATAACAATAAACATTTGATTACAATATGTATCATCATATGTGTCTAGCCAGAGTCAAAATTGCCATCCACCTCTTTCAAAGTAGTTAAATGGTGAATGAACTTTATATGAGCACATGAATGCATAACATGAATATCTATACAAAGAACTGCTAATAAAAGTTCAGATAGAACACTTGCATGTATCCCCGTCTATCACAACTGGTAAAATATTACCCCGTTTATAACTTACATGACCATAATATGGGTTCATGCATTAGTTACATATACATGCATGCTATAACTTGTTATACAAGCTACCATTTGTCTTTACATAACCCTTAACACATAACACATTGTTCATTTACCCTTAGCATCTACCACATTGATCATTTTTATCAAATTATAGCTGACATACATGTTCCTATCATTTAATATCAAAACATTTCATTTTGATTTTTTTTTTAAATCTTCGCTGGAACAGTGCATCTCGCCTCGGCGAGATGTTTTGGCCTGAGGATCTCGCTGGCCGCGATATCTTCTCGGTTACACCTCACCCCGACGAGCTCTAAACTCACCTTGGCGAGGTCCCTCACAGAGAACTACACCCCGGTGCAGTTCATAGGGTAAAAGATGGCGCCCCGGCGCCATACTGGTTTTCATGAAAAAAAAAATTCTTTCAAAAATCCATGCAATTTTTTGCCCCTTTTTGTAAAACTTGATTCCAACAATTCACATAGCACACATAACATGTATTATACTTGCGTGGGCCTTCAAAATATTTAAAAATCTTAAAATGGCATTGTTTTTCCAAATAAATCGTTTTGGTCGTCGGTGAACGTTTAAAAACCACATTTATCGCCATAGACACAAAATGAGTTCCAAATTGACTCTAACACATATATTAACATACAACTTAGATGTTTAGCTTGATTTCACCATTAATTATCCAAAATGGCCAAAAATTACATATTGGTGGCATTTTGCCAACTTTTAAAATTCAACCCTTGAATACCATTTGAACTCTTGTACACCATGCACATATAGCTTATCACATGCTCAAATAACAACTTTGTAAACTTGTACAACTTCTATATGCACTTTCTAAAATACTTTACATATTATGATTTGATTAATACACAAATCGCAACCTAATAATTCTAACTTTCCTTAACAAATTATGCTCTTGAACCATTTATGCATCTTTGATGCTATCTAGCATGATATTATGCATGCTTCCAACATAATCAACATTTCAAGCTAGGTTTTCATCACTTCTAGTAACATATAACATATAATCATCCAATAAATCATGGTTCCTAGCTTTAATATGAACATGAATAGTTCACCACCTTTGTTCTAGAAACTTTGTGCTTAGATTTTTATTCAATAACAAACATGAAGCACATAAACTTACAAAAATTCATATAATCAACACATATAGTCCAAGATACATGCATGGATTCATCTATTATTGCATTTAAGCATATGAGAGATGAGTTTTAAAGCTTGAACTCATGCATACCTTCTATGTGCTACTTTCTTTCTTGATATAAAGCTTCTTAAAGTTTGATTCTCCACTTTGATAGCTTCTTTTACCTCACTTGAACACTTCTTAAAATCCTTCAAGGTTTCTATAGAACCCTAGCCTTCCCTCTTCTCTCTCTTTTAGAGCTCACTTGCGTAGCAACTTAGGAAATAAGAGATGACACTTGAAAAAAAATCCAACATTTTGTGCTATATCATCTCCAACAAATAACCATGCAATGGTTAGTTTAACCATGCATGGTTAGGACATTCATAATATTTCACATGCTTAGCTAGGGACATCTTGGTTATTTCTCACCACAAGGATACCATAGTCATTATTCTAATTATCAAGGGCATCTTGGTCCTTTGTCCCATTTTCTAGAAAATTTAATTTCCATGAAAATTCCTTAAAAATCATTTCTTGCTCATTTTTAATCCAATTCAAATCCATTTTGATCCAAATTTGTTTCATTAGACTTGAATTTAATTCCACCATAAAATAGTCCTTGCCTTGCTTGTACTAAAACACTTGTCACACTTTAAAATATTAACTTTCATTAATTAACTTTTTAATTTACAACATTGGTAAAATTTCCAAATTACATATCATTACAGTAATCTTGCTTAAACATGTTTTGAGTTCCTTGGTGTTATCCTCAAGATCTTCAGCAAGGTCCGCAAAGAGAAGTTCCATAATAGCTGTAATCTGATTTTTGTATGGTATCACTAAGACTGAATCAAGAATTTGATTCAGGAGAGGGGCATGACTTGGAGAGTGAGATTGAGAAATAACAACAAACAAACAAGAGGCATCAAAGTATTCGTTGTTTTAGGATGAATGTATGTCAGAGGGAGGTGCAGAGGAGCTGATTGGTTGGCCATCTCCTTAAGAATAGATTGGGGAATTTTTAAGAGTTGTTATTAAGTTGAAAACATTTACAAGAGAAAGAAAATTTTCAAACTCTTGAACAAAAGAGGTTAATGGAGTGTCAGGAATGGCTAAATGGCGTTGATATTCTTTGATAGAGAAGGTTGAGGATTGTTCATTGATCGAAGGGTTTTAAGAGACAATACTTGGAAATTTATCAATAGAAGTTGAGATAACAATTGTATGGTCATAGCTCAATACGATCGGAATGGTATGAGGAGAAGGATTTTATATATCAATCGTATCTTGAGTGTATACAATTGGTGATTCAACAGAGAAATATTAATCAACTAATAGCTCTGAGGTTGTCGAGGATATTTCTATGATCTTGTCATAGCAAAAAAAATATGAAAATTCGATACAAAAAAAATGAGTGTGGAATAAGGGTTACATTATCATAGAATTGAAGTACAAGTTCAGAAGGTATATCATACATGAATTTAGTAGCTTAAGAGAGTACCCATGGGAAGTTTTGACATACTAACTTCAGATTTGGAAAGGTAGAGTAGCTCAATCTCACAAAACTATGATCTTTCAGAGTCAATGCTTTCAGTAAAGGAATTAGAGCCAGAAAGTAAAGAAGTCGTTCACTTGTTGGGTTAAATAGAGTACTTGTTCTGTCTAGAGTTAAATTGATAAAACCTTACAATAGTTCATCTGCACTCATGCCCATAAGACTCATTCGTCCTACTCCAAATCCAATAAACCTATCAAGCAATCTAGCATTTGGAACCTCTATCCCTTCAAGCATAATTCTGGTTATCAGCCTTATCAGTGTTGATGTTGCTTAAGGAAGTTCTTGAGCCTCATAATCAGAATCTTCTGGCTTAATCACAACCTGAGTAGGTTCTTGATTGGTAAGCAGCTGCTCCCCCTAAGCATTTCTGATTATGCCATCTGTAACGTTGGTGATGATCTTGGTGATCTTTAAGGAATCATCAGAAATAGCTACATGATCCTCTCTTCTTTTGCTTCTCATTTCTGACTTCTTCTCCTTTTTCTTCTTTACCATTTTCCTCAATTTTCTTTTCAGCTTCTTTAGCTTAGGATTTTTATCCTTTATGGCCATGTCTTCATCATTTTAAGGCTCAGAGGCCTTCTCAACTAGTTCTTCATCAACTGCTTCTTGTATTTCTACAACCGGCATTTCCTCTATGATTGATGTTTGTACTGTAGGTAGAGTCTTTTCTACAATGGAGTCTTCATATTGTTCTTCAAAACTTCTTCTCTGTTTCTTGCTTCTTCATCCTTTCTTTTTCTTCAGAATCTGAGATATTGGAACGAAATCATCGTGAGTTTCCTCAAAATTTGATGGAGTGCTTCTTTGTATTTCTTCTTTTTTCTTTTCTTATGTCTTCTTCTTTCTTTTCAAAGGTTTTTGTTCAGAGGTTTAAGGAGTGGCGAATCCTAGAGACTCATCTTCTTGGGTCTTAGATGCCTTTCTTTTGGCTTGACCTCTTGAGGATTTCTTGATCTCACTAACAGTAAGCTCACTTTCGCTAAATATTCTGGATCGATGTATTTTGATTGGGTTTTTCTTCCAATTTTTAAAGAGTTTCAGGGTAATCTTCTTGTTGACATTCAAATTTTCCCTTTAATCATCTGCTATAAGCTTCTTCATCCTCTTCTTTAGAACTTGACTCATAATCCTTCCATAGTACATTTTGGGGGCTGGCTTGTTGGCTTTTCTTTTGTCATTCTCTTTTACCCACATGGCTATTCATTTCACTAGAATAAAGCCAAAGTTGATTTCCACTTGGTTGACTATTACGGTCATGATCTTCAGTTATAGTTCACTGACTGAGTTATGTGCAGAATCTTTGTACAAAATACATTTTCCAATGATATCAGCCATAAATTCATATTTAGGGGGAAACTCCTTCTTTTTCATCCCATTCAGTTGAGGGTTCTTCTAGTAGTTTATCAATTGTATCACTTCTTCACCATCAATATTTTCAAATGACGTAATACATTTGCTTACAAAGCCCATATGATTATTTAGTTCTTTACAGTGATCTTTAGGGCATGTCTTTGATAACGGCATTGGCATAGAGTTCTACGACATACTTGGTGTAGATTTTGGTATTTGCCTTCGGAATTTCTCTAAATCCCGCCTTTTGAATGAAAGCAAGTACATCTCTAAATTTCTTCTCTAATGCGTAAAACTTATCAAAACAGAGTTGATTTCCAATAATAACTTGATATCCCGCCATCATTTCTTGAAATCAAACTAAAATGAATAATAGAGTGCTCAAATTTTTCTTGATGGAATGAGAATACAAATTATGGGGCTTGATCGTAAGTAAAGTTCAAAATAAAATTTAAAAAGAACTTTTAAGAGACTTCCCTCTGTTTTACTCTAGTGGGGCACCTGGCAAAAGTTAATTAGCCTCAGGTACAGTTGTAACGTAGTAACTTTGCCTAGTAACCTCCTTTCTTTGACAGTACATGACACGTGCCTAAAGACATTCTTTTTAACTTCCCTTAATCGTATAGTAACTCTGCACCGGTTATTATATGACTTATTTTACGATCGTTTATGCTTTCAGCAGTTTGTGATTTACTATACGATCGACTATACGATCCACCATTTTCTATACGATGGAAAGTGTCATGTATTGTCAATAGCAAAGAATATAGACTTGTAAATTTAGCATGCCTAACTTACTGATCAATTTATTAAATCTGGATTTATCTAAGGGTTTATTGAACACATCTGCTAGTTGATTTTCAGAAGGTATAAAATGTAAAGATATATTTCCATTTTGCACGTGATCTCTTATAAAATGATATTTGATGTCTATGTGTTTGGTTCTAGAGTGCATGATAAGATTGTGTGTAATTAAAATAGCATTAGTATTGTCACGGAATATGGGGACTGATTTGAATTCAAACCCATAATCAGCTAATTTATTTTTCATCCACAAGATTTGAGCAAAGTAATTGCCAACAGCAATGTACTCAGCTTCTGTAGTTGAAGTGGACACAGAGTTTTGCTTCTTGCTAAACTAGGAAACAAGTTTATTTCCATTCATTTGACATGTCCCACTTGTGTTTGTCTTGTTAATCTTACATCTTGTAAAATCGGCATTTGAATAACTAATTAGATCAAAGGGAGACTCCTTGGAATACCATAACCCCAAATAAGGAGTACCCTTAAGATATCTGAAAATCCTTTTGATAGCAATTCAGTGATATTCCTTAGCGTTAGACTGAAACCTAACATAAATTCCAGTAGAGAATAATATATCTGACCTACTTATAGTTAAGTATAAGAGAGATCCAATCATACCTCTATAATGGCTAGCACCAATACTTTTACCTTGTTCATCTTTGTCAAGTTTAGTTACAGAAGCCATAGGAGTTTTCATGGGAGTAGATGATTCTAAGCCATATTTCTTAAGTAAATCCTTGATGTACTTGGCTTGACTTATGAAGATTCCTTCCTTAGTTTATTTTACTTGAAGTCCAAAGAAGAAATTCAATTCTCCCATCATACTTATCTCAAATATACTCTACATCAACTTGGCAAATCTCTCACATAATTTTTTATTAGTAGAACCAAAATAATATCATCTACATAAATTTAAACTAATAAGGTTTTATTTTTATGCTTTCTAAGGAATAGAGTTGTGTCTACCCTGTCTCTAGTGAATCCGTTTTCAATTAAGAAGGTAATGAGTGTCTCATACTATGCTCTAGGTGTTTATTTTAATCTATACAGTGCTTTATCCAGTTTATAAACATGATTTGATAGAGTTGGAATGAAAAAACTTGGGGGTTGTTCCACAAAGACTTCTTCTTATAATTCTCCATTCAATAATTCACTTTTCACATCCATTTGAAAAACTTTGAAGTTCATGTGGGTTGCATAGGCTAGAAACATTCTGATTTCTTCCAATCTTATAACTGGTGCAAATGTTTCATCATAATCGATTCCTTCGTCTTAAAAATATCCTTTTGCAACCAGCCTAGCCTTTTTTCTTATTATTATTCCAACTTCATCCATCTTGTTTCTAAATACCCATTTAGTGCCAATATCTGGATGGTTGTTTGGTCTTAGAACTAATCTCTATACTTTATTTCTTTCAAACTGATTCAGTTATTCTTGCATGGTTTCAATCTAAGTTAAATCTTTTAGGGCTTCTTCAAGCTTTTTAGGCTTTATCTGAGATAGAAAACTGAGATAAAGGCATTCATTTTGAGTACCTGATTTGGTACTGACTCTAGCATTTGGGTCACCAATGATTAGATCTTGAGTGTGATCCTTTACCCATCTACTTCCTATAGGAATGTCAGTCCTTGTGCCTTCTTGTCTGAGTTTTTCATGATTAGACTCTTGATCAGTAACTTCTTCAATCTGTAAGATTTCTACTTCAGGTGTTTTAGCCTCTACCATCTCTATTTCTGGTATCACGATCGAGGGGTCTGGTTGCGATCGTGTGACTTTCCTGCTATACAATCAAAGGGTTATTTTCTATGATCTTATCAGGTTGAATAACTTCACTTGATTCATTTAGATCACTTTCATCAAATGTGAAAAGAATAGAGACTTCAATAGTCAATGATTTTTTGTTGAATACTTTGTAAGCCTTGTTTTCTATATAATATCCAAGAAAGATTCCTTCATCTTCTTTAGGTTGAAACTTGGTTAGATACTTCTTACCATTGTGTAGGATGTAGCAAGTGCAACCAAATGCATAGAAGTAGCTAATGTTTGGCTTTCTTCCTTTTCATAACTCGTATGGTGTTTTCTTGTATAAAAAATGGATCAAGGATCTATTCTATGTATAGCAAGCAGTAATGATAGCTTCCGCCCAAAAATATTCAAGAAGATGTGCTGTTGCAAGAAGAGTTCGCCCTACTTCAATCAATGCTCTGTTTCTTCTTTCCACTACTCCATTCTGCTGTGGAGTTCTTGGGATTGAGAAATTGTGTTTGATTCCAATATATTCACAGAGCTTGTTCATATTAGAATGATCAAATTCTCGACCATGATCACTTCTTATTGACTTGATCTTCTCACATTTCTTATTCATGATTAACTTCAAGTGATTGATTAGTAGTGTGCTTGTTTCATCTTTTGAGCTTAGAAAGAAAACCCAAGTGAATCTGGTGTAATCATCTACTACCACCATTGCATACTTCTTTCCTCTAAGACTTATTCTTGGAACTGATCCAAATAAATCCCTATGCAGCAACTATAAAGGCTTTTTATTTGAGTTTGTCTGTTTGTTTTTGAAAGAATTTCTCATCTGTTTCCCAAATTGACAAGCTTTATACGGTCTTTCTATGACAAATTCTAGTTTATGCCATCCTTTCACTAGATCTTTAGAAGCTAGTTTTGATATATTCTTGAAGTTCAAATGGGATAGCCTTCTATGCCATAGCCAGCTGACATCATTTGAAGGTTTAGTGAAGAAACAGGCTGCTGCTGAGGAGTTAAGCTTCGAAAGATTGATTACATATACATTTCCTTCTCTTAATCTAATTAACTTAAGAGAATTTGTTTCCAAGTCTCGAACCTGACATTGATTATTGAGAAATAGAACCCGATGACCCTTATCACATAGTTGACTTATACTTAGTAGATTGTGCTTCAGTCCTTCAACATACGTCACTTTGTAAAAAGACACAACACCATTTCCAACTGATCCATAACCTTTGGTTTTTCAAAATTTATTATCTCCAAATATTACATGTAAGACCTCAACTTTTATGAAATACAAATTTAATTTTTCTTTATATATTTTCCTCTGAAACGGTAAATGAATAAGTTGACAAAAGTAAAAATTAAGAAATATTTGTACAAATTTTATCTTGTTGGAGAATATTCGTTTTATCGGGGAATATTCGTTATGTCGGGGAATATTCGATTCGTACGACAGCGCCGAAATAATATATTTGGACCCCCCACAATGAAATATTGTCAAATATAGAAAATAACATATGTAATCTTTCTAAATAAAAATAGTCAGGGGTACTATCACTTTTAACCATTAAAATATCCGGTGGTAAAGGAATAGTAACATACGGTATTGTATAGTAGCACACGTTATTACACAGTAGCACACGGTATTGTATAGTGTTTCATATTATTGAACTAATAAAGTGGCTATTGTACTATATTGACTTTATTGAACCAATAATTGTCACATGCACAATAATTCATATTATTGAACTAATAATTGTCACAGTAACATATGCACTGTAATTCACACTACTGAATCAATAATTGTCATTACACAGTAACGTGTTCTTTCTTTTACTTATTTTCTACATTATTGATATCTCTATTATGATGTTGATTAAACTGTTTTATTCCATTATTAGTTGATTTTTCTGCTTCTCTAACTCAGAAAACCAACTACACTGCATTTATAACATTTAGTCATAATAATGAATAATTGGGAATTATAGTTGAATAATTGAATTGATAAAGTTATTTATTTTTATTATAATAATATATATAAAGTTATTTACTTTATATAAATTATGTAAAGTAAATTGTTTTATTATGATAAATTATATAAGGTTATTTATTTTTATATATAAAGTTAATTGATTTATATAAAGTTAGTTATTTTATATATAAAGTTAATTGAATGGTATAAATTAAAAAAAAATCTGAAATGAATAGTATAGATTAAAGATAATGTAATAATTATAGAATTTGAAATTAACGGTGTAGATTAAAGATTATCTTTAAATGAATGGTTTAGAATAAGAAAATCTTAAAAGATGAAATGAGTGGTATGGATTAAACATTATCTTGAAATATACGGTTTAGATTAAATTAGAAAATCTTAATTTATGATATAATTTTTTGCTATAAATAGAGGACTTAACTTAAGGATTTTTCATAAAACTTTCTTGTTTATTCTTTCTTTCACTCTCTAAATATTACTTTGTGTAAGTTTTCTTTGAGTGTGCTAAAATCATCTTGAGTATTTGTGAAGATTTGTAAATGTACGAGTACCGTTCAAGTAAGTCTTTTTATAAAGGTTATATAAGCAACCACGCACGTCACGCAGTATTTATAAATCTTCCTTTAGAAGATTCTTCCTTTAAAAGATTTATTTTGAAAAGCTTCATTTGGACGATTTAGTTTGAAATATTATTTCTTTCAAAAACTATATTGAAGTTATTCTACTTTATTCTATCAAATCACTTTTGATGATTTCATACCAATTGGTATACACCATGAAATTATATATAGTAGGTACTAATTAAATTATAAATATATAGGTTGATCAACTTCATTTAAATCAATATACAATCACGTGTTAAGGTAAGGGGTATTATTCTTTTCATACTCTTAACCTACTATGGTAAGTACCATTTGGTAAAGTTTTCTTAAATGATTATATGTTCATTAATAGTTTGCATTTCATCTAATATCATTTCAATTAAACCTTCCTATTTTTCTAAATCTTTCTATTAAACTTTAACCGTTATTCTGAACTGTGGATCTTGAATATTATTCTTGAATTTGTGTCCACATCATGTTGACAATTTGGACATTATTTGAATCTGCACAAAGTAAAATCATAAACTTTCGATATTTATTGATCATCATGTTTCCTCTGTTCATCAATTATATCACTGTTGTTATGAATATATGTGGCCTGGGGCACAGATGATAGGATAAAGGCGATATAATTGTTGTGTGTCTTTTAGGATACGTGGTGAATGTTCTCTTTGGCCTGGGGCAAAGAAGAACTGTTGTTTGGTATGATTATAACCAAAGACTGAAGATTGGTATGATCATGACCATTGGTGTTATATTTGAATATCTTTGGCTCGTAGTGCAAAGATGAACTGTTGACTTGCATGATTATGATCAGGAACTGTGAATTTATATTATCACGACCAGTGGTGTTTAAGATGATAAAAGTTGATGATATTTTTCTTAAAAAGAGAAGTTAGTGGACATCATAGTCTACATGAGTATTCTAATGGATTGCTCATTCCGCTGCTATTATTGATCTAAAACTTGTTATTTATTGTATTCTATCAAGAACTCAACTGTTGAAGTCCAATGATAATTTACTCATTGTTATCTTAGTCATGATATTTCTTATTGGGTTATTTGAGCTCACCCTTTCTTTTTTGTTTCATTGTTCTTCAGGAAATGAGAGAATAATTGGGTCTAGACGGGGAATGGAGTGAAGGTCCGAGAGATAACTGTAGTAGTCTTCACATGTTGTATATGGCAATAATAGTGAAGACTTAGTTGTGTATTATTGAGTTCTGTATTTTTGTCCTTTTTACTGTTTGTATTAGTTACCGTGTATTTTATGGCATCTCAAATTGGGCTATGTAGACCCAGATTTGGGGGCATCACATTACAGCTGGTCCATCTTTAACTTTGAAATCAGGTAGTAGAGCTTTGTTGCCAGTCATATGCCTTGAGCATCCACTGTCTAGATATCTAGATACCATATTGATTCAGTGGACCTTGAACCCTGCAAGAATAATCATTATTCATTTTGGTACCCATTCTTGTTTGGGTCCATCTTTGTTAGTTTTCTTGAGAACCCAAATATTTTTGACTTTGGGTAGATGATATACAAAACAAAATGCAGTTTTATGCTTAATTTCATAATGATTGTAGCATTTAAGATGTTGCATGTGTGTGTGTGTGTGTGTGTGTGTGTGTATGTGTGTGTGTGTGTGTGTGTGTGTGTGTGTGTGGATATCTTTTTACTTGAAACACATGTTAGTTATATCCTTTTCTTAGTCAAATTCTACTCTGTTTTCATACTTCTCTATGATTTTGAGGTTTCGTAGAGAAAATCAAATCTACAATTTAGACCTGATTGATTCGTAAAATTAGTTTTATCTATCTTTATGATCCTTCGAGGTACGAATGTAGACTTTATTTTACTTTGTGATTTTAAAAATCCTATAGCAGTATGTGATCTGTTATTTTTCTGAGCAACAATTTGATCTGCAGAGAATGAACAACTAATATTGGTGGATTCAGCTTTTTTTGTGGATTTTACAAACACAATTTTCTCACTAAGAGAAGAGACTTTGTTAGTCTCCAAGCAATTTTCCACATTTAGGGATGAGGTTGAGACTGCAAACCGTAATCCAGATCTATCAAAGACCATCCTTTGACTTATGATTAAATTATCCGTAATTGAGGTAGATCTATTCCATATAGAGATTGTTCTTTCTAGTTCTTGTATCTTAAAAACTAAAGTAGATTCTCTCTGAGCATTGGTGTTAGTTATCTGACTCAATTTATTATTCTCGATTTCAATTTTGGATAAAGAGTTAGTGCTTTGTAGAGCTGCTTCTAACTCTTCTTACACTTTCTCTTTTTCTTTTTGAATGAGAGAATAATCTTTTGATAAATCCCTGAACCATTTCATGTATTGATGCAAGTTAGATGTTATATCATGCAATGCAGTTCTCAGATCATTAATATCAACGTTAGGAGAGTTGAAATCAAATACCTCCCTGTGATTAGCAGGTCTGATGGAGCTTTAGTTTATAGCCATTAGACGTAGATTGGCTACTAAAGGTTCTTCATCAACATTTGATTCGGTACTGTTGTCCTGTTCAGAATCATTCCATAAGCCTTCTGTAACAAATCCTTTTCCCTTTTTGTGTTGTTTCTTATAGTTGTTGAATTTTTTATTTGAATAGAGCTTCTTCTTATCTTTCTTTAACTCTTCCTTCATAGCCTTGTTACATTAAGAGATAAAATGACCTAGTTTCTTACAATTGTAGCAGAAATCATTTTCTTAATCTCGACTATGGTTTCCTTTGTTGATGTGATTCCACTTAGGTCTTCTAGTGTAGTTCTTTTTCATAAACTTTCATAATCTTTTTTCTATAAGAGTAACATCCTTATCATCACTTTCTTCGTCTTCCATATCAGACTCTACTTTAGCTATGGTTTTGGATTAATCTTTTGTTTCCTTAAGAGATGCACCTTTATCTTTCTTCTTTCCATCAGAGATCGTTTCTATTCTTTAATTCAACTCTAGCTCATAAGTAAGCAGATTTACATAGAGCTTCTGCACAGTCATCTCATGTAAATTCTTGAATTCTCTAATTACTATCTTTTTTGCATCCCATCTGTTTGGTAGTGCTCTCATAAACTGTATGTTAAGGTCTTTATTTGGATAGACATTACCATAAGCTCTTAGAATGTTGAGGAGAATATTAAATCTTTTATAGGTTGTTGTGATGTTTTCTCCAGATACATGATTGAACATTATGTATTGTTGAGTCAACAGTGATTGCTTGTTTTTCCTTACTTCTTTCATATCTTCATGCATCACTAGCAGAGTTTCCCATACTTCTTTGGTTGTAGTGTTGTTTACTACATTTCCAAATAATTCATCTTCAAAAGCCATCAACAGAATGTTCTTAGCCCTCTTATCCAGCTGCACCAGATTTTCTTATTTTCAGTCAATTCTGTTCTATACTTGATTACCTCTTTATCTGAACCTTCAAGATTTGGGGATAACTTGGTAGGCACATAGGGACCATTTGTAACAGTGTTGAATTGCTCATTTACTTTAGAAATGTCAAACTCTCTGCCATGATCACTCCTTATTACCTTGATCTTCTCACCCTTCTAATTCCCAACCAACTTGAAGAATCTGATTAAACTGGAGGTGGTTTCATCCTTAGAGGTCAAAAATAATACTCATGCGAATCTGTTATGATCATCCACTATGACCAAACTATACTTCTTTCTTCCATGGTCGACAGTAGGTATAGGCCCAAAAAGATCCGTGTAGAAGTTGTAGGGGTCTATTGCTGGAGTTGACTGTTTACTTTTGAATGAGACTCTAGTTTGCTTCTCTAGTTGACAAGCTTTGCATATTTCTCTTTCATTAAGGTCAGCTTGGGCAGTCCAAAGACTAGATCCTTGGTAACTAACTTGGACATGTTTTTGAAGTTGAGGTGGGAAAGCCTTCTATACCATAACCAACTTGCATCCTGATGAGTGGGTGTTATACCTACGAATTGTGTACCCTTAGGCTTAATTATTTGTTATCTTTAAGTACTTTTAGTTCTATTTTACTTGCTTTTATGATTAATTTGTAGAAAACGGCTTCGAGAGGTCAAAACGGGAAAATAAGTTGTCAGTGGCAATTTTGTAAATATGAATAGTAACATGGCGCTGGGGCGCAGTGACAAGGCATGAAGACTGCGCCGGGGCACAGGTCGGCGTGTTCAGTTGGCCAAAACCGCGTCGAGCAATCTGAGTCTGCATAGGAAGTTGGTTGTTTCTGTAGCGACCCCGAAATTCGACCCACTTTATTCCCTTAAACTTTGTATTTATTATACAATATCTTTATAACGTCTAAATTTCGGTCCGTTAATAATCTTTAATTACCTTATATAAACCCTTAATTGATCCATTATTTGATTTTAAAATCATCAATTATCAAAATTCTCGTATAAATTTTTCTTTTTCTTGATTCAATCGTTGTATTAAAATATTTGGATATTTAAAATCCTTACATTCTGGATCCTAGTCCCATGGATCGCAACCTTTACTTTTTCTTTTCTTTCTGTAACCAGTATCATAAAACTTGATATTCAAAACTTAATGTTGTTCATATCCATACCAATTTATTCTTGATTTCATAATCCATAATTAAGTCATTTAGTAATCTCTATCACAACCTCTATCTAGTATAATCAAAGTTCAAAATTTGACTTTACATATCCTGTCTGAGTTCAACATATATGTACATACATATTATCAATATACACTTAATAACTGTATTCACATTAAATTATGTTATTGAAACATAACAATAACATTCACAACCTTCTGTGATTATCCATCTTTATATCATCTGACACATTTGAAATTTATTTATTTCCTGCAAAATATATATTAAGCAAGTAATGGGCACAACGGCTCAGCAAGTTCAACAACTGTACTTCACGTAGCACATACTTTATCATGCTTGGTGTGTGTCATACATCATGTGCTTGTGCTTCTACTATAGCAATATATCTCATATATATTCATATCATTGCACAAAATACACATTGTGGTCATATTAATCACGTATCACGTAACACATAATTTGTATGCAGTTAAAACAAGAATTACATATCATAACATTTTAATATTTATCATAAAAGGGACTGAAGAACTTGCCTGGCGTCCAGGTATTTAAATTGATATCTCAAACTCTTAACTCGATCAACCTATGATCATAAAATAATCAAATAATAATTATTTATCTCTTTATGATATTAATTTACTTATTTAATATCATCTCTGGCCCAATTATTAATTAATATGGTTAATTATATTAACCTCGTCCTTTAAATATTAACATAACTTAATATTTAATGCCTTCACTACGGACAACCCGGCTCATAGGATAACATTTAGCATTTTCGGTTGTCCGAAAATTTTATTTAATCATTTTTTTAACTTGTAACCTTATTAGATTAATATTTAAAGTATTTAAATATTAATCCCCAATATTTAATATTTATGAAAAAAATATTAAATTTAATGTCCAAACATCATTTCTATATTTTTAGTATTTTTCTATAATTTTCTGAAATTTTTAAATACTTTTTAAACATTTATTTCATTAAAAACTGATTCTGGGGGCATTTTGGTAATTTCCGCGGTCAAAGGGACAAAACTGGCATTTTCTGGAAAGCCCAGGGGCATTTCCGTCATTTCGGCAACGTTAGGGACAAATCCGGAATTTTCCGGAAAGTCCAGGGCCATTTCCGTAATTAACCGAGGGTCAGGGACACGCTGGTCATTATCCGAAAAGTTCAGGGGCATTTTCGTACTTTCGGCCTGCCAAGGGACACGCTCGGCAATAAATAAAAAGACCAGGGACGCTTTCGTAATCTCATAGCGCGTAGGCCGCGCATTGCGCGCGTCATTCCTTCGTCATCTCAGAACGACGTCGTTTGGCCCCCCTTTTCCAGAAACTTCAGCCGCGCGATGCGCGGCCCTGCCCTTTACCCCAAAACGGCGTCGTTTTGGTCCGGTTTCCGAAAAAATCCCTCCGCGCATTGCGCGGAGCACTGTTCATTCTTCTCTCTTCTTTCTTCCGGAACAGTGCGTCAACTTCATCCTTTTTCACCATTTTGCTCATTTTTTTTTTCACCACAAAATCATTCCAAAAAACATGAAATTAATAGATATACATCCTAAAATTATTTAGAATAATTATACTAATTATTTTCTAATATTACATCACAATAATTTATCATCAAAATATTCAAAATAATTCATATAAATTAATAATTATACCTTCTAAAGCATCCCTTGAATCTTTTTCTTCCTCTTGATAGCACCAACAATTCCCTCCTTAATGGCTATGGTGGCGTAAGGTGGCGGTGATGGTGGTTCGGTGGAAGGGAGAGAGAAGAAGTTGTGAGTGTGTTTTTGTTTCTTTTGTTTCTTCTTTTTCCTTCCTTTATTTCCTTTTTCCTTCTTTTTATATTACCATATCATTTAACCATTTTGGAAACTCAAAATGGTTCCACCGCCCTTTCTTGGTTCCGGAAATTTCCAACGAGATTATCTCAATTAACATGCAAACTTAATTATTTTAAAAACATTACGTAATTATATCGTGTAATAAATATTTTATATAATATATATAAAATATTTATTTTAATTCACTAAAAATTATAACATGATTTATGAATAATATTAATACCTTTTTCGGTATTTTACCTGACAAATTTTGTACACGCATAATAACATGCATGTAATTATATGAGGTAATTTATACCTCCAAAAATCATAAAATAAATCATATAACATTTTAAAATTATTTTTCATAATTTTATACTCCGTTACTTGGACAACATGTTACATTAACATGTTCACGTTTTTAAAATATTATCTTTCATAAAAGTTATAATAATTCCATTATACATAAATATAATTTTTAATAACTTAAAACATTCCTTTTTCTTATTTATTATTTCATTCCTTTAATATTCATATTAATTTCTTCATATATAAATTATATAATTTAATATTATATAATTTATATAATTACATTCTCCTTTTAAATAATTTCTTAATCTCCTCCAACTTTATTCCATTTAATCACCTTATATAAATTACATAATTATTCTTATATAATTTATATAATTATTATTTTCTTCATACCTCATTTTAATTTCCTTATATAAATTATATAATTTATTATTATATAATTTATATAATTATTTTTCCTTCTCAATTAACTTCCAAATTTCCTCCATAATTCTTAATTAAATCTAAAATCAATAATTATAATTTTACTAACTTCCTCATTAACTTTTCGTAATTTTCGGATTAATTTAATTATTAATCCCTTAATTTCGATAATTAATAACTTTTTAAATTATAGCAATTAACCAAGCATCCATATAAACATATTTACATCATATTTCTCACATTTCCACATAACTTCATTTAATTTCATAATTTCTGCATTTTCATAACCATTTTATTGTACAATTTATTGTACATTTAACCAAAATTTCTCTTATTCCTCATAAATTATTTTAAAACAATTTATTCACTTTTCAATTATTTAATTCAACACAAATCATCAACATCTCTATACAAATTTAATTTATCAATTAAATCATATCACATCCCTTAAATCACATAATATAATGATTAATTTAACAACATTGATAATTTTATCAATTAAATTCTCATTTAATATTATTAAAGAAATCCTGGAAATTCGGATCCTCACATTCTTCCCCCCTTAACAGGATTCCGTCCTCGGAATCATAATTGCCGTAATAATCACACGTAATTTATTTATAGCACCTTGCTATACCTTTATTGTGATGAATCGCAACTAAATCCATAATAATTATATTTTGCCTCTTTAATATCCCTAATTTACATTGATAACCTCATAAAATCATAATTGTCAGAATATTCAATTCTTAAATCACATTCACAATTTCTTTGTGACTATAAAGCTTTAGCTCTTTCCTTGATGTATTTATCAAGATATGTTCTCATTTTTCGAAAACTTTCTTTTTCTCTAATCGTACTTATCTTTACTTCACCAACTTATTTCATACCTTCTATTACACCTCATTTATACTCTGTATATTCATCATTTTCTTCTTAATTCACATTCATAATCTCCTTCATATTTCATAATTCATTCTTTAACACTTCCATTATTCAACATTAGATTTTAAATACTAACATTTACTTGATGTATCATAATCCTTATTTGGAATTATTCTAAATTCCTGGGGTATCACATTCACCCCTCCTTCATAAAATTTCGTCCTCGAAATTTCTATATACTAATACTTCACAATTTGTTCATATTTATTCCACATATTTTTCTGTCATTTCTTTCTCGCAGTCATCGCACATTACCATTTTCTAATCCATTACATTTCATACTTTCTTTACTTCATAATTATTGCTTTCATTATCACTCACATTTAAATAATACTACCCCATCCTACCATCCAATCTTCGTAAGAGTAAAGGAATTCAAAATTTTTATTTTGGAAAACTTTAATGCTATGCTGAATGAACATTTATCCCGGTTTACAGTACTTCGCTCCCCGAGTACTTCATACTGCAAACCCTGACAGTGGATCAATCTGTCATTAAAGTGATGGATGTTTCACCATACATTGGCATGCCAGATGATCAGTCTGCAATGCCTATGTCTTGATATGCCAGGTGACCATTTGATCAACCTGCAACATTCTTGCTCTTTTTGTTCATATCAGCCTTAGAATTCATTCGAAAAATAATTTGATTTGGTATAACTTCAAAGAATACGAATTCAATAAATAAAATTTAAAATTTTGTCTAGCTGAATCAATAGCTCAGACTTATATTTCTTCAACGCTTGTCTAGCTAGATCAATTAGCATAGACTTACTTTTTACTATTTATAATCCGCAGAAATTTTTAAAACACTCATCATGTCAAAACTATTCAAAACGTATAGCCGAGTCAAATGGCAAAGACTTATAGCTTTGACATACTTTTATAAATCAAAATCATTTATGACTTCATGTTACCGCATTATTTTGACAGTCCGTTGAGGATTTCGTCGTTAATAATTCCTACACCATAAACCGTATTTTATGGTGTTGAATCATCTTATAACGAAATAGTACCGCACCGTCTCAACAACACATTGAGCATTCCGTCATTCATCACATCCGCACCGGGCTAAAAGGTGCGTGGATGATTCTTTTGAAATACATTTTGATGTAAAAACATTTTTATCTAGCCGAAACAAGTAGCATAGACACTTTTCTAAATCGCTTAAAATTCATTTGCATCTTTTTCCAAAGCACACTCGTGCCAAATTAGCTTGAGGCCAAAAATTTTGAAGTCTAGCAAAGCTAGAAGAATGGGAATATCCTAAATTCCCTAACATTTTTAACATATCTGCCACCTTCGTTTCTTTCACTTAATTAATTGCTAGGACTATTGTTATTTATCACATTAAAATTTCTATCTACTCCACCTTTTCTATACCCCCGTATAGTTCATCAAACTTGCCACATATTATGAGTCCAGGAACTTACCACAAGAATATGAGTTTTAAAGCTTGTCCTAGCAATATGTAGTCTGAGAACATATCAAAGACTGTCCATATACTGAGGGGCTCAAAACATACCATACCAATATGAGTCATGGACTTACCATATGCATGAGTTTTAAGAACTCGTGCCTAACTTTAATATTATCTATCTATCAAAAACTCTTAGCGCGACTCTAACATTTCAATGATTATCACATAGTAACTAAGTAAACACAAATCCCCCGCCCATACAAAGGATTGTGCAACTCAGTCACCACATGAGTCCTCAATTGAAATTTCGTACCCAAACTTTCTACCCCTTTATCATAACATTTTATTTCTGTCATTCTTGTCTCATTCTTCTCTGAATACTTCTTGTACTATTTCATAGTACCATATCTCTTTATAGCATCAAGCTATACCTTGTTGACCATTAACAGGTCTTTCTGTTATTTTGCATTCTCACTTAATCTCATCATGATCTTGCTTCACAACCTACTTCTTACTCGTTTCTCTTATCTCGTGATCGTATCGTAGTACCATCTCCTTACCCTTCCTGATCATGTTATTATGATCGCTTTCTAGGCTCTTTAGATTTCCTTTTATCTTTATTGCTTAAATCAGGTGTCCCCTGATTATCTTTGAGATTCATCTTTAAATCCTTTCAAATATTCTTTCAGATATGTTCTTAATTAAACTTTTGAATTTTCTCAATTCGTTATTTTCAATCAAATCTTTCTTAATATATTCATCTCTTTCTTATATTCTTATAAGTTTCATAATTCCTTCGCTTTAGCCAACATCTGAGAACATCTTTCTCAACTTACATCTTTTCCATCCTAATTCTCCCATGTTCAACAAACTTATCACGTATTTGGGCTCAGTAACTTACCATAATCATATGGTTGAGGAGCTTGTCCTAGTCAGGCCTTAGTCGCCCATTCGCTAAAGGGACTCCACCATACAATCATGAGTCACGAGCTTACTATACGCTTGAGTTTTCAGAACACTCAACTAACCGTACTCTTTCTTACTTTAGGTTATACCCTAAGGTATCATTTACCTAAGGTTTATAACCTCTAGCTCTGATACCAACTGTAGCGACCCCGAAATTCGACCCACTTTATTCCCTTAAACTTTGTATTTATTATACAATATCTTTATAACGTCTAAATTTCGGTCCGTTAATAATCTTTAATTACCTTATATAAACCCTTAATTGATCCATTATTTGATTTTAAAATCATCAATTATCAAAATTCTCGTATAAATTTTTCTTTTTCTTGATTCAATCGTTGTATTAAAATATTTGGATATTTAAAATCCTTACATTCTGGATCCTAGTCCCATGGATCGCAACCTTTACTTTTTCTTTTCTTTCTGTAACCAGTATCATAAAACTTGATATTCAAAACTTAATGTTGTTCATATCCATACCAATTTATTCTTGATTTCATAATCCATAATTAAGTCATTTAGTAATCTCTATCACAACCTCTATCTAGTATAATCAAAGTTCAAAATTTGACTTTACATATCCTGTCTGAGTTCAACATATATGTACATACATATTATCAATATACACTTAATAACTGTATTCACATTAAATTATGTTATTGAAACATAACAATAACATTCACAACCTTCTGTGATTATCCATCTTTATATCATCTGACACATTTGAAATTTATTTATTTCCTGCAAAATATATATTAAGCAAGTAATGGGCACAACGGCTCAGCAAGTTCAACAGCTGTACTTCACGTAGCACATACTTTATCATGCTTGGTGTGTGTCATACATCATGTGCTTGTGCTTCTACTATAGCAATATATCTCATATATATTCATATCATTGCACAAAATACACATTGTGGTCATATTAATCACGTATCACGTAACACATAATTTGTATGCAGTTAAAACAAGAATTACATATCATAACATTTTAATATTTATCATAAAAGGGACTGAAGAACTTGCCTGGCGTCCAGGTATTTAAATTGATATCTCAAACTCTTAACTCGATCAACCTATGATCATAAAATAATCAAATAATAATTATTTATCTCTTTATGATATTAATTTACTTATTTAATATCATCTCTGGCCCAATTATTAATTAATATGGTTAATTATATTAACCTCGTCCTTTAAATATTAACATAACTTAATATTTAATGCCTTCACTACGGACAACCCGGCTCATAGGATAACATTTAGCATTTTCGGTTGTCCGAAAATTTTATTTAATCATTTTTTTAACTTGTAACCTTATTAGATTAATATTTAAAGTATTTAAATATTAATCCCCAATATTTAATATTTATGAAAAAAATATTAAATTTAATGTCCAAACATCATTTCTATATTTTTAGTATTTTTCTATAATTTTCTGAAATTTTTAAATACTTTTTAAACATTTATTTCATTAAAAACTGATTCTGGGGGCATTTTGGTAATTTCCGCGGTCAAAGGGACAAAACTGGCATTTTCTGGAAAGCCCAGGGGCATTTCCGTCATTTCGGCAACGTTAGGGACAAATCCGGAATTTTCCGGAAAGTCCAGGGCCATTTCCGTAATTAACCGAGGGTCAGGGACACGCTGGTCATTATCCGAAAAGTTCAGGGGCATTTTCGTACTTTCGGCCTGCCAAGGGACACGCTCGGCAATAAATAAAAAGACCAGGGACGCTTTCGTAATCTCATAGCGCGTAGGCCGCGCATTGCGCGCGTCATTCCTTCGTCATCTCAGAACGACGTCGTTTGGCCCCCCTTTTCCAGAAACTTCAGCCGCGCGATGCGCGGCCCTGCCCTTTACCCCAAAACGGCGTCGTTTTGGTCCGGTTTCCGGAAAAATCCCTCCGCGCATTGCGCGGAGCACTGTTCATTCTTCTCTCTTCTTTCTTCCGGAACAGTGCGTCAACTTCATCCTTTTTCACCATTTTGCTCATTTTTTTTTTCACCACAAAATCATTCCAAAAAACATGAAATTAATAGATATACATCCTAAAATTATTTAGAATAATTATACTAATTATTTTCTAATATTACATCACAATAATTTATCATCAAAATATTCAAAATAATTCATATAAATTAATAATTATACCTTCTAAAGCATCCCTTGAATCTTTTTCTTCCTCTTGATAGCACCAACAATTCCCTCCTTAATGGCTATGGTGGCGTAAGGTGGCGGTGATGGTGGTTCGGTGGAAGGGAGAGAGAAGAAGTTGTGAGTGTGTCTTTGTTTCTTTTGTTTCTTCTTTTTCCTTCCTTTATTTCCTTTTTCCTTCTTTTTATATTACGATATCATTTAACCATTTTGGAAACTCAAAATGGTTCCACCGCCCTTTCTTGGTTCCGGAAATTTCCAACGAGATTATCTCAATTAACATGCAAACTTAATTATTTTAAAAACATTACGTAATTATATCGTGTAATAAATATTTTATATAATATATATAAAATATTTATTTTAATTCACTAAAAATTATAACATGATTTATGAATAATATTAATACCTTTTTCGGTATTTTACCTGACAAATTTTGTACACGCATAATAACATGCATGTAATTATATGAGGTAATTTATACCTCCAAAAATCATAAAATAAATCATATAACATTTTAAAATTATTTTTCATAATTTTTCACTCCGTTACTTGGACAACATGTTACATTAACATGTTCACGTTTTTAAAATATTATCTTTCATAAAAGTTATAATAATTCCATTATACATAAATATAATTTTTAATAACTTAAAACATTCCTTTTTCTTATTTATTATTTCATTCCTTTAATATTCATATTAATTTCTTCATATATAAATTATATAATTTAATATTATATAATTTATATAATTACATTCTCCTTTTAAATAATTTCTTAATCTCCTCCAACTTTATTCCATTTAATCACCTTATATAAATTACATAATTATTCTTATATAATTTATATAATTATTATTTTCTTCATACCTCATTTTAATTTCCTTATATAAATTATATAATTTATTATTATATAATTTATATAATTATTTTTCCTTCTCAATTAACTTCCAAATTTCCTCCATAATTCTTAATTAAATCTAAAATCAATAATTATAATTTTACTAACTTCCTCATTAACTTTTCGTAATTTTTGGATTAATTTAATTATTAATCCCTTAATTTCCATAATTAATAACTTTTTTAAATTATAGCAATTAACCAAGCATCCATATAAACATATTTACATCATATTTCTCACATTTCCACATAACTTCATTTAATTTCATAATTTCTGCATTTTCATAACCATTTTATTGTACAATTTATTGTACATTTAACCAAAATTTCTCTTATTCCTCATAAATTATTTTAAAACAATTTATTCACTTTTCAATTATTTAATTCAACACAAATCATCAACATCTCTATACAAATTTAATTTATCAATTAAATCATATCACATCCCTTAAATCACATAATATAATGATTAATTTAACAACATTGATAATTTTATCAATTAAATTCTCATTTAATATTATTAAAAAAATCCTGGAAATTCGGATCCTCACAGTTTCAGTTGGGTTAAAGTAGAATTCTAAGACCTCAAGGCAGTCATGAAGGAATGTAATAAGGGAGAAAAAGAAGCAAGGGGGGATAACACACGGATTGAGAGCTATTGGAAGGATTTTTGGAAGCAAGAACGTAGCAGTGGAATCAAGAGAATTCAATAGAGTTTTTTCTAATTCTTTTTCCTTATTCTTCTGAATTTTGATGAGTTTTAATATTAATTTGATTATGGTTTTCATGACGATGTTTAACTAAATTCTTCTTTAAGATTGCAATGGAACCGTTGGTTGAACTTTGATTAATTTATCTTAGTTTCAATTATTTGATCAATTGTTGGATTGGTTGTTATATCTCGCATTAATTTATAATTGTCTGATCAACAGTTATTTGATTTCTTAGATGGAATTAACGAAGAAAATCTAGGAATAGATCTGGGTATAATAACGTGTGACTTTGTTTGTTCTTCTTCGGAAGAATATCATGATAGTATATAGGATGTGAATACCTATAGACCACACGTGACATATTGAGAGTTTGATCTTAATGAATCTGTTTCAATGAATTTTGCATAGAATTATAGCATTATAAGTTGGAGTGGATCTTTTTATTAATTATCGAACGAGATTAGTAAATAGATAAGGGATCTCAGTTAACAATCCATATGATTAAATAATTGGAATTAAGATAATGACATTATTGTGATCCAACGGGGAAATTGTAATCTTAAAGCCTTTTTATTATTTGATAAATCATTTTCATTAATTAATTAGTTAGTTTAAATTCAATTCCAATTTTAAGTAGTTTATAATCCAAAGTTGTTAACGATTAATTAGAATTGAATCAATATAAATTTAATAGTTAGCATAATTGTTATTACTTGTTCCTCGTGGGTTCGACATCCTTATTTCTACTATATTACTTGATTGATCGCGTATACTTGCGTGTGAATTCCATATATCTAAATCGGACAACAAGTTTTTGGCGCCGTTGCCGGGGAACGGTTTTAATAATTAGTTTATTATTAAGTTTTATTAGTTTAATTTTAATTTAAAAGTTTTAATCTTTTGATTTACCTTTGCTTTTATCTGGTTTTCATCAGGTAGAGTTTGCCCGTGCTTTTTCCTATCAGTTGTGTTTAGTATTTTGTGTATGCACACGAGATCTAAAGGTCCGGAACTAGAGCCTTACGAAGACGACATAGAACGAAGGTTCCGTAGAATTCGCACTTATATTCGGACGACTCTAGAAAATCAAGAAAGAATGGCTGAGGAAGAACAGAAAACACTGCGGGAGTATGCTATGCCACAAGTGACGAAAATTCAATCTAGCATCACAAGGCCCGCCATCACAGCAGCAAATTTTGAAATCAAACCCGGAACTATTCAGATGATCCAAAACTCGGTTCAGTTTGGGGGTTTGCCGAATGATGACCCCAACGACCACATTGTCGGCTTCTTGGAGATATGCGACACATTTAAATATAATGGGGTGATAGAGGATGCTATTAGACTGAGGCTATTCCCATTCACACTGAGAGACAAAGCCAAGAGCTGGTTACACTCCTTGCCTGCAGGATCCATTACAACGTGGAATGATTTGGCACAAAAATTTCTTGCCAAATTCTTTCCACCAGCAAAAACGGCAAAGATTCGGAACAATATCACTTCTTTCGTTCAGCACGACTCGGAGTCACTGTATGAAGCTTGGGAGCAATTCAAAGATTTGCTACGGAGATGTCCACATCATGGAATTCCTAAGTGGTTGCAAGTCCAAACCTTCTACAATGGTCTATTCAGTCAGATTAGGACGAGCATAGATGCAGCAGCTGGTGGAGCATTGATGGGAAAGAATATTGAAGAAGCGTATAACCTGCTTGAAAATATGGCAGCGAACAACTATCAATGGCCTATAGCTAGAACTCATCAGCCAAGAGCAGCAGGTATTTATGAGGTGAATGCCATGACAGCCTTTTCGGCACACGTAACATCACAACTTTCTGCCATGTCAAAGAAAATAGACGCTATGGGAACGCATAAGAATCAGTTGGAGACAGTTTGTGAGATTTATGCAGGAGATCACTCAACAGAACATTGTGCTATTAATTCGGAGTCTGCGCAGTTTATTGGAAATCAAAACAGACAGCCGCAATATGGTAATAATGCAAATAATTACAATCCTGGATGGAGGAACCATCCGAATTTTGCATGGAGCAATAATCAGATGCAAACTCAAAATCAAGCTCCAAGACATCAATACCCACCCGTACCACAGCAACAGCAACAACCCGATAAGCTATCACTAATGGAAGAAGTACTAGCGAAATTGACAAATCAATTTGACGTAACCTCGAAAAATCAAGCAACTCAAATAAGGAATCTTCAAACTCAGCTTGGTCAGATCCACAGTGCTATAAATAACCGACCTCAAGGATCTTTACCAAGTGATACTGAGAAGAATCCAAAAGGAGAGGGTAACGCACACTGTAAGGCAATTACATTGAGAAGTGGGACAGAATTATCGAAAGCAGTCAAGGAAAACTCAAAGCAACCACAAGAAGTCGATACAAGTGAGGATGCGGATTTAGCTAGGAAAACGGAGAAGCCCGTGGAAAAACCCGAAGGAGTCAAGCTGAACCCCTATGTTCCACCAGTGCCATTCCCTCAGCGACTCAAAAAGGCAAAAGCAGACAAGCAATTCTCAAAGTTTCTAGAGGTGTTCAAGAAACTTCAAAACAACATACCCTTCGCGGAAGCTTTAGAACAAATGCCAAACTATGTAAAATTCATGAAGGATATTTTGTCAAGAAAGAGGAAGTTGGAAGATTTTGAGACAGTCGCACTGACAGAGGAATGTAGTGCCATTTTACAGAATAAATTGCCACCCAAATTAAGAGATCCAGGCAGTTTCAGAATACCATGCACAATTGGTGACAAGTTCTTTGGGAAAGCTTTGTGTGATTTAGGGGCCAGTATCAATCTAATGCCATTGTCAATATATGAGCAGTTAGGCCTGAAGGAAGTGAAACCGACCAATGTTACGTTACAGCTGGCAGACAGGTCATTGACGCATCCACGAGGAATAGTGGAGGACATATTGGTGAAAGTAGATAAGTTCATCTTTCTGGCAGATTTCATAGTATTGGACTTCGAAGAGGACAAAGAAATTTCGATTATACTTGGGCGTCCATTTTTGGCTACGGGTAGAACTTTGATAGATGTGCAGAAAGGGGAGTTAACGATGAGGGTGCATGATCAAAAGGTCACTTTTAACGTCTTCAAAGCTATGAAATTCCCAAGGGAAGCAGAAGAGTGTTTCAGAATTGATTGGTTAGAGGTAGCAGTAGACGAAGTTTCTGAGGTTAATTGTAATGCGGATCCACTTGCAAAGGCATTAGTTAATCCTGTAGCTGCAGATTTTCCAGCCCCACTTGAGTTTGTGCAGCTATTGAATGCATATACACCGCTCTTACAGACTGGCAAGCAATTTGAACCTTTAAGTTATTCTGAGAAAGCAAAGACCCATGACAAGACTTCTATAGAAGAACCACCAATTTTGGAGTTGAAACAATTGCCAACCCACTTGAGGTATTCGTATTTGGGGAATTCTTCTACATTACCGGTGATTATTTCCGCTTCACTTGATGAGTTACAAGAGACAAAATTGCTAAGGGTATTGTGGGAATTCAAAACTGCCATTGGATGGACCATAGCAGACATCAGGGGAATTAGCCCATCACTATGTATGCACAAAATCCTGCTTGAGGAGGATGCCAAACCAAATGTAGAGCAACGACAACGACTAAACCCAATCATGAAGGAAGTCGTAAAGAAAGAGATTCTCAAGTGGTTGGATGCGGGTATAATCTATCCCATATCAGATAGTTCTTGGGTTAGTCCGGTGTAATGTGTATCAAAGAAAGGAGGCATGACAGTAGTAGCCAATGAGAATAACGAACTAATTCCAACAAGGACGGTGACGGGTTGGCAAGTCTGTATGGATTATCGGAAATTAAACAAGGTAACTCGCAAAGACCATTTTCCGTTGCCTTTTATTGATCAGATGTTAGATAGATTGGCGGGACATCCATTTTACTGTCTGTTGGATGGCTATTCGGGCTACAATCAAATTGTCATATCCCCCGAGGATCAAGAAAAAACGACATTCACATGCCCGTATGGAACATTTTCCTTTCGGAGGATGTCTTTTGGGCTTTGCAATGCACCGGCGACATTTCAGAGATGTATGATGGCAATCTTCTCTGATATGGTAAAGCAAAATTTAGAAATCTTTATGGACGATTTCTCTGTCTTTGGTGATAGTTTTGATCTATGCTTAGCAAATCTGATTGCGGCTCTAAAGAGATGCGTAGAAATAAATTTGGTGCTTAATTGGGAGAAGTGTCACTTCATGGTGCAAGAAGGAATCATCTTCGGACATAAGGTGTCGGCTAGTGGTATAGAAGTGGACAAGGCAAAGATCGAAACGATTGAAAATCTGCCACCACCAAATTCTGTGAAAGGAATTCGAAGTTTCTTGGGACACGCAGAATTTTATCGACGATTTATCAAGGATTTTTCCATGATTACAAAGCCTTTGTGTGCATTACTTGAAAAAGATGTTCCTTTTAAGCTCACTACAGAGTGTCATGATGCATTTCAGAATTTAAAGACGAAGTTGATAACTGCACCAATAATTGTCACTCCAGATTGGACTTTACCGTTCGAGCTCATGTGTGATGCTAGTGACTACGCAGTTGGGGCAGTCTTGGGCCAGCGTAAGAAAAAGATATTTCATGCAATCTACTACGCTAGCAAAACGCTGACAGATGCACAATTGAATTACACCACAACAAAAAAGGAACTACTTGCAGTGGTATTTGCATTCGACAAATTCCGAGCCTATTTGATTGGGATAAAGGTGATCGTGTTCACAGACCACTCTGTAATAAAATATCTCATCTCTAAGAAGGATGCCAAACCAAGGTTGATCCGTTGGATTCTTCTACTTCAGGAATTTGATCTTGAGATTCGGGATAGGAAGGGGTCCGAGAACCAAGTAGCAGACCATCTCTCTAGACTGGAAAATTCGCAGCAAGACCAAAGAGATCGGGTATTGATAAATGAGTCATTTCCCGACGAGCAATTATTCTTTATAGCAAAGGAAGCCCCTTGGTATGCGGATTAGGTCAATTACATCGTCAGTGGTGTACTTCCTTATGACCTGAGTTATCAGCAGAAAAAGAGGTTCCTACATGATGTCAAGCAATACTTTTGGGACGAACCTTTTCTTTTCCGACAATGTGCTGACCAGATGGTAAGACGATGCATGGCTAGGGAGGAAGTCGAAGGCATTTTACAACATTGCCATTCATCTTTGTACGGAGGTCACTATGGAGGTGATAGGACAGCTGCAAAGATTCGCCAATCGGGATTCTATTGGCCAACAATGTTCAAAGATGCTGTCGAATTCGGAAAGATGTGTGATCGTTGTCAACGGGTTGGAAACATATCAAATCGACAAGAAATGCCATTGAATTCAATCTTGGAAGTAGAAATATTTGACGTATAGGGGATTGATTTCATGGGACCGTTCCAATCGTCACTCAATAACAAGTATATTTTAGTGGGGGTGGATTACATCTCCAAATGGGTGGAAGCAGCGGTGTTACCAATTAATGATGCCAAGGTCGTTCTAACTTTCTTGCGCAAAAACATATTTACAAGATTTGGAACACCAAGGGCGATAATCAGTGATGGGGGGTCCCATTTCTGCAACAAATATTTTGCCGCTCTTCTAACGAAGTATGGTGTACGGCATAAAGTTGCGACGGCATATCACCCACAGACGAATGGACAAGCCGAGATTACAAATAGAGAAGTCAAGCGGATTTTGGAAAAAATAGTTAACCCAACCCGCAAAGACTGGTCCAGCAAGCTTGATGAGGCTCTTTGGGCATACCGCACTGCGTACAAAACTCCTATAGGAATGTCTCCATATAGACTCGTCTACGAAAAATCATGCCATCTCCTAGTATAATTGGAGCACAACGCATATTGGGCGATTAAGAGGCTTAATTTTGAGTCACAGGCCGTAGGAGAAATGAGACTCTTGCAATTAAATGAATTTGATGAATTCCAGATGAACGCCTATGAAAATGCCAAAATGTACAAGGAGAAAGTCAAAAAGTGGCATGACAAGCGTATTGTTGAGCGGACATTCGAACCGGGTCAATCGGTGCTACTATTCAATTCAAAACTCAAGCTTTTCTCGGGCAAGTTGAAATCCAGATGGTCAGGACCGTTTACAATCACGAACGTCTTCCCATACGGTGCAATTGAAGTGATTGACCCTCGTTCTCATTAAACGTTTAAAGTTAATGGGCAAAGACTTAAGCATTATTGGGGAGGCACTGTGGATCGACAACGAACCTCCGTAACCCTTTCTGAGCCAACTTAAGCAAAAGGGAGAAAGTCAGGCTGAAAGACTCTAAATCAAGCGCTTGTTGGGAGGCAACCCAACCGTAGTATCGCTTTAGAATTTGGTTTTCAATTTTTAGCATTTTAAAGTTAATTTAGTCAATTTATAGGATTTATTAAATTTCTAGCTTAGGAAAATTTCTTATGTTTAGCTCCATTAATTCTTGCATATTTTTACATCCTTGCAGTTAAAGACGTTCATTATGGAGTTTAGAAGTCAGAAAAATGAAGTAGAAAAAATTCTGTAGAATTCAGTAAAAGCGCCCTGGCGGAAAATTTAAACGAAGTTTCAGCGCCCCGGCGCAGTACTGCGCCCCGGCTAGACCAGATGGCGCCCCCAGCGAAAAGTTCTCGGCCTAATCGCGCCCCGGCGGAAAACTTCGCGCCCCCAGCGGAAACCTCTCAGTTGGACAGCGCCCCGGCTCGATTTCAAGGCAAAATAAAGGCGCCCCGGCGCAATAGTCGAGTTTCAGTTTTTTATAAAATTTCTAATTCCCACACCCGAAAGGAATTAAAAACCTAAATCCCCAAACATATCTTTCAAACACTCAGCCATTCCTCTCTCTCGCAAGCTCCCAGCATCTTTTTCTTCTTCTTCTTCTAAACCCTACATCTACCATCCAAATTTAGTCCACCCTCCTCCGTAACTGACATTCATCGCCCCATCTACGATCCCCCTCGGTTGACACTCCTCCTCCTCACAGACTTCCATCTGGTGTTCTCATCTCACGGGTCTACTCCACAGTTTGGGGTTAGTGGTTCTTTCGGTTTATCAGCAACATTCAATCATCCAATTTGAGGTACCAAATATAGCAATTTATCCTATATATTTTCTTTACATTACAATCTTTCAAGTTTAGTGGTTGTATTTGGTACTTTGATTACTTGTATTGGGATTGCCCAATGGTTTGTGTTGGCCATTGGAGGAGAACAGGTGGTTTGGTGATAAAAAAACGGAGCTAAGAACAGAGTATCAGTTAGTAAGGGAAATTTTGGGTCTACAACTAACATAAGTTTGGGGGAAAATTTGGTGCACACAAACTGTTTGATAATTTGATACAAAGAGGGATTTGAATTGTTTGCTTCCACATTGGTATTGTGCAATTATGCCTCCGAAACGACAGAGGGGAGAAGGCTCTTCAGCTTCACCTCGGCCCTTTAATCGTAAGAAATTTATTAGTGTAGAGGCCGAGGATAAGTTTAATAATTTGTTAGCCAGACGGGCATTGATTGCAGAAAGGGGGCTGCGTCCGGATATATTAGAGGACGGGGAAATGCGCGCTATACTAGTTGGACGTGGATGGCAGGTGTTTACGGACCACCCGGATGCGGCGGTAACGGCCGTGGTTAAGGAATTCTACGCTAATGCGCTCGATACACCTGAGTGTGAGGCGATGGTTCGAGGCCAGGTGGTGTCATTCAGCAGAGAAAGGATCAATGAATACTATAACCTACGGGCTCCGGATGTGTGTCAGTATTCTACAATGGGGACTCCCGATTATGGACGAATTGTTCTCGAGCTTTGTCGACCGGGCACAGAATGGAAAACTAACAAATACACGGGCAAGATTTCGACATTTCCATTCAACGCGTTGAGTCGCTATGGCAAGATTTGGTACGCCTTCTTGTGTGCCAAATTGATGCCATGTACACATGTGAGCGATGTCACAAGGGAGCGAGCTGTTCTTCTTTACGCCATTATAACAGGGTTATCTATTGATATGGGCAGTGTACTTGTTTCCTCAATTAAAAAATAGTTGAAAGGGGCAACATTCGGAGGATTACCACACCCGTCTCCCATTACTGCGTTATGTCAACAGTCTGGTGTCAAGTGGGGAGCAGCTGAACCAGTGCAGCCACCAACGACTCTCCTCGATCATAGCCTGATTGCACGTTACAAAGTGTGGGAAGGAGGAGAGTCTCATCCACGAGGCTTAGGATTTATTATGGCTCTGCACTCGCCACCTCATGATGTTGATGCCCCTGATAGTCCCGAGAATGAGGCAGCTGAGCCAGTTCCTAACCGAGCCGTACGACGGTTACAGAGGCAGACGGATATCCAGTTTGAGGAGGTATTTCGACAGCATGAGCGCCTAGCGGAACGTCAAGATGCTATGCACGCGTATACATATACGTGCACTTCCGCCTTGGCTACAATGTTATCCCAGTTAAATCCAAATGCTCCAGCCTTCTCAATTCCAGCCCCGCCGATGTTACCGGAATATCCTTCGAATGACTCAGACTCGGAAGACGAGGAAGACCACCCCGACCATGACGCCTGATTTACTAGGGGAGTTTTCTTGTTCTCATTCCTCCTATTTCTTTAACTATTTTACAATGAGGACATTGTTTGTTGCGAGTTTGGGGGTACATTCTGCATAATTGACTAGTTTGTTCATAGCATGTTTATATTTCTAGTTTCTGTTTCAAATAAAAAAAATTAATTTAAAAATCACAAAAATATTTGCATATAGGATCATATATTATGGCATTTAGGAGCACTTGAGCATTGAATTAATGTATGAAATTTAAGGATAGCGGTGATGAAATTGTGAGTCTTCGTTTAATAATCTTAGCAAGATGGATTTAGATCGTTAAAGTCGGAGTTTTTCATATTTTACTGATTTTGTTGAGCTTAATACCCTTGGTTCTTAATTGCACTTATTCAATGTATTAAGTTAGTTGAGTTTTGATACAAGCTTTGCAGATCTAGATGCTTGAGAAAGATTTAGATAACCTCTATTACTTGTTGGAACAAAATTTATATGAAAAAAATGATGATCATTTGCTTCGATGTCTGTCTTATAGCAATGAATAAGAAAAAAAAATGAAAAGAAGAATAGACAGATATGAGCAACACTTAGCTAATCCGTTTTCGTGGCCTCTATTACTCGAACAAGTAAGCCCTTAGGAGTGTCTCTACACTTAGTGTCCTAAAACCACTTGGTTTGGGAGTCACTGGTGGAAAGTTCGCTACGTGGGTAATTTTGAAAAGCCTAAGGAAAGTGGGTATTGCACATGCTAAGTTAGTCATATACGAGATGGAGCGTAAGACGCACTCGTAAATAAAAAGGATGAATAGAAAAATGTAAAAACAAGTGTATAGAGGGGTAATATAATGTTGTATGTGTAATTATCTGTTTTGAGTACTGATATTCATGAGTTGTATTAGAATAATGGCTGGTTTGATATGTTGAATTCACACACACACGAAAGGGTTGAAGGTGAAATGAAATTGGTGAGATGTCAGATTTTAGACTAAACGAGAATTTGAAGTTTGGCTAAGTTATTATTTAAGATCTTTGAGGCTTGATATTTATGGATTATGTTAATTTGTGCTTAAGACATTAGTTATATTGCATTGCATTCATGTTGTTTAGATAGTAATTTTTTATTTCTTTTAGTAGGGTTTTTGCGTGAGGACACGCAAAGTCTTGAGTTTGGGGGTATTTGATGAGTGGGTGTTATACCTACGAATTGTGTACCTTTAGGCTTAATTATTTGTTATCTTTAAGTACTTTTAGTTTTATTTTACTTGCTTTTATGATTAATTTGCAGAAAACGGCTTCGAGAGGTCAAAACGGGAAAATAAGTTGTCAGTGGCAATTTTGTAAATATGAACAGTAACATGGCGCCGGGGCGCAGTGACAAGGCATGAAAACTGAGCCGGGGCGCAGGTCGGCTTGTTTAGTTGGCCAAAATCGCGTCGAGCAATCTGAGTCTGCATAGGAAGTTGGTTGTTTCAAGTGGGTTAAAGTAGAATTCTAGGACCTCAAGGCAGTCATGAAGGAATGTAATAAGGGAGAAAAAGAAGCAAGGGGGGAGAACACACGGATTGAGAGCTATTGGAAGGATTTTTGAAAGCAAGAACGTAGCAGTGGAATCAAGAGAATTCAATAGAGTTTTTTCTAATTCTTTTTCCTTATTCTTCTGAATTTTGATGAGTTTTAATATTAATTTGATTATGGTTTTCATGACGATGTGTAACTAAATTCTTCTTTAAGATTGCAATGGAACCGTTGGTTGAACTTTGATTAATTTATCTTAGTTTCAATTATTTGATCAATTGTTGGATTGGTTGTTATATCTCGCATTAATTTATAATTGTCTGATCAACAGTTATTTGATTTCTTAGATGGAATTAACGAAGAAAATCTAGGAATAGATCTGGGTATAATAACGTGTGACTTTGTTTGTTCTTCTTCGGAAGAGTATCATGATAGTATATAGGATGCGAATACCTATAGACCACACGTGACATATTGAGAGTTTGATCTTAATGAATCTGTTTCAATGAATTTTGCATAGAATTATAGCATTATAAGTTGGAGTGGATCTTTTTATTAATTATCAGTTAACAATCCATATGATTAAGTAATTGGAATTAAGATAATGACATTATTGTGATCCAACGGGAAAATTGTAATCTTAAAGCCTTTTTATTATTTGATAAATCATTTTCATTAATTAATTAGTTAGTTTAAATTCAATTTCAATTTTAAGTAGTTTATAATCCAAAGTTGTTAACGATTAATTAGAATTGAATAAATATAAATTTAATAGTTAGCATAATTGTTATTACTTGTTCCTCGTGGGTTCGACATCCTTATTTCTACTATATTACTTGATTGATCGCGTATACTTGCGTGTGAATTCCATATATCTAAATCGGACAACACATCCTCTAAATCTTTATCAAAGAAGCAAGTTATCGCAATTGAGCTCAGCTTTGCTAGATCCACCACATAGATATTTCCATCTCTTATCCTAATCAGCATGAAAGAGTTTGTATCCAAATCTCTAACTTCATACTTATTGTTGAGAAAAATCACTTGGTGTCCCTTGTTGCAGAACTGGCAGATGTTTACCAGGTTGTGTTTCAATTCTTCAACATAACCAACTTTCTTGAATATGATAACATAATTCCCTATTGTGTCATATCCTCTATGTTGTATCCCTAGGGGCACAAAAAAAGATCTAGAGGAAGGTTGAATATGGTTTTTCTTTTTCTTTTTTAAAAAAACTCTTTGGTTTTCCTCTAATTAAAATTAATTGATAGTTTGTGAAACAAACTGAGTTAAGCACAGCGGAGTATATTTTGGAAACTCCCATTTAGATATAAACCTTTAGTGAGTAGTTATGATGTTTAGAGCTTGAAAATAATGATAAGCAATCACATCCACAAGTAATTATAAAGTAGAAAGTAAATGACTAAAAGTAAATGACACATCAAGTTTTACGTGATTTGGACATGTAATAACTCCTACTCCGCTCTTCTACTCCATGAATAGGAAATCCATTAAGGATATTGATTACTAAGATCAACAACTACTGAACCACTAAGGTTCTCTCGAGTCACACAGTCTTAGAATCTCTTGGACTCTCAGTCCCTTCAAGTCACTTAGTCTCGGTATTTCGGTCACTAAGACATGGTCCACTAAGAACCACCACACTTGGACACCAAGTCCATCTCACACAGGGTCTGATTCACTTAGAATCAGGCAAGTCGCTAAGTGTCATCTTTTTGCTGATGTTGATGATGAAGTTGTGAGTGGCTACTAAGTTGGCAATACAATTTGATTCTTTTCTTAAGTACTTAGCAGCTTGAATAAGATGTTCAGCTTTTTCATAGAGTAAGTTTTAAGCGCTGTAGATTTTCAATTTTAAATCAGCATCTCATCCTCGTTTCTTTTAGGATTTTGCTCTTCTTTTTATAGAATTCTTGAAATTTCTTGTTACAAAATAGTCGTTGCTCATTTATTGTCTTGATTCCAGATATCTGTGTCATGAGTATTTTGATGATAGGCAAGATGTCTTTCAGTTGTGTCTTCTTATTAGATTTATAAATATAGCAATTCTTTGACAGACTTTACTGTTTTAGTTAGCTGGTAAACACATATACTTCTGTACTTCAAATTTTTACTCTGATTTGGAAAGATTTGCGTCAAACCCTTACACACATGATGTTTTCATTGTCAATATTCTGACAGTCTTCACTCTACGAGCTGAACAGATCATGTAGTGTACTTAGAGTCTCCATACGAATCAGTTTCTACTACACGATCTTGACTTAGCAATACGATTCAACTTATGCAATACGATTCTAAACTTGCAGTGCGATTCTAATGTAGTAATACGATTGAACTTACAATACGATTCTGACGTAGTAATACGATTCTGAACTTGTAATGTGATTCCTTCATCTTATCTTCTCTCCACCTTCAAGTCTTAAATTTCTATACAACATTTTTTTCTCGAAAGATCAACATACCAAATTTGATCTTTTCTAAACTAAGTCCTTGTACAACATGAATTCAGTAACGACTGTATAAATGTTATCTTTACAAATATACATTAGGCATTGATCATCTCATTTTATCATTATGTCATCATCAAATTTAATCATGCAGATACTAACACTCTGGTCTTATCAAAGTTGTTATCTTCAAAGATAACAATTAGACCATCTTTTTCTTTGAAGCTTAACAAGAAAGCTAGGTCTCCTGTCATATGTCTTGAGCATCTACTGTCTAGAAAACATATTGACTCAGTGGAGCTCTTTTCCTTTCATGTTTTGTACCAATACTTGTTTAGGTCCAGGTGGGTTAGTGCTCTTTGGAACCTAAATTTGTCTGTTTTTAGGTCTTGGTGTCACAGGATAATTATTAAATTTACACAAAGCAGCAATATGTCCAAATCTATGACAAGTATAACATTATTTATATTAAATGCTTGTGTGTGTGTTTGAAAACCTTCTTATCTCAAACACGTGTATAGGGAATTTATACTCTTAGCCTTTCTTCTAGGCTTGTGCTGTTTCTGCAGCCACACTACTCTACGATTTTGAGAGTTTGTAGAGTAAAAGGTAACTCTATGATTGTTACCAAGTTGTTTCGTAGAGTGAGTTTTTATTAACTCTACGATCCTTCTTGGTTTGGTCATGGGTTTAACTTTACTATTAAATTTCTTAAAATCGAGACCAGTATGCAATTTATTATTTTCAGGAACTATAATGAGATCAATTGAAATAGTGGAGCTTTGAGTAATTGGCTCTATAACCTATTTTGATTTCACAAACATAATGCTCATATAGGAAGTAGAAGCAATATTATTGTTAATCTCAATGCATGTGCCCACACTTTGATTTGAGGGAGATTCCTCAAATCCTAAACTTGATCTATCAGAGTTCGATCTCTGGCTAGTGATCAGGGACTCCATGGAAGTCGAAGACCTATTCCATGTCGAGATGATTATCACAGGCCTTAAAGCTAGGAAACATAGCTTGAAAAAGAAAGTTGCTGAAGAGAAGAATGCTCCCAAGGACTCTCAGAAGACATTAGTTGAGGAACGGTCCCAAGCTCCTAAGAAGAGGGAGACACAAAAAGAAAAGGAAGAGGTGGTTGTAAATATGTTGGAAGATCTTGCCTCCAAACTAACCTTAAAGGCTAAGAGGTTGAGGAAGGTCATCACCCATCCTCCTTCAATCTCTTAAAATGAGGCTATGGTCATGACTAATAAAGTCTACAATCAAGTCACAATAGAAATAAATAAAAGCTATAGTTGAAGGTAGCCTAAATATGGAAGATTAGGTGGCTAAATAGGTTAAGAAGAAGAAGGAAGGAAGTTAAAGAATGGTTAAAGAAATGCAAGCTTGAAAGTTTTGAAGAAACCTAAAAAAGAGAAAAGAAAATTAATAATTGTTGAAGAAGAAGAGTTGATCGTTGAGTGTCGCTCTCTGATCATAGAGCATGTTGTTAAAGAGATGGCCAGGACGACTGCTATGCTTGAGCCCAACATTGATGCTGAGATGGCTGGGATGGCTGATATGCTTGAGTCTCCCAAAAAGGATATGGCGATGAAAGCCCCAATGACTGAGCTCCATTTACAAGGTAGAAGAATAAAAAAATGACACCGAAGAAAAACAGCAATACAAAATCTAACAAGAAGACTAAGAAGTAAGAATAAATAATAGAACCGATAACTAAGGGGGAGACTCTCAATAAAAGTAGAGTGGATGACACACTCTAGTGTCTACTGCCAATTCTTCCCCTTCTACGAGCTCAAATGTGCAAAAACTACAGCTAGATTTTATGGACTTACAAGCGTTACACAAACATCAAAACTCTTACTTAGCACTATGCCCCTAGATACAATTTTGCCAAATGGAAAATCACTAGTATGACTGAAGCTGAATCCTCTTCAACTAGATCTTCATAGAAATTTGTATATATTGACCCACTGTTGATGAATAACGTTGGAGCTAAGCTCGCTAAGGATAAATAAATGGAGTTAAACATGAGCTATGAAACATTTGTAAAGTCAAACACTACGGACATAGAATGTAAATGTAACTCTATGGAAGGTACACAACATTTAACTTTCCCTGGCCTATCTTTTCCTTTCTCCTCTAACGCATCTAACCCCACGATCATAGAGTTAAGACAAGAAAAACTCTATCTAATAGTTATATTTGCAAGGACAAGGGACACGTGTTTGCTACAACACCTCATCTTACTAAAGAAAGTGACTTGAAGTGGTCCAAGTAGAAAACAATTTGAAGTTAAAGATTTGAATTTTGACAAGTGTCCTAGACAAATTCGATAACAATCTAACGGGCAAACCCAAGAAGATACTATAAAATGATTGCTACATTAAATACTAAAGGAGACAATTAATCAAGAAATAAAGTCCTGAAAGTCTAAGTTTTAAAGCTCCACTCTACGATTCTAAAAAAACACAAACTTCTACGTCAATTGA
Source organism: Hedera helix (assembly GCA_947179155.2). Taxonomy (NCBI): domain Eukaryota; kingdom Viridiplantae; phylum Streptophyta; class Magnoliopsida; order Apiales; family Araliaceae; genus Hedera; species Hedera helix. The sequence continues at coordinate 29,449,563 of OX359267.1, forward strand.
AGAAGGATTTAACTTAGTAGCATCTCAAACATCTTTTTCTTAATGATCTATTATAACCAAATCTTAGTGACTTGGTTGATTATTTGTGAATCATTTTGTTGCACTGGTTTTAAGCGAACCTTGATTTATGTAACCAAATCATCCTAAGTGGATCATTCTTCTTGTGAAGTAAAAGAGAGCACTAGATGACTTTTGTGATCTGAACCTTTTAAAAATATTTGTGTTCTTTACTTTCTGTGTTTTAGTTTTCTATCACTCTACGTTCTCATTAGTGCCTTATTTATACACATTCACTAAATTTAAAACAATAATTTTCATTCAATCTTTGAAGGAGTTTTCAAACTTAAATTTCACTATGCAAATTAAGTAAATCTAACTTGTTTAACTACTTGGTAATCATTCTATAAAAAGAAAATTTTAAAGAATTTATTCACCCCCTCCTTATAAATTCTTTCGAGTGCCTTTGAATAACAATTTTCACTACTACAAATTGCATATGCAATTTTTAAAATTGGCAATTGTAAATCCCTAATTGCTCATGCAGGAGCGGTAAAATTGCAATAGCATGTCAATATCACGTGAACACAAATTCAAACGGTGCGAATGTAGTTACACACAAAACATATTTAATTAAAATCAAATTTCAAACTGAAATTCACTTAATCTTATTTTACATGTCACAAAAATATTTATTTAAAACTGAGACAACATAACAAATATAATAACCGGAATATAAGAATTTAGAAAAATTTACAACACTTTAATATTTTCACAAACTTTGTAAACTAAGACACCACAGCAAATATTTTAAGTGCTGCATTTTTTCCTTTCAAAAACATGGTGTTTACTACATTTTTATCCTATTTTATAAGAAAGTTAATAATGTACTACTACTAGTTTTATGATCTTACTAAAAGTTTAAATTCAGAGTCAATCTACACTATCCTTACCTTAAGTGCAAAATAATAAAATTGATATGATACACTAATGATTACCAGACAATAAATCTTATAAGTAACAGTGCTTGTACATAGTTTATAATATGCTTAAATATTGACTAAAATCAAATAAATGAATGTTAAATTTAAGTTTTAAAATGTCATAAATTGAGTTCAAAGAATTAATTATGATCTTAAATTTTGGAATGAAGAGTTTATTAAAGAAGTCATAATATAAAAAAAAAAATCAAAATGTATCATTAACCTAGACCGGACTAATTTGGAGTTGTAAAAATTAACGATCGAGAAGGGTTGCGTGTTTCACGTGTATGCATCTCAAATAAAAGATGCTGTGGTTCTCAAATTGTTTCACGTCGTTTTCTTATCAACTGAGCCTATTCATATTCATATTCATATTCAACTTCAACTTCAACCACCAACTCGAATGATACTGTTTGAATGATTTGACTGTGTGGGTCACCCAATTAATTTGCGAAACATCATGGACCCTATTCTTCGTACTATGGAGTACTGTGGAATTAATGTGGAATCCAACGATGTACATATTTGGAGAAACTTATCAAGTTATCTTTACTGATGGTTATTCATATCCACACAACAAGATGACCAAGACCAAACGCAACTTGTTCGGTTCCACATTCCTATCCGTCATTATAAGTATCTTAGAGAGGCATTACATGAGTAGACAAGGGAGAAATTAGTTAATTTGAAGGCACTAGCAGCAGCACTACTCTAATGACGACGTTATTTTGCTCCTCCATTTTGATATTAATCTCTGTCTTGATAACCACATCCACTGCAATAGACACCATAACTACAAATCAAACCATTAGAGATGATGGCAAAAACAGCACCATTGAATCAGCAGGCAGAGTCTTCGAGCTGGGATTTTTCACCCCTGGTACATCCAACAATCGATACTTGGGCATATGGTACAAGAAGGTGTCAGAAAGGACGGTTGTATGGGTTGCTAATAGAGAGACTCCACTTCTTGACACTTCAGGGGTGCTAAGGGTCGACATTAATGGGAGTTTGACACTTAGGGATGGTGCTGACAACATCATTTGGTCATCCAACTCAACCGCAAGGGCCATAACAAATAATAATAATAATAGCATTAATCCTATGGTGGTGGCTCAGCTCCTGGATACGTCAAACTTTGTTATCAGGTATGTAAATAATAGCAACCCTGAAAATTACCTTTGGCAAAGTTTTGATCACCCAGGAGATCATATTCTACCGAGCATGAAGTCTGGATGGGACTTGGTGAAGGGCCTAGAGCGATACCTCACATCCTGGAAAAGTCCCGATGATCCTTCCGCAGGTAATTACACCTTCAGGGTCTATCTGGAAGGATATCCACAGATGCTTGTGGCGGAAGGTTCAAAGGCTGTGTTCAGGGTTGGGCCATGGGATGGCATTCAGTTTAGTGGTGTGTCTTTTAATGTGCCGGACCTAAATTTTGACTTGAAGCTTGTTCTCATTGAGAAGAGGGAGATATATTTCGAGTATTTAATTCCCAATGATTCTAGGCCCGTGAGGGTTTATTTGAACCCGGATGGGCAAATACAAATTGTAACATGGTATGAAAATTTCCATAATTGGACATCTAGTACCCATCTTAGTGTACTATATGATGAATGTGACCCGTATGCATTATGCGGGGCATATGGTAATTGTAACATTACCGAAGTCCGATCAGGACAGAGGGCATGCAAGTGTTTAGGAGGATTTGAGCCAAAATCTCCAGAGAGATGGAAATTAGAAGAATGGTCTGACGGATGTGTCCGCAATACTCAATTGACTTGTAATGGAGATATATTCGTCAAGTTCCTACGTCTGAAATTACCAGACACGCGGAATTCATCGTACAATCAAGGCATGAACCTTGCCGAATGTGAGACCAAGTGCAGAAAAAACTGTTCTTGTACAGCTTACTCAAATGTAGATATTAGACAAGGTGGAACTGGGTGCATGTTATGGTTTAATGACCTGCTTGATATCAGAGATTACAACGACAATGGACTAGCTCTTTATGTCAGAATTGCTCCCGAATCAGGCAAGACTTCTTTTTCTCACATTAATTGCATCTATCTATAACTTCAATATAACAAAATTGCTACCTCAGTTTTATTTATTTCCTTAAGTGGGCGTATTTCTTTTACATTAATTATAGTCAATTTTTTAATTTATTCTTTCTGGCTGCACAGAGGTAAATAGGAGCTCAAGTAAAAAGAAGCGAGTGAATATTGCTATCATATACATGCCTGCTATAGTAGGAGGCCTGCTACTACTGCTCTGCCTAATTCTGGGATATGTATACAAGAAGAGAAAGCTGGGGAGAAGAGGTAACATCTCTGATAAACTTACATTTTTTTTTTCACTTTATGAAGTTTGGCTGTCAATTCAAGGAAAAAAAAATATGCATCTAATACAGAAAATGGAAAAAATATAGTACAATGTGCTTTTCACTTGTTGATTTGCAGGACTTAATCAAGAAAATGATGCTGGAAATGAAGATAAGAGTGAAGATTTGGGGTTGCTATTAATTGAGTTCCAAATAATTGCTAATGCTACCAATAACTTCTCCTCAAATAATAAACTTGGAGAGGGTGGATTTGGGCCTGTGTACAAGGTAAGCACAATCTGTGCAAAATCATATGAAAACGTGTCATCCTATATATGCAATAATCTTGATACAATCATAGGACATCAAGATTGTCTAGTTTATCTAATACTAATGAGGTCTTTAAAGTAGAATATCAAACTACCAAGATGTTTGTTTTCAGGGAACCTTGGACGAGGGACAAGAAATTGCTGTAAAGAGGCTCTCAAAGACTTCGAAACAAGGATTAGATGAGTTCAAGAATGAAGTTAAATGTATTGCCAAACTTCAGCACCGAAACCTTGTGAAGCTTCTAGGATGCTGCATTGAGGAGGGGGAAATGTTATTAATCTATGAGTACAGGCCCAATAAAAGTTTGGATGTTTTTATTTTCGGTATGGCATCCTCAAAATGTTGTTAAAATGTTTCAATTTGCTATTCTGAAATACTACTTTGTTAGCTAAATTGAGTTACTTTCCTATGGACTTATTCAACAAACACAATTCAAATTATATATTGCATAAGGGTTTTAACTAAGATAACATATTCTACAGATAAAGAGCTAGGCAAGTCATTAAATTGGCCAAAGCGCTACAACATTATAAATGGCATTGCAAAAGGGCTTTTATATCTTCACCAAGACTCCAGACTGAGAATCATTCATAGAGATCTCAAAGCCAGCAATATTTTACTCGATCACGAGATGAGTCCAAGAATTTCAGACTTTAGCTTGGCAAGAAGTTTTGGAGGAAATGAAAGTGTTGTAAATACTGTAAGAGTGGTTGGGACATAGTAAGAAGCTTTACCACACTTCAAACTTTTTAAGTATCATGTATCTAAAGCTAATGCATATTTCAATTTATTTTCTACAGTGGTTACATGGCTCCCGAGTATGCTCTTGATGGATTATTTTCAGTTAAATCGGATGCCTATAGCTTTGGGGTGCTACTCTTGGAGATAGTGAGCGGGAAGAAAATTAGACAATTCTATCATTATGATAGCAACGTTAACCTTCTCGGTCATGTAAGAGCCAAGAATTTTATATTGCATCCTAGTTTCTTTATTTTTATGATTTGACAGTTGCTGATAAAATTATTTCAACTTGGATAGGCATGGAAACTTTTTAAGGATGACAAAATTTTGGATCTAATTGATGAGGCAATTGTGGAGACATGTAAACCGTCAGAAGTTTTGCGAGCTATTCACATTGGGTTATTGTGTGTGCAACCATATCCACAAGACAGACCGAACATGTCATTTGTTGTTTCCATGTTGGATAGTGAAAATGACCTACCTCTGCCAAAACAACCTGGTTTTTTCATTGAGAGCGGAATGCAGAGCTCAGATTCCTCATCTCAAAACCATGGAGCATTATTTTCAAATGGTGAATTAACTTTCACATTATTCGCCCCTAGGTAGTAGGCATTAATGTTAATACTTTTGGTGCATTTTGGCACCTTATATTATGAATAATGATTCATTTCATATGAATTTTATGCTGTGAAAATCAAATCTATAAAATAATTTTAATGTTAGATAATATTTTTCTCTCTTTGTGAAAATTAAATAGAAAATTAATAAACTTAATAATGAGAACAAAAATAATAATTAAGTAACCATCCACAAATAAGATACAGTAATTAACAAATTCTTAAAAGAAAAAAACACATATTGAACTTCAAATCTTCACGACTTCATAGGCTTACAATAGTTCTGTTGAGTTTTACGCCCTAAAACTTAAAAGAGTGACTGTAATGATCTGAAAATTTATGTAACACTATTTATGCACTGTATTGAGTTATAAAAAGTATTTATGTGTAGTATCTGACATGTTGTACTATAATTATGAGGTGTCGATGAATAGTGAAAGAATAAAAAATTTTGAGAAAATTTTCTCGAAAAACACTATTCACGTGAAAACGCATCTTTCGTTTTTTTAAAATTTCACATTCGCGATTAACATCTATTTGCCAATTAATAATATCATTACTAGTTTTAAATCTGAAAATCGAAGAATGAATTTATTCCTAATCAGACAAATTTAGGAAGCGATTAATGATTAAAACCCTAATCGAGTCGATTGAGTTAATTATTAAAATTATGGTTAACCTAATTGAGTTATAAACCCTAATTGAAATCCAAACTCTAGTTTTGGGATGACATGGATTGTAGGGTATGTTTAAAGTCTAATATGTGACCTAATTAACATTAAGGCTAATATTGGTGTTAATTTAAATAGAAGCCTAATATAAATCAATGTGGAAATTAAATCAAAACCCTAATTAATAGTCCAATTAAATTAATTGTCTAACAAGTCTAATTAGATTATGTGTTTATTAATGATGTATTTAATTAAGCATCATGTGATTTAATTAATAATCCAATCAAGCTAATTTCCTAGCTATTTGATTAATTAATGCAAGGCCCAAGTATTTAATTAAAATTGAGCCCAAATGAAATGTGACATAGGCCCAATAAAATTAATTAAATTGAGGTCCAAACAAAGCAAATTAAATGTGTGTTGGTGATTATATATATATTACTAACTCATTTTGGACATTAAATTAAAGGGAAAATAAAATAATTCTTGGACCCTTTTTCCCCCAAACTTTTGGCAGCTTTAGTGGACTGTTGGGGGCTGATTTCTTAAGTCATTTAGAGGCTCAAGGTCTTGGGAGAAACAAATAAAAAGATGGAAAGCTAGTAGGCCTATTTTGGTTGATGGATGGGTGATGAGTGTATACTTACACCAAGTGTAAGTATACATATCATCTAATAACATTCACTAACATCTCTTTTACTCTATCACTCTCTCATTCTATCATCCATTTCATCTTCCAAGTCTAGAGAGCAAAATAGAGAAAGGTAGAGAGAAAAAGAGGAAAGCTTAAGAAAGAAAGAGGGAAAACCCTAGCAAGCAAAAAGGAAGATCATCAATCATTCAAGGTGGATCATCCTAGCTTGGTCAAGTTCCTATCTAGAAGGAAGAAAGCAACAAAAAGGTTTAAAGTGTTCTAACCTTTAACTTTTTTTTTTGATATATGTTCTCTGTATGTTTTAAGTTATTTTATTAGTCAAAAATGTGTTTTGATGATAGAAAACCATTTTTAAAACTCTTGATGATTAAAACCATGCTAGACTACTATACATAGAGTTTAATGGGTTTAACATGAGTTTTGGTATTCATTTATGTGAAAAAGTTTAACAAAACAAGAAAGCAGTTTTCCCCGGAAAAACCCTAAACGGAGTAGTGGGTTCCCGGAGTTACTGTTTACGTTATGTAACTCGTTTTTGGGATCCGTCAGTTTTGGATGGTAGGTCTATCAGATAAGAAGAGATTCAAAGTGGAACGACAGATAAATAATAAATGAACGATTTATGGTGATTTTTCTAACAAAAATGTTTCTACCAGAAAATCTGTCAAACGCTACTGCCAAGATTTTTCTTGGGGCTGTTTTGCCCATTTTTCGTGCTCCAAAAATTCTGGTCATTTTATATGTGGTAGTATATGGTAATAAGAAGTCACTTTATAGAAATGAGCTCATTCCAACCTCGGATGAGTGAGTTATGACTCGACGTTTTTTTACGATTTAAAAAAAAGTTACGGTTATAACTTAAGTTGTATAACTCCAAATCTTATGATATTTTTACTGGAGGTTTTCTATTATGGAAGGAGGCTTCCATACAAGGTTCAGACTTTTTAGATAAAAACTCGTTTTTTAATAAATCCTACAAATTTCGGACAATTGGCTTTTTTGAAAAATAGCAAATGAAGTTGAAAAATTAAAAGAAAATTATTGTTTGTATAAAATTAAATACACTAAATATATCCAAGAGATAAAAAAAAATAAGTCAATTAATTATTTTTAATAAATACAATTGACTTAAGAAAAATAAGGATAATTGCATAAAATAATTATGTATCATTTAATTTTAATTAAATATTACATAAAAGTAATTATTTATTATTTATCTAATATTAAATAATAAGTAAGGTAATTAAAAAGAATTAGAGTCATTATTTATTATTTAAATGCTAAATAATGAATAAAGTAAATGAATAAAGAAGTGAATAAAATAATTAAACAATTTAGTTTTATTTGTTTAAAGTTTTTAAATATTATTAAATAACAATATTAGTTAAGTTAAAATTAAATTATTATTAAATAATTAATAATAATGGTAAGTAATTAAATTATTATTAAATGATTAATAATAATAGTATCTCATTAAATTATTAGTAAATGATTAATAATATAGTAACTCATTAAATTATTATTAAATGATTAATAATAATGTTAAGTAATTAAATTATTAGTAAATGATTACTAATAATAGTAACTCATTAAATTATTATTAAATGATTAATAATAATGTTAAGTAATTAAATTGTTAGTAAATGATTAATAATAATAGTAACTCATTAAATTATTATTAAATGATTAATAATAATGTTAAGTAATTAAATTATTATTAAATAATTAATAATAATAGTAGCTCATTAAATTATTATTAAATGATTAATAATAGTAGTAAGTATTCAATTAAGATGTTATTAATTTATTAATAACATTTCTAAATGAACTTGATATTAATAATATTATTTAGTAATTAAAATGTTATCCAAGTGTGATAATATTGTCGTATAAGCTACGTGTTGTTAAATAGAGGATTATGTGTTTAAGTAGCAGACTGTCTGATAGTAATATATGAATCTCTATGTGTTATACTAATTGAAAAGTAAACATATTTAATACTATGTCTATCAAATGCTGTAATTTAAGTTGTGTGAGCTGTAGTCAACAACTGAGGCAAGTTTTCTTAACTCAAACTCGAGCTATTATTTTTTAGCATGTCAATAGTTTAATTTATCGTTAATTATTCCATGTAAATGCAAGTATTGATATTCGCACGTTGGTGCATTTGAAATTATGTTATATCATTGAACAAGTAAATTATTTAAAGTTATTTATTTCATGAACTATTTAAAAATTAGTCTACGTCATTTGTTTCAGCTAGACATATAAAGTAAATATTTTTAAAAGTTATTCCAAACCAGTTGATTGGTGCGAAAGTCTTGTACTGAGAGAACAAACCCTAAATGGGGAATTATAAGTGTTGTTGTTCAACACGGTCAGAGTTTAATGTTATGCATACAAATGGTGTATAAGAGGTTCATCCCCTCGTGTACAAACTGATTTATAAAAAGATAAATCAAAAGATTGATTCCTTGAAAATTTTATGGTCGGTTGGACCACTCAACAGTAAATAATCATCTTTCATTCCTTCGTTTGAATTTTCATTATCTTATTATTTTATTTCATCAACTTTTATAAAATGTTGAGCATTCTCTTTATTCGCAGTTATTCATGATATGCATGTATTATTTATTTTAAACTTGCTGAGCATATTAGTTGCTCACTCTTGCAATATATATCAAGAACTAATTGCAGTTAGGCCTGAGCACTCCAAGAAGGACAAAGGCAATGGAAAGCTTTAAGAATAGTTTAAATATTTTTATTTCTGTTTCGTAAATCATGGAACCCTGTTTGTATTAATAGGATTGTCATGATGTATTTTATTAAGGTTAAGACATTAGGACCGTAGTAAACCTTTTGTAATGAACAACTTATGTTTATTTATTCCGCATTTAGTAATATATGTTGTTTAGAGGTAGTGTATGTATTTGATCGTGAGCACTAAATACGAGGTTGAGATAACCGAGATTTTGGGGCGTCACAGTGACTCTTTTAATTATATATATATATAGTGATTCTTAACCTGTCATTTCCTATATTCTAGGTAAATTGATATATATATATATATATATATATATATATATATATAGTTTCGAAAAGTATCTTATTATTCCACCTGCAAAAAGAACATTCAGACTAGACAAACTACTTGGATTTAGGGGTGGGGATTAAGGGATTTAAAAATTATGTATGTTTAATTTTAAAACAGAGAGAGTATTTCTAGTTAACTTGGATCGAAGAGTCAAGCTACTTATATTTAAGCTTAACTAATCTAGATACTCAATTAACAATAGAACTTATAGTCAATTCGCTTTTAAAATAAGCAAACCAAGTTAAAAGATATACTAACCAAGTTCTGAGTCCTAGCTTGCTAACTTTCTCTACTTTATCCATCTTAGGATTTGGACGCCGTTTTATACCTTGATCACAAACTTATACAGCTGGATTTGTGGGGTCCAAACCTATGAAATAATTTAACTAAAATTTAGAGTATTTTGATTTGACATGTGTGAAACACATGGGATGCAAACCCAATTAATTGAACATCAAGCAAGACACATCATTAATCGTGTCCATGTAAAGCATGTGGTAGTTCAATGACTTCTAAAGTCATTAGGATTTTTGCGTGACAGCTTTGATGTGGGCCCTTCCAAAACCAAAAAGGAGTTTAATTGCTATATGTATTAATCCTAATGTGGTTGATTGGATTTTCCAAAATCAACTTGGAGTTGATTACGTAATTGGGGTATATATATATATATATATATATATATATATATATATATATATATATATATATATATATATATATATATATATATATATACAAGTAGTGCCATTAAGTCCATATGCAATAAAGCTATACAACAATTCTATAATTAGTTAGTGTGGCTTAATTGGTGAAGTGCAACAGTGAGTTTTTTTTTGGAAGAATAGTCTATACACAGTGTTCTTCGAATAAATTAATTGTGAATTTTTTTGAATGATGAGATAATTTAAGTTTTCTCTCAAATTAAGGTATTATTGTATTTTTTTCAATTTAGCAATATTTTAATATTTTTGTGTTAAAACTTGGAAGGACTATTTTTGCCTTTTCCACGTATAGTTTAATGTCTTGTGTTTTACTTATTTTTGTACTATTATTAATTTCTGGGGTTGTTATTTATTTAGTAAAATTGCATTATTTGTTTGACGTGATTTGTTATTTAATTTATTAGAAACAGTTCTAGTTAAAGAAGTTTTTCGTATGAAGTGGTATCAGTATAAGGTTATTTACGCAGTTGTCTTTTATAAATTGAATGGTGGAATCAAGTGATATTATGATTAAATTGACCTCATCTACTATTTTGATCTAGAAACCCATAATATAAGATATCTTTTACTGTAAGGATTTGTATGAACTATTGGAACTTAAAGTAGTTAAGCCAGCAGATAAATCTGAGGCTGATTTAAAAAAGATGAATAGGAAGACAATTGGTCACCTCTAACAGTGGATCGATCATAGTGTGCTCTACCATGTTTCGCAGGAAATGGATGCCAATATTCTTTGGACTACATTAGAGTCCGTATACGAGAAGAAGAATGCGCGGAATAAGACTTTTATGATTTGGAAAATTGTGAACCTGAAATACAAAACTAGTAGTAGTGTATCCGAGCATATAAGCGAGTTTCAAAAATTGGTGAACCAGTTGTCTACCATGAAGTTGAATTTTGATGATGAGATTCAGACGTTGTTGCTTTTCAGTTCGTTGGGTAACAATTGGAAAACTTTGGTTGTGTCACTAAGTAATTCAGCTCCAGAAGAAAAAATAACTATGTAGATAGTCAATGATAGCATACACAATAAGGAGACAATGTGAAAGGAGTACGTTATGAATTTTAAAACACAGACACTTGTGACAGAGAATAGGGGTAGAAATAATTTCATAGGATCTCATAAGAGAAACATGAATCATAGCAAAAGCAAAAAATTTAAAACTCATAGGAACAAGTCAAAGAGAAGAGAATGTGTTACATATAGATACTTCCATTGTAACAAGGAGGGTCACTACAAAAGAAATTGCAAGATCTGGTCAGAAAAATAAAAAACTGGCTAGTAAGAGAAAGTTGAGTAGAAGAATACTGCAACTATAGTTACCAAAGATGCAGTTCTTATTTCATTTGGGGAAGAAGAATGCTTACATATTGTTGATTAGAAAAATTGATTAGTTTATTGATACAAGAGTTTCATATCATGCTACGCACAAGAGGAAATTTTCACGATGTACAAAGGTGGAGACTTTGGACATATGAGAATGGGTAACACTGATCAGTCCAAGATTGTTGAAATTGTTGATATTTGCATTCAGACAGATGTAGGCTGCACAATTACTTTGGGGGATGTTAGACATATTTCAGATTTGCACCTTAACCTGATTTTTGGTATGGCCTTAGATAGGGAAGGCTATGAGAATTACTTCAACAACAGAAAATGAAAGCTTACCAAGGGTGCAATGGTAGTTACGAGAGGTGTTGCTTGATATTCATTGTACAAGACTCATGTGAAGGTGTGTTATAGTGAGTTGAATGCAGTTGAAGATGAATTTTCACCAAATCTATTATATAAAAGGCACATGAGTGAGACAGGGTTGTAAATGTTAGCAAATAGGTTTGTCATTCCTTTTTGCTAAAGGTACTGTTTTAAACCCTTGTTACTTGAGAGAGTATATTCTTTTAGTAGCTCCACTAAAAGAAAATCCAAGTTACTTGATTGAGTATATTTTGATGTATGTGGTTCCATGGATGTTGAGTCCTTAGGTGATAATAGATATTTTGTTACTTTTATTGATGATATTTCATGTAAGGTATGGGTACTTTTGTTAAAAACAAAAAACCAGGTATTTCAGCACTTTCAGAGTTATCATGCTATGGTTGAAAGAGAGACTAAAAAATTAGTGAAGTGCTTTCACAGTGACAATAAAGGAAAATATACTTCAAAGGAGTTTGCAACATATTGTGTAAGACCCCAATTTTTATTGAATAAAATTTAATTTTTCATTATATTATTCTGAAACAGTAAGATGTTAAATTGATAAAAGTTAAAGTTAAGAATGTCTTAACCCCAAACCAAACATTATAAATGCTAATCAACCCTCAACTTAACAAACCTATATCGATACACCTTCTATAACACCCCGAAAATTCCCGCACTGGCTACGGGCAACCCCCGATGTAACAATCCAAATTTTTAATAAGAAATTTTAAGAATTTTTTTTAAATAATACAAGTAAACATATTTGTATTTAATATTATGTGTAATTATATTATGTAATTAATATTGTGTGTTGTTATATATTAACAAATGAAATAAAATATTCTAAAATTAAATTATTGAAACATAATTTGAAAACCCTAAACCTAATTAGGAAACTCTAATCTAAAATAAAGAAACCCTAATCCTAATTAGAAAACCCTAATTAATATTAGGAAACCCTAATTAATATTAGGAAACCCTAAACACTAAAGTGGTTAATTAAACCTAGATAATTAAACCAACTTATGGATGGACTATTGTACCCTAAAAACACATTGAGAAATGACTAAAACACCCTTGGAATCTCAGCCACATGAAGAAGAGGAAGCAAAATTGGCTTTTGCTTCCTTAAACCAAAAATGAGATTTAATCTTGCCCACATGAATTTGGAAATGGGTGAATCACCATTTGTAATGATTCAATACATTAATTGAGCATTTATGAGCCCTGCAAACCGACCTCAAATCATCATCACTTGGGTGATGGTGGATCAAACTTAACTTGCAAGAAAAAGTGTCCAAAAGACCATAAAACCCTAACCCTAGCCCTCCTATAAATAGCAAGCACTCCCATTGATGAAACTCACGAAATTCACAACCAATATCAGTCACAATTAAAGTTCCATAACTCAGATCCTCTTTTGATCATAATCAACAAGCAATTTAGCAAAATTGCTTTAAGAGGTACAAACCCTAATTTTAATGTAGATCTTTAAGGCTTTGTTAAATTTTATGTTATAATGTTTAGGAATGACTGATCTTATGTATATAAGTGATCTGGGTTGTTTGATTGAGGTTTTAACAACATCAAGATGCATAAAATAATAAATTTTAGCTTTCTGACCAAAACTGCTAAGAACCCTAAAATTCATATCTGACAAGGTACTTTGTCAGTCCTATAGATCCGATTATGTTGTTAGTTTGATCCATGTTAGTGTTTATAGTTGTAGTATGCCATGAGGTTAACAATCTAAAATTTTTATCACCCCAATCAAGGTCAAACCTCGTTGACCGATCACGGATTTTGTTTCTGAAAATTCCAGAAAATGAAGAACAATCTGACAAGGCATATTGTCAGACGGTTTGATTCAATCCTATTAGTTATATGATGTGTTTTAATATATTTAGATGTATTATGCCATGTAGGGTATACACAGAAACAAACCAAACGCCCATCGGATCACTATTCTGTGAGAAATTAGTGGTCAAACATCGTTGACCGATCATGACTAGCTAAGTTCTAGGTTACCAAAAAACCCAGAATCAGTTTAACCACCTAGTTTGATCGAGTATTAAATTCCAATTCGGTTACTTTCTGGATATATTATGGACAAGTAGATGTATCCTACCATGTATAATATATCTATATACAATTATTTTTCCAAAAAAGTACACTATATTTGAATTAAATCCGGTCAAACTAGCCTCCTCGACCATGACCAACTGACTTTCTGGGCAGCCCAGAAAGTGAAAATCAGCCTTTCAAGGCTGTTTAACCGCATCATATCATTCACATATGATTCTGTTTAGGTGATGTTATAGGATATAAATATAGTCCTCCATACCTAGTACAAATATAAACAATTAGGTTGCCAAAACAGATCATGATATGGAATTAATTTGAGGTCAAACCTCCCCCCTCGGCATTGACCAGAATTATGGGTCACTCAAGAACATTCAATCCTATAGCGATGGACTGGTCGTCGCTATAGACCTTTAGCGACGACCTCTATCCGGTGACTCAAGAACACCAAGAACACCTATAGAGACAGATAGAACCGTCGCTATAGCCTTAGTGACAGAATTTAATTAAGTAATTAAAATTAATTACTTTTAGCGATGGACTTAGCGACAAATTCTTATAAATTCATTATAAATCACATATAGGGACGAATTGGATCCGTAGCTATATCAATAAATCATAAATTTAATAAACTTTAATAAAAAAATAATTAAAATACTTTTAGCGTCGGATATAATATTAATTAACTAAAAATCAATCTAGGGTGCTTCTAAATTGACTTTTAGCGACGGATAAATTTTGTAAAATTAAAATATAAATATTTAATAAAGTAATTAACGATGGGTAAATTATATAAACACTATATAACATCCAATACAACAATTAAATTGACGAATCGACCCCGAATCATAAACGTAATTAATTAATTAAATTGAATATATACTTTTATATACTAACAATTATTATTGTTATAAATAAATATATTTAGTCTATAAATACAAGTTTAAATACCACGTACGATTGCCAGGAAAGTTTTCTTAAACTTATTTTATTATGCAAATCTTTCTTCAATATGCGTACTTATTGCGCAAGTTTTCTAAACCCTAACTCATTTCATTGAACAATTTTATTGTCTTTTACACACCGTGCAATAGTATATTTTTAACTGTCGAATTTCATTTGACTTGCGAAATTCTTAATTGTGTGAAATACTTATTGTGATAATTCTTTTTGGTCTTGTTTATTTTTAAGCAAGTATTCTATTCTTTGTACATTTATGTACAAACTTATTATTCAATTTTTGAATTCATTAAATTATATTGTTCGTTAATATCTATTATTGGGAAGTTATTACTCATTGTTCAAGCATAACTTAAAGTGTTGAGCTATTATTTGCGTGAAATTGACTTGATAAGATATCAATGAAAACCAATATTGTTTGGTACAAAATATATACTAAAACTTTGCCTCTTTATATAAGAGTAATAACCAGGCAATAGTACACTGACCGTAGTTTAGGCAGTCAAATGGACTGGCCTCGGTGTGTCTATAACACTGGTAGAATGATATGCATACTCCTAGTTTATAAATAGGTTGATCCCCTGTTAAATAACCGAATCAATAATTCCTACGTCTACATGACCTCTTGGAATGATTATTAAGTCCGGTTAAACAGATCAACCTATGGTTTCTAAGTCTTTATAACTGACAGAAACCATAATGTGTGTGGTTTGACAGATCAAACCTCAGTATATATAAATGGAAAACTTTTGAACTAAAGGTTCTTTCGAATTCAGACACAGTGTGAGCAGTTTATTCATTTTATTAAAACTTGCTGAGCATTTGTAGCTCATCCTTGCAAATATTATTTCATTTGTAGTATTGAAAGATAATCCAGATCACTCAATTATGAAGTCCGATGGAAAGAGACGTTGTTAGATTAGGTTTATTGCTTTTACTTGTACTATTTAAGTCTTTTAAGACTTTGATGTAATAACAATATGTTGTTTGAAAATCTATGTAACCAAAATCAAAGTTATGAAATATATTATCATCTTTTGATACATCTATTGCGTTGTACTTACATTTTAGATTATTTAGAATTTTGTCCTAATTTAGTACAATATCTATATGAACTATACATCTGAATGAGGGTGTTGAATGATTTAAGGAGTTATGTAAGAACAGAGAGTTGCTCCTCTAATCCAGGAACTAACTTATCATCTAATAATGTGAATTTCAGATAGATAGGAATTATTGATATCAAAGAGATATCCATGAGACATGAATCTATACATCCAAGTGAGGGTATCCAAACACAGTAATTGTTCTGACGAGAACTACTATCTATTATGGGATACTGTGAACCTGTGATTGATAGAAGTTATGTATTATGGAATATTTATAGTTAATTAGTCAGCGTGAGCACCTAATCTGTTACAAAAGGTGTAGAGATTTTGGGGGCGTCACGCCCAATCGTTATGCACAAGCTTATCCTTAACAACCACAACAATGAATAAAAAATGCTGCTAAAATTCAATAAATTTTCAACTTTTTATAACCTTCTTTATTCCCTGAATCGTAATCTTTACATCAACTTTCTTAATCTCATAATCATACATATCATGAACTAATTTATTACAATAGTTATGAGCAACTAATACCTTATCAATTGACTTTAAGTCTGTCTATTATACAAAATCTTCTCTTGTCTCTCAAGTTCGTTATTAACGACGCTCGTCTAGCTTATTCCAAAGTTATACAAACTATTATAAGTTTTATAACTTCTACTACTACATGCAATATGGCTACCTCAATAGGCTTACAACAATATATATGACATTTTTACCAATAGAGTTTAATACCCACAACATAAGGGCCGGATAGATAATTATATACCTTATCAGGTTTACATTAAATTAACATATTTGTCATATTGCCCAATTTTGTATAACAATGAATTATTCTTCATTTACATCTAAGAAATAACTCATCCTTACTCTTTAGAAATATTGAAACATCCAAGCTTCCCGTACTTTACTGAAAATATTAGTTTTATGCAAAGGTGAGCACAACAGCTCAGCAAGTCCAACAAATATCACATAACACATAACATTTTATCATGCTTCATGCATCTTATGCTTTACAATTTATACATATCTTATACATAGCATGTTTTGCATTTAAATCTATGCTTCATGTTTTTCATGCACAACATTTATCATATCATACAGTTAAATATAGAACAGGTATCTATTATCATTAAATGCACACCAACCATTTATAACATACTATTGCATAAAGGCACATTAACGCATATTTACACATAAAAGCATATCATACATAGGAGCAAGTTCTGAAAGACTTGCCTGTCTGTTGACCACTTAGTGTCGAAAACATTGCACGTTGCACACGTGCATGCCCGACGCCCTCCGATTGCCTCCAATTACCCATCATACCTCAAGATGGTCAATTTAGACTCTGTTACAGACCTCAAATCAAAAAAGTTAAAGAATAAAAGTTATAGGTCTATCTCTTAAATTTCCAAAACATCTTGAATCGTATTAATCCGAATCCATATACAAAAGTTATACTCATTTTACTATAAGAGGTCAAAACAGTCCCAAAAATGGTCCATTTCGACCTTGCTACAGACATAAAATCGAAATTCGTAAAGAATGAAAGTTGTAGGTCTATCTATTAGCTTTCCAAAACATCTTGAATCACCTCAATCCGAGTTCGTATGAGAAAGTTATGCTTATATTACTAATTGACGCTGAAGCTGTCCAGACTCTACGATTTTCACCCTACGATTTTCACTTTCACTCTACGTTTTGCACTTTTCACTCTACGATTTTCACTCTACGTTTTGCACTTTTCACTCTACGTTTTGCACTTTACTACCAGCACTTTACTACCAGAGCACTCTACTACCAGCACTCTACTAACAGCAGCAACACTCTACTACCAACAGCACTCTTTCATTAGTTTAGTCCATTGTGGATTCATCATGATGTTTCACATAAACACCGTAAACCTTCTATACTTAACTTTGTATATCCGACATTCCTTAATGCCATAGCATTATCATTTGGTCCTCATAATTATTTAGGTCAATCTACCAATTAGTCACTACTGGACTTTACTAGGTTTAATTCTACAATTACCTCATCAAGTTGTCATAATATTACCCGTCTCAGACAATATTTAAAACTCTTACTAATCCCAATTAGTATTACTTCAATTAATCTCTAAGGTTATTAAATTGCTAAATAATTTATACGCCACACGTCTATCCCGCCTCATATGCACATGTTTAGCATGCTCATACACTTATCTAATTAATCGTTGATTAATGATAGACATCATTATAAATCATAATATTCATGCTTTATACAAAGAACAGTACCAACAACACTCTACTATCAGCAGCATCACTCTACAATCAGCGGCACTCTACTACCAGCAGCAGTACTCTACTACCAGCAGCAGCACTCTACTACTAACAGCACTCTACTATCAGCAACAATACTCTACTACCAGCAGCACTCTACTATCAGAAACAACATTCTACTACCAGCAGCACTCTACTATCAGCACTCTACTACCAGAGCACTCTACTATTCTTTCTCCAACTAAGGAAAATTCCCAGATTTACAATAACTTCAAACAATATACCAGAACTCATTTTAACCTTTCTAGTTTACCCTTCAGACTAACCCAACGTCTAACACATTATTTAAAGAGGTTCTGATTTGAAAATAGATCATTGGACAGAAGGTTTAACCACCTTAGTTTTCTTAGACATTTAGTCAAACACTCGATGAGCATATGGGAATATCTTCATAAACTGATTATTTACAGTAAACAAATACTCTTCCACACCTACTCTAACCTTGTATCGCCTGAACCCTTCATGGTACTTAACACAGATTTCTCCCAACAGAAAACAACATCTAAACCAAATAATAAGTCAATACACCAGTCCATTCTACAGTTTTATGAACATGAACATTGAGTACAGACCAACTGTGGTTCAGACTCATAATGTTGACTGTGTAAAATAACTGAAACCACTATTCTAGTTCTAATTCAATCATTAACTAGTTTCAACAACATTTGACTACCGAGTTCACATTACTCTCATTTAAACACCTCATATGCAACTCTAGCATATTCTGTTTCCTTAATCCAAAATAAGATAAAACTAGTTAAATCAAAATAACCGGATAATACCTTCAATCTTTGACAGATGATTTACATTCAGATTCTGTCTTCTCCGAATAGCATGAACTCCTCTGAAGTTTGCATTTACTTCTTAATCTCAATATCTCTCTTAGCCTAAATGAACGCGAAGGGGAAATGAGGGAATGACTGAGGGTATACAACATTCTCTCAGCCTTAGACAACTCTGAGGAGTTGGATCCTATAGCCTCCCCTATGCCTGACTTGTTCCATCTTTTCTCAGCACTGAGTCCTTGAGCTTTGCACAAACTGCGTGTGCTCTGCTTTTTCTGAGGTTTTGTCCCTAAAGGAGTGACACTCTTACTTTTCCACCGGGTTATGTTATTACTCTTGGGCTGGGCTGCTATTTGTTTTGTTAATTAAACAATTGGTGGCCCAATTGTTACTTATATTGCAACTAAGCTTTAGGTTGCCAAAATTAAATTCCTAGTGAAAATATAAAATATTAATACCTCACTATCAATAACTTTCCACGTGGAGATAAATATAACATTATTAATGTTTACGAAATCTCATTAATTAATAACCATATTAATTAATTTACACATCCAGCTTAACTTGCTAGCTATTTAATTAAATATCACATGTCTCATTTACCCTATCAAACTTTGATACTATACAACCTAGGTTGGTCCATTAATTTAATTAACCCATTAATTGAACCTTCCTTAAATTCCTTTAATTATTTCAACACGTAATTAAATAAACCAGGCCATCATATAATGATTTAATTTAATCCCTCAGAAATTTACAATTACATCCAATAATTCAATTTCTCTATATTAAAATATTTCGGGTCGCTACAGTTTTTGTCTTACTTGTAGCAGCAAAGTAATCATTTTTTAGCATTTCTTGTTGCCACCGAAGTACGTATGTAATTGCTCTTGCAACTCATCCCATAAATCAATTGAACCATAATAAAGCGATATTATCCACTCTCTTGCAATTTTCTTTGGATCGGAGATAAAGAGGTGACACATCCCCACATGGTATATCCATGGAAGCGTATCACTCGTTGGTATGAGTAGGTGTGATCATAGGGATTGCCCGTGCCATTATACATCTCTAATATTGTAACTTTTAGAGATCTATCAATTTTGGCCTCCTCAAACTACTTAGTGAAATGAGATGAGCATGGTTTCTTATCAGTGGCTCCGGCACGCCTCTCAAAGATCTTTGGAGCATATATTTTTCTAACTTGACTATCTCGACGTTGCTTTTTGATCTGTTTGCTACCTTTATGCCATGGTGGAGAGTTTTCGATCGTGGCGAGGGACATAATGAGCCGATCGGGATGGTGCCCCCATTCATTCAATAAAAATTATCATTTTTTTTCAAATCCGCAAACTATTTTTCAAGCTCCTCATGTTGGAGTTGTAGAGCTTTCTTTTTGTCTTGTACATCTTACAAGCAACACTGCTTGTTAACATTAGAAGGTTGATTTGACTGTGAGTGTGATCATCTGCGGGAAAGGTCATAGTGACTATGAGATGCTGGTAATGCAGCCATGTTAGGTTTTTGTTTGTCAGGATGGGTTGAGAAAATCTCTTCTAAATACTAGATGACCCTCCTCTTAGCGCCAATGTTAACACTTGAATCTGTCTAGACGCTCAACTGCCGTCTAAGATGTCTAACTTTCACAATAAGACGACTGAAAATACTTGACGGCTTGGGCCGCGCAAGGGATATTTCCAGTGTGAGAGTAAATACTAGCTTCAAGATATGTTAACAATGGGGGTGCTTAGTATTCAGTAGGCTAAAAATGGCTTTATTTTCTACCTTTATTGTCCACTTTGTCTTTTATCTGCTTCTTCCCTTCTTTTCGCTGGGCAGTCTGGCTGATCTTTTTGGAGAAGGTAACTGTCATCTCAATTATTAGAGTAACTGCCATGTCCATTAACGTCCAGAATGAATACCGATTTGAATCCGTATGGTAACTGTCGTGTTAATTAATATCTGGAGTAATGAGACAACGGAGCAAGCCTATTGGACTTAAAAGTTCTTCTGTGAGCGCACTAGACCTAATGAGTTGTAGGATTAAGGCTCAATGAGAACAACCTATTTATTCTAGTAAAATTCGCAGCCCAACACAGGAGAATTAGGATACTATAATAAAGTAACTAATAAACTCTTCTAAAATATTGCAAACGATAAATAAATTAAAACAATTTATTTAGAATGATTAGTATTACACTCCATCCGTTCAATTTTATTTGTCTTAATTTAAAAATACAAACTTATTAAGAAAAAAAAATTATCTTCAAATTATTCATCTTAACTACTCTATTATTATTATTTTTAATTAATCTCCTAACCCTTTCTTGGAATAATAAAACAAAGGAAAAAGTGAAAGAAAAAAAAAAAAGAGTGTGATTATGTTTTCAATATTAAAGTTAATTGTGTTATTTTTTTCAATATATGTCATGTTATTTAAAATAATTTTTTATTATAAAATTAAATGAATATATCTATGTACGCATTTAAAGTGCACATTCAAAGAGACATGCAAAGATAAAATAATAATGAAATATTTTTCCTTTCTCTCTTCTCCTTTATTATTATTTTATTTTTGCGAGTATTTTTGGATGTACACTTTGAATGTATACATAAATATATTCAAGTTAAATAAAGATAATATTAAAAAAATAATAATTAAACAGAGAGAGAATAAATAAATTTAGATAAATTAAAAAAAAAATGGAAAGGGCAGTAGAATACAGTGAATAACAACAAAATTTTGTGACCCAAAAGGCAAAAACTCCATCACCGCTTTATAAATAGTTGCCGGTGGGTGTGGGCTCCGGGCAGTGGGACGATGTCGTCACATGGAAAAGTGTAATGGAATGTTCCATGGGACAAAAAGAGTGGGACGGTGGGGCCCAGTACGGTCTTTCTTATCCAACATGTATTACCACTACTATGATCCATCTTATCATCTCCCTTTCTTCCTTATTTCTGTCCGTAAAATTTCTGCCTCCTCCATCCAAATCCCGCTTTTACCCTCCTCTACCACTAGACGAAGAAGCACTAGATAAGTGGTCAACTTGTTGGGGGAAAGGATATTCTTTTGAGCCTAAAATATTTTTCTACTCTAATATATAATTTTTAATACACATAATATAATTATACTTTACATAAATTACGTTGAGAACATATTTTTATCATCGAAAATATTATTTTTTCAATTTTACATGATAACATAAAAATATTTAAATTTAAATATGATATTTTTTTTAACATAATAAAAATATTTAATTTTCATATGCCAACACTTTCTTAAAGTATCTTGTCATTCTTGTCACAATTGTTCTCAAATTTAATTCGAATTCTCGTGTTTTTGTTGGAGTGTGACACCGTCTTAATCGCCTTATTGTTAAAGAGTAAGTAATCAAAATTGCTTTTTTGTGAGTCGTCCGTGTAAGGGGCAATGAAGATAAGATTGACACAAGGGTCACATACGCACATTAGCACCATATGTGTGGTGCTTTTAGTAGGTGGAGTATATATTTTCATCAAGTGTTATTCATTTTAAATAATTTCGTAACTAAATAAATATTATTTGTCATCATGCTGTAAGTGATAAGACATGAAATGAGATAACAAATTTGCATGGAGTACAGGAGGAGACTAAGAGATAATTATTTAATTTTTAAATATATTTATTGAGACACAATTTTCACCAAACTTTTCCACTGTCCTTAAAGTAATAATATAATAGACTAATATTATAGATACTAACAGTAGTTTTATTTGATTATATAAGTTTAAAGAATCCCAGAAATAGTGTGGATTGATTGTCACGTGTGTTTTTTTTTTTTGGCTAGTCCATTTTTCAAATCAATGACACAGTCCCAATGCTCATCATAATTCAGATCCTCAAACAAAAGAGAAGGTTAACATATATATATATATATATACACACGTATTTATCTTTGCGTTTTTGATTAATTTTCTTTTGTAAAAGGCAAAAATATAAAAAGATAGAGAATACTTTTTGTCGTATAAAAAATCGATCCACGTATAAAAGATTGAGTGTTTTTATATATGATCACAAATGTATATATACATTAAATATAAATTTTTTTGAATATATAAAAAATAGATCAGAAGAATGTAAAAAAAAAAAAAATCTATATAATATTATTTTATTTTATAATTCATAGTTTTGCTTTAATTGTACTTCACACTTGAGATAAAATTAATTGATATATAAAACCATTTCTATAAATTACTATTAGACTTTTTTAATCTAAAAGTTTTTAGTCTGTAGAGATTACACTAAAGAGCCAAATTCAAGAATGCAAAGAGTTCAATCCCAAATGAGAGTATCTCTCTGTCCTGACTCTAGATTACAAATTCTTTTTTAATCTTTGGATTTTACGCCAATGACGGAGAGGTAAAGAGAGTGTTGGCTGTTTTTTTATCTATAGAGCAAAAGCTTGATTAAGTATTTAGTATGTTTGGAGATTTTAAATATATCAAATATAATTAAGTATTTTATTCGTTAATAAATAATTTATTTTAAATATAATTTATTTAATTTATAAATATTACGTATTAAATTTAAACAGAACATTGATGCATTTAAACTTTTAAACACATTAAGCACTGCTGATCTACATACTAATTTTAAAAACCATATTGCATATCCGCACTGTACCGTCCCACACATCTTCGCCAATAATAAAGAGAGGTTAAATGGGTTGCTGACACGTGTCACTCGTAAGGCATTCCCCCGTAACATGTAAAGGATAATCGCTTTCTCCTCTACCCAACAAAGAGTAGTACAGCTACGCTTTTTCATAGTCTTTATTTTGATAAGGATTGTCACACCATATGTTTCGTTTTCTCCGCCTTGTTTACGTTTGTAGTGTTTCATTCGTCTCATTTATTGTCTATTTGATAAATATTTTGAGGCTCAAAGTGTCAGTTTTTTTGTATTGATGTTTATGTTTGAAATTTTTCACCCCAAATTGGGCATTGGATTTGACATGAAAAATTGGGGGATTCCCATGAAATTCTAAAATGGGTTTTCAATGTTTGATTCTCATCTGAATTGTCTCAGCCGGGTGAACAAATTCTGACTCATAACAGCTTTTTCTCAACTGTAGTTTTGTGTAAAATTGGCTTTTGATTACAGTAAGTTGTACCAATTATGCAGAGAAATGAGAGTACTATTTGAGCAGTAAAGTGAGTTTGCAGATATGTAACGCTGTTTGTGCTCTGCTGCGCCGCCTACAAATCTCCAAAAAAAATTTAAAAAATTGACCACAAATCTCGAGGTTCATACCATACAATTACTCCAGATTTCTGCTAAATTTAAGCCCCTTTTTGCTGGTTTTGAATGTGTGTGTGAGATTTTGGGGTACTTTTACATTTGGTCTTTATACGACCCCTTCAATATTATTGGCTGAATACAGAGGATGTGGAAGATTTTTTGGTCATATTGGTTTATTAGATGATAGGTTTATATATTTGGGATTGACCCTTTAAAGGTAATGCAGAATCCACAATCAGGGGAGGGTCGGTGATACCGTTGGATATTGCTGTTGGCTATGCGTGGAAATAGAGGTATATTACAGTACATAATAATCTTTGAACCTTGAAATTTTGTTCTCTTAGTTTAATACAATTTGATTATTATACACTTGAGGGTGTATTGGGATCTTGATTTTAGTTTTAGAATATTCCAACGAACAGTTGTGGTTGCTGGTTTTGTGGGGTTGGTAATTGGTTCCTAGTACCCGGCCATGCTTGTGTGAAATATAGTTTATTTAGTTAAATTTGTGGTACTGTTTAATACCCATATTTAATTAGCAAAACTTGATATATGGATTTGGGTATTTTGGTTTTCATGTATTAGCAAGGAAAAGTGATTGAAGAGTGGGGTTTGATGTGGAATTCTTGGCTTGGAACTACAAGACATGCTGAGTTTTGATGAAAAAGAAGAGGTCTTCTTTGATTCTGCAGATTATTTGTCATTGGACGACTCAGTTATTGTGAATGAAGATTTAGGATCTAGAAATTTAGGTTATGAGATTTGGATGAGTGAACCTCAAAGTGTAAAAGAACGAAGAAAGAGTTTCATTCGTGGTATGGGTTTTCTTGATTTTACGCCTTCACTTGACATGGACTTTACTAAGGAATCAGAGACGACCAGATTCGATAGGATGAGAGATTGTAGTGGAGCTGTTTCGAGTTCATGTGCATTCTCTGTTGATAGTGTAGAAAAAAGTGTAGATTGTTCTAAGAGGGAATTGAATGGTGAAGGAAATTTTATGGTTGATGAATTGGACCAAGACCGGTTGGATTTAAATATACCTCCTGAGAGGAAAAGTGTGAGAGTTACATTTGCTGCTGAACAATTTGAACACAGGCAAGTTGAAGCTGACATTGAGGAAGCTAAGGATGTTAGTATGGACAAGAAGAAAGTAGAGAGTTTGTGGAAGAGCTTAAAAAGAAAGATCAAACGAAAACAAGATGTAGACGTATTGAAGGTATCAAATACAATTACTGGAACACCCAAAACAAGTAGGTTGAAGGTGAGGCAAAACAAGAAAAAGTGTATGGAGTTTACAGCAGTCTATGTTGGACAAGAATTTCATGCTCACGAAGGTCTAATTTGGACGATGAAGTTTAGTCCAGATGGCCAATATTTGGCAAGTGGTGGTGAAGATGGGGTAGTTCGCATTTGGCGGGTTACATCAGTGTGCACCTTCTGCAAAAGTTTATATGCCGAATTTAATAGTCAAAGGAAAGTAGGGAGTTTCGATATAAAAAGGCCCAGCCAGGCTTCAGTTATTATTCCAGATACGGATCTCCAGATAGAGGAGTTGCCACTTCAAGAGTTTCATGGTCATACCAGTGATATCTTGCACCTGGACTGGTCTAATTCCAATGTGAGTTGTTGCAACTAGTACTTGCTGATGTTTACTAAAATTTCTCCAAATTTGGATTCTTTACAAAGTACTTTGTTTTATATTCCATTTTTGTCTGTACCTTATATAAATCTAATTAGATTTTTGGTCGCAGTGTCTTCTTTCCTCGTCCAAGGATAAAACTGTTCGCCTATGGCAAGTGGGACATGATCAATGTCTTGGTGTATTCCATCACTACAACTATGGTAAATATCATAAATATGTTTATTATCCTAATCCCATTATGTTGGCACTTCTGTTTATTATCTGCCCTGAAGATTTTTATTTCTTTAAAATTCAAGGATATATTATCACTCTTTCTTTTTCTTGTGGATTAAACAGTGACATGCACTCAGTTTAACCCTGTTGACGAGAACTACTTCATTAGTGGCTCCATTGATGGAAAGGTTCGAATCTGGGGAGTAACTGAGAGGCGAGTAGTGCATTGGGTTGATGCACGAGACGTAACAACTGCCATATGTTACCGCCCAAATGGAAAAGTATAATTCTTGCTAATTAGTATAAATATGTTAAGTTTGCACTTTAGGATGATTAGTTAATAAAATTATTTTCTTTTTATGAAACAGCAGTTTGCAGTAGGTTCTATTTCTGGCACCTGCTGCTTCTATGAAGTATCAGGTATGTGGTTGTACTATATTTTGTTCTTATTGCTTATAATTGGCTCACATTTTATAGGGGAGTGTGCTTAATCGGAAGTTGTCGTTGTACAGGAAGTGATCTTCTACTTAATGCTGAAATACATATTCGTGGTAAAAAGAAATACTTGAGCAACCGAATTACTGGCATTCAGGTTGTTAATCTTTGAAGTCTTGCGGCCACTGCTGTCATGCTTAATTTAATCTCATGAATGTTGTAACATCGAGTGGCATTCTTTTTTTCCAGTTTTCACAGGACTCCCAAAAAGTTATGATAACGTCAGAGGACTCGAAAATACGTATATTGGATGGGATTGATATCGTCCATAAATACAGAGGTACTTCAATGCTTAATCTGCAAATTTCCAAACAATTCCTAGTGTTTATATTTCAAACAGGCCATGTTCTTTATCTCTTATTTTCTGGTTTAGAGCCTATTTAGGTTTTCTCAATTGTTTTTTTATTTTTTTATATAACTATTATATTTACTTTTCTTTCTTTTAAACATATTCTGCTACAATTCTTCGAAATGAAGACTAAAGCTACGAAGCTATTTTTGCAATAGTAATCTCATAGAAATATAATAGATATTAGCATCTTACATGCATCTTATGCAATTAAATCTACCTTGCTGTAAAACAACATTCTGAAAATACATTCCAGGCTAGCTTTTATTTTCCTAAACATGTTATTTTGTTTGCCTTGAGATGACTAAAGGTTATCTTAAAATGTTCTAGTTTTTGCAAGCCATTGCAACATTTTTTTCTAATACTTTGGTCATTGGATTTGAAACTAGGATGGGCTTAGCTGAGTTTGACTTGTACAAATGTCAAGATAACCTCTTTCATTGATTATACAGAATATAGTCCATTTTCTTGTTTCACAAGCTTCATTAAATTAATGGGATCTTTCCCCATATCCAGCAAAGAATTTGAATTGATTACTACTACAGTTGATTAGTTCCTTTAAGATTTCTATCTTCAGAACTGCATGACCTTAATAAAAATATCCCATTCATTGATTGCATTTTATCCTCGACTTTGGACAAGTGCTACTTTATCAAAAAAAAAAATCTTTGTAGAAACTATCATCATCTAATACTCTAATAACATTTTCATGGAGATTAGTTTTAAACATTCTCACGAAGTAGCCCCAACTTTCCATCCATGCCGCTGATCTTGTAGAAATTCTCCTTTGGACATATTGAGCACTACTGATTTTCTAAAATCTTCTGGACTTCTGAATTAGTCATCATAATTATCTCAATTAAACACTAATTTCTCGTATGAAATGTAATATGCGGATTTTTGGGTTCTTAGAGTTCCTAATTGTGCTAATGAAATTTTTTCCTCACCTCGACTCTACAAAATTAAAACTAGCCCTTTTGTTCTCTAAAAGGCTGGTTGAGTTTCTGTGAGTATTTGCAGTTTTTAGATGTATTGGGTATTTTTTAGGATCATGTGTGAAATAAGTCGCTAGATTATTTTGTTTTGTTTATAAATATGTGCTGAGATGCTAGAATATTAAGATCAACCATGAAAATGTTTACCACCCCATGCATGTAAAAAATGTCACATTACACATACCTTTTATCTTGGACTCTTGAATAATTGACAAAGTCATCAGACAGTGTACGTAGAGATTGATAGTATTTTAAACTTTTATTGCGTAGTTGTGTAATCTGTACACTGGCATTTTAATAATCTTCAACTAGCACATGCAATTTACTTGGAATGTACACCGAGAGTTTCTTAGTAGATAACCCATGCAGATTTATTAAACTTGTGCATGTATTGTATTTGCTTTTTCCTAACATATGAATCCAATTTGATATAACAGGTCTTTCAAAATCAGGAAGTCAGATGTCGGCTTCATTTACATCAACGGGAAGACACATAATCTCAGTTGGTGAAGACTCCCACATTTATGTATGGAACTATGACGAGATGTCTGTCCAATCCAAACAAACAAAATCTGTACACTCCTGTGAGCATTTCCTCTGCAAAGGTGTGTCTGTCGCAATTCCATGGCCAGGCAGGGGAAAGGATCAAAAGAGTACTTTCGGTTTTTGCAGTCCCCAATGTTGCTTCCCGAGACAAGACCATCAAGATATAATTTTGTGCATTGGAAATTCCGATCGCTTCTCCTTGGCAAATTGGTTATTCATGGATGGATCATTTAGGGGCTCGGCGGCTACGTGGCCCGAGGAAAAGCTCCCTTTGTGGGATGCACCAGCCGATGAGCAAGAACATCAGCTTTGTAACAATCATGACCATTATAACCGGAAAGATCATAATAGCCATAACTGTGTATCAGCAACATGGGGACTCGTGATTGTTGCAGCTGGTTCGGATGGAATAGTCAGAACATTTCACAATTATGGATTGCCTGTCAAAAAGTGAGTCATTCAACGACATCCATCCAAGGTATATGATGTGCAGGTCAAGTCGCGGGGTTGGGGGGTATTTGTTAAAACACGATATTTTGTAATGATATTAGTGAATTTTGTTTCCATGTCCTGAAGTTGATATATTAGTTCATTTAGTTGTGTTATTCAGTCTTTAAGAATATCCAACTAGCTGGTTAAGTCTCTTGACTATTCTTTTGGTTTTTTACCATTAGTCCTTGATGGTCTCCGAAGAAAGCTAGATCGGGGAACCAGGCTAGGTTGTGTTTGATTATATCTTAATACATTTTAACAGTCCATCTCTTAATGCATTTTTAACAAGTTCTCTTTATAGTTCAGATTTAATTTTGTATCTTAATGATTTAGAGTCATTCAGAGGAAATTTTTTATCCCAACTTCAAACATTAAAATTCATTAAGAGGTGAGTTATTAAAATGCATTAAGATGCAATCAAACATTGAAAATGTATTATTGAGTTCAAGAAAGGAATACAAAAGCAATTGAAGGAGTTGCATTGATTTTTTTGGTCATATGTTCTATGTTTTTTGTGATGCTTTGTTTTTTTTAGATATTTATATGCTCAAAGCAAAACTATTACAGATATAGAATCCTGCATTTGAGAATTATTTTCCTCCACTCTATATCAAGAGTCATATTTTCAGCCATGTCCAAATGTTGCAATCTTGCTCTTTTAATTACTAATGTTCGAATTTGTTTTGGTCTATCCCTATTAATGGGGGCGAAGTGTTTTGGGATACGGCTAATTCACACAGAGCAATTCTCACACAAAATCAGTTGATTATAATATTTCTGTCCATCAAATAACAAAGTACATCCATATTTTAGAATAGGGAATCAATTTTAACGGATTATTTATAAACTAGTTTTATATTTTTAGAGAAAATTAAGGAGTTTTAATCTCTTATATTATTTAGGATAATTATAAAATTTATTTAATAATTTTAACACAAGTAAAACTATATATTATATTTAGTAGTTTTGTTGAAGAAGTCGGAAGTGAATGGTTTTATTAAAGACGTTTGGATCTCAACTTAGTTTTGGTTTAATTAAATTCAATTATAAATCCTAAGAGGAATAAGTTGTTACATCATTTTACATACCGCTTTTTTATTTAAAAAAAATTGATGTGTTTCATTCAATAGTGGATTTTCAGGGATCATCCTGCATACTTATATCCGTGAATGCTCGAGTAAAAAGAACTGATAGGCACGACATTGGTGAGATTCGAAGAGTTAGATCCGCGAGACATGACTAGATTAACATAAGAGACTTTGAAAACCCATAAAAATAAGAAATAAGAAATAAATAAATTAGACATTGTGTTTGATTAATTTGATTTATTTATAAAAAAAAAATTATTAAAGTAAAATTTAATATAGATAAGTTGTTTGGAAGTATTTTAAAGATAATTAATTTTATACGAACTGCATGTAAAGTGGTGCTTTTACGCTATCTATTCCAAAATTAATATGCATTTTCTTAAATTTAATCAATATAATTATCAATATTAAAAATATGGAATGGGTTAAGCTTTTCACTTTCCTTTCGTAAATTTTTTCTAATAGAGGGAAGAATAATATTGTGTATACAACTTATATACAAAAAATTATTCAGAAAGAGTATAACTCATTTCTTGTATACTAATAAAAATATGTAAAATATTAATAATAATAGTAATAGTAATAATAGTAATAATAATAATACTAATACTAATAATAATAATAATAATAATAATAATAACAATAGTAATAACAATAACAATAACAATAATAATAGTAATAGTAATAATAGTAATAATAATAATAATAATAATAATAATAACAATAATAATAATAACAATAATAATAATAACAATAATAATAATAACAATAATAATAATAATAATAATAATAATAATAATAATAATAATAATAATAATAATAATAATAATAACAATAACAATAATAACAATAACAATAATAATAATAATAATAATAATAATAATAATAATAATAATA
Organism: Hedera helix; assembly: GCA_947179155.2. Taxonomy (NCBI): domain Eukaryota; kingdom Viridiplantae; phylum Streptophyta; class Magnoliopsida; order Apiales; family Araliaceae; genus Hedera; species Hedera helix. Next base: position 29,480,662 of record OX359267.1, read on the forward strand.
ACAATAGTAATAATAATAATAATAATAATAATAACAATAGTAATAACAATAACAATAACAATAATAATAGTAATAGTAATAACAATAATAATAATAACAATAATAATAATAATAATAATAACAATAATAATAATAATAATAATAATAATAATAATAACAATAACAGTAATAACAATAACAGTAATAATAATAATAATAATAATAATAATAACAATAATAATAATAATAATAATAATAATAATAATAATAATAATAATAATAATAATAATAATAATAATAATAATAGTAATAACAATAGTAATAACAATAATAATAACAATAATAATAATAACAGTAATAGTAATAACAGTAATAGTAATAACAATAATAGTAATAACAATAATAATAATAATAATAATAATAATAATAATAATAATAATAATAATAATAATAATAATAATAATAATAATAATAATAATAATAATAATAATAATAATAATAATAATAATAATAATAATAATAATAATAATAATAATAATAATAATAATAATAATAATAATAATAATAATAATAATAATAATAATAATAATAATAATAATAATAATAATAATAATAATAATAATAATAATAATAATAATAATAATAATAATAATAATAATAATAATAATAATAATAATAATAATAATAATAATCCTCTTGTTAATTTATAATTAGTATTTTTAAAATACTAAAATATAAATATTAAGCTATTTAATTTATTATATAATCTTAGCATAAATTAAATATATTCAACTTATTATTACAATTATGTCACTTAACTTCTTGAATAAATATTTTTATTTTGCGGTGTAACCCTTTAGGTTCTCCATATTAAATCGGTTGCAGAATAAATTAATTAGAACCATTCTAATCTTATTTATATAAATAAATCTAACTATTTAATTTATTTAATAAATAACATTTATTCCACAATAAGGGTAAGTCTCCTTAGCGATCAATGACTTTTTAGATAATATAGATATTAACATTTGATCATAAAAGAACCTATTCCACGAATAGTTATCATACAATTCAACCCTTCTACCATACACCGTCACAATCAAATATAAGACATGAAATTATTGTCAAGTCTTATTTTATTTAATTATATGTTTTCGATTCTCAAATGAACAACTCTATAATGCAAATTAGAAACTCCTTTCTAATTTCATTATGCCTTGGCCAAGGACTACTGAGTTGTCCTTATCGAATCACGTATGATATTTTCTCCTTTTACTAGAAGCGATAGATTCTTTGTTGACCATTCACCTATCTCCATGTACAACTTATTATACCCGAGCATACTCTTTAATATACCCTAAAGGTATTAAGGAATATATCAAAGCATAACTCATCATACACAAGATACTATGATGATCTCAAGTCTAAGGATCACTTGTACTACTATCACATAAAAAATTTCTATTGACAGACAAGTAAAACTCCATTAGGTATTCCGTTAGCGAGTTACGTTCAATGAACTTATTCTTCAATAAACACCTACATACTTGTTTTAATGTCTCCACACAAATAATTATGAGATCAATCATTCTCTTCATTAGAGCAATCATAGTATGTACTAATCTATTTGAATTCACTAATCCCCATTTTAGTGATCCTATGATTAGGAACAATTTTAGTTTTGAGTTCTTTGGAATTTAGAACTCATTAGCATAATCATCATCGTGATTTTAAAAGTATTGCCAAAAAATTATAGGTTTATCACAATTAATTTAACAATTAAATATAGATAAAATAAATTCCTTTAAATAAATAAATTCTTTTGTTAATAAATGAATAAAATATAAAGTATATACTATATCACATCAAATGTGATTGACTTATGTGTATATTACTTTCAATGATCTTGTAGGATAATCTCTACTTCTTACAGATCTTTATCTTATTTAGAAGTAATTTTGATTTCTTCAGTTCAGTGCTTTAGTATTCTTCTTTTGTCTGCTTAGCACGGTCACTTAATTTCCTTTGATTGTTCAGTTTTCTTCCTTAGTGGATTTGTCTTTCTCATTGATTTCCCATCAATGATTCATTTCTTGTGTTTTACTTTTGCAATCTTTTGTTTACTCAACGATTCTTATTTATTCTATAATCTTGACGTTCCTATTAGCGTCACTTTACTAGGAGATCTGAGAGTCTTTTATCGTAGGGTTGAGCTTTTAGTATCTTACTCAATAAATCCTGGTTTACTTCATGATCTTCTTGATCGTAAAATATACTATATTAATTCTACGATCTACCTACAAATATGTCTTTTACGATCTTTGAACACACTCTACGATCTTCATATTGCTCGACGATCTTGAGCTTGCTTAATATTTGTAGAGTTGTTCATAATGCATTTTCTCCACGATTTCTTTACACTGTGAAGATTCAGTTCTTCTTCTCAGCTAATCTTCTTTTTTTTACCTTATAGCTCTACTTTGTTCAACCTTCCTTTGTTATGTACTTGATAACTCTAGCATTATAAAATTAGGTTCTAGGCATCTTACTCAACGATCCTAGTTGCTTTATGATTTGACTGTTCTGCTTTCACTTTATAAACTTTTAGTTTTCTTCCTTCTTTTTTGATTATGCTGCTTCTTAGTTCTTCTGAGTTAATCTTGATCTTTTACCTAATCTATTACAATTTCAAGGCGAGATCAACCTAACAAGTTTGATCCCTAAGTCCTTTTATAATGAATTACATTTGATTTGTTCATAAGAGCTCTTTTTTAGTTTTTCTTAATTATTCAGATCAACCTAACATATTTGATCTTCTAATGTAAGTCCTTGTACATCTTTTTTTATTTAAAGACTGTACAAAAACTACTGATTACAAATATACATTAATACTTTATCATTTCAACCATGTATGTAAACTATCAGTCAGTAACACAATCAAATCATCATTAAATCAATTTAACCTACATTTGTACTAACATAATTTGTGTATATCATTACTCTACAAGAAAATAGAGGAAAAACCGCTCTCTATTAGTAGAGGGCATGCCTATGCAAGTTTCTATTGGTTCCCAGATGTACATTAAGACGATCTAGAAGGGAGGTGAATAGATCATTATATAACTTGTGTATAACTTTTTTATTTTTAAACATCTTTACCAAATAAATATTCAATTATATATGTAATATCCTGAATATTTATAGACCTTATAAATATGATATTAAATGACTAAAATTAGTTGTAAAGTTAATTTCGAGGACGAAATTCTTGTAATTTAGGTTGAATGTAATATCCAAACATTTCAAATATGATCTGACAAGATCAAATTAAGGTTGTCAATTCAAAATCTAAAAACGATTGCTCGATCATACCTTGAGCTATCTTAAAGAATATATACAACTCAAAAATGCGATCGTATACAACTAAGAGGTTAAATTCATTAACCTAATTTGTGTTATGTGAATAGTAAAGCTTGAATTGAGCTTTTAAATATTATGTGAGAATTATCTATGTGTAGGATTTTGTGTGTTGGTTCAAGTAGTTAACATTAACACTTATTAAAAATCAGAAGTCAATTTAGGGCAAAAACCTAAATTAGAAAAAGAGTTAAACCCTAGAATCTAAACCCTAAGAAATAAAATAGACCCTCGAGTAAAACGTAAAAGTCAAATTGACATTCCATTTCAAGATTCATCATTCCCACACATTGAAAACACATAACAGTCAATAAAAGTATTTTCTCAAAAAACGTGTAAAATTACTATTCACGAGAAAACTTTTTCGTTCATTTGACTGTTTCTTTCATCTATAGGACTTCTTACATTTCACAACATAGTGTTAATATGAAGTTTAGATGTCAGGGAACCAATATAAAAATTTCAAGAAAAAAGACGAAAATACACGATTTACGAGAAAGCGTTTATTGTCTTTTTGACTGTTCTTTTCGACGTCTTGACATATCGTATTTCATGAAATAGCGTTTATATGAAGTATAAATGTTATTTAGCCAATAAAATTTTTTCTCGAAAAACGCGTAAAACACTAGTCATTTGAAAACTTTCTTCTGAATTTTGAAAATTCACATTCCTGAATAGCGTTTTTATTGACAGTAGATGCATTATGACCAATAAAAATTTTACTTAAAATAATTTTCAGAGATTACTATTCACATATACGGGATGAATACGTGGCGAATACAGAAGGAATACGAGTATACTATAATGTATAATACGAGAATTATACGAGATTAATACGAGAATAATACGAGGTATAATACTAGTAGAATATGAATATTATACAATGTATTATACGGAAGAAATACGCATAAATACTTATGTATTATACTATTTATCTAATTAGTTGAAAACAAACTAGTTTATAACTGGGAATCCATATGAAAAGTTTTCACCAATCATATTTAAGTATGATTAATTATTGACCAATCAGAGTCAAGCTAGACAAAACCAAGTTAGAGTAACCAGATTGGAGAGAACTAGCACGATTAAAGCTAGAAATCAAAATGGATCAATTAGAACCAAGGAAACCAAACTGGCAATCCAGGTGAACATTTTTCGACCAATCACACTAAAGGATGATGCAAGCACGATGTAATCATGACATCATCCTCAAAGAAGCACAAAGATGATGTCACATGGTGGAGAAAAAGTAAGTAAAGTTTAGAGTGCAAAGTGTAATAAGCCAGGGTAAAAATGCGATTAATGTAACTTGATTTTTCTATAAATAGGAAGCTAAGCTCTTCATTTTTCTTATCTTTTTCAAGAGCAAAATCAAGAGCAAAAATACTTTTTATATATATATATATATATATATATATATATATATATATATATATATAGTTATAATTCAAGTATTGGAAATTGCAAAGAAATAGTTAAAGCTTGCAAACACCAAATGTATAATCTTTAAAAGTTATTATGTTCGATTTTTCTTTCGTCTTTAATTTTTCAAAAGCTTAAGAACGCGAGTTGTAGCCATGTACGATTGTCGTTCTCCGTGTTCTTCACGTGTTATTGAGCCTTTCTACATTTTGTAGTAGTTATAATGTCGAATTTCAATTTATAGTTAAAGCTCATTTAACATATATCGTACCATGTACGATTTATTCGTTCTCTGTGTTCTTCGTATGTTCTTGAGAATTTTTATAAATTGTTTTAATCAATTATGCAATCACTTATGTAAGAAGTTATAATGCTCAAATTATTTCAAGTACGAAAACCAAAAGCTCAAGAACATAGTAGTTATCATGTACGATTTATCCGTTCTTCGTGTTCTTCGTGTGTTCTTGAGCAAAAGTCATGAATCTTTCTATGAGAAGGTTTATGATTCATTATTTTTATGTTATAAAGTGTTATTGAGCCTTATAACATGATTTCTTAAAGAGTTAAAGCAAGCGGTACAATGTTTCACATGGTTAAACCTGTGATGCCCCCAAATCACTATACTTGTTATAGCTGACTTGATACTCACTATAAAGGCTTAATCATTAGGTTTACAGATGATTCCCTTTATTCATAACAAAGTTCTCATCTAAATTCCCAAAGATATTTCATTATTTTCTATCAAGTCCTTGTAATCGACACAAGAGACTTAATATTCAATCATAATATTTTATCCTTAATATTTAAATATTCTATGACTTTACATGTTCTAACATCCACAGCTCTTGGGAACAGAGAATCTCGCGGTGAATGTTTGTATCTTCACCCGATGATAAATGTTTGCATCTTTATCTGGGACAAATGGTTGTATCTTTGTCCGGTGCAAAATTCTTTTTCCGTACAGAACATTACCCAACTAGTTAAAACCCTCATTCGAAACATATTTGTTTGCAATGATATCTCTTCATATTAATAATCCTACTTATCTTGTTGGTTTGCAAAAATATGGCATACATATAATCAAATTATATAAGCGCAAAAGAAGCAATAAAAATCAGATTTTAAAATTTTTGTACAAACCAATAACCCGGATCTTTCTTATGCGACTATTATTAATTGAGGAAGGATAAAAGAATTTATACCTTTGTAGAACCAAGCTTCCATGGGTGATCCACCAAGAGATCTATGAATTAAAGAAGTGGATCTTGGTTTCTCTAAACCATGGGTGGCTAGCCCTAATTCTCTCTCTCTCTAACTCTTAGATCTAGAGAATTATGGAGTACTCTCCCTCTCTTATGAAAGAGTGTGTAACCTTGATCTATGATAAGACTCCTCTTATTTATAGATCTAGTCAACCCTCCTAAACTATTTAGGATTAGGGTTTTAATTTAATTCCCAATTTAATTAGAAACTAAATTAATTAATTACAATTCCTAAACCATTTAGGAACTTAATAAAATAATAATGAGAGTACTTCTTATTAATTAATTACTAAACCATTTAGTAACTTAATTAATTATTATAATTATAATTCCTAAACTATTTAGGAACTTAATTATTTAATAATAATATTACTACTTATTAATTAATTCATAAACCATTTAGGAACTAAATAATAATACTAGTAGTAATAATAATAATAGTAATAATAATAATAAGACTCCTCTTATTAATTTATAATTAGTATTTCTAAAATACTAAATTATAAATATTAAGCTATTTAATTTAATCTATCACCATAGTATAAATTAAATATACTTAATTTATTATTACAATTATGCCATTCACTTCTATAATAAATATTACTCTTTTGCGGTGTGACCCTTTAGGTTCTCCATATTAAACCGGTTGTATAATAAATAAATTAGAACAATTCTAATTCATTTATTACGAATTAACTCTTTAATTCAGAATAAATAATTATTCCACAATAAGGGTAAGCCCCCTTAGCGATTAGTCGACTTTCCAGATAATATAGATTTCAACATTTAATCGTAAAAGAACCTTTCAGCAAATAGTTACCGTACAATTCAATCCTTCTACCATACAATGTCCCAATCAAATATAAGACACGGAATTTCTGTCAAGTCTTATTTATTTGATCATATGCATTTTAATTCACAAATACACAACTCTAGTTAATGTAAATTAGAAACTCCTTTCTAATTTCATTCAACCCTGGCCAGGGATTTCTGAGTTGTCACTCATTGAATCGCATAGGACATTCTCTCCCTTTACTGGAAGTGGAAGATCCTTTGTTGACCATTCACCTATCTCCATGTGTACCTTACTATACCCAAGCACATCCTTTGATATACCAATAGGTCTTAAGGAATATGTCAAAGTATAACTTAGTACACACAAGATACTATGATGATCTCAAGTCCAAGGATCACTTGTACGACTATCACATAAGGAACTCCTATTGACAGACAAGTAAAACTCCATTAGGTGTTCCTTGAGCGAGTCACGTTCAGTGAACTTATTCTCTAATAAGCACCTACATACTTGCTTTAGTGTCTCTACACAAATAATTAGGAGATCAATCATCCTCTTCATAAGAGCAAGCATAGTATTTACCAATCTATCCGGATCTACTAATCCCCTTTTTAGTGATCCAACGATTAGGAACAATTTTAGTTTTGAGCTATCTTGAATTTAGATCTCATTAGCATGATCCTCATCATGATTCTAAAAGCATTGCTCGAAAACTATGGGTTTATCCATTTGATTAATTCAAGTAATTAATCATGAATAAAGAAATACCTTGATACTTTTATTAATAAATGAACAAGATTACAAAGTATATGTTTATCACATCAAATGTGATTGGCTTGAGGGCATACTACTTTCAATCTCCCACTTGCACTAAAGTCAATCGCCCTTTGGTATCCTCATACCGTTCTTCTCTAAGTGGCGTACAAATTTTTTAGTAAATGTTTTAGTTAGTGGATCTGTAATGTTGTTCTAAGAGTCTACCATCTTGATGGTGTCATTTCTTTTTCAATGATTCATCTAATCATATAAAAGTCCCGTAACACATGTTTGGATTTCAGATGAGACCTAGGTTCCTTGGCGAATTAAACTCCTTTAATGTTAGGAACCATTATAAGTTCTGTAATGAACTTGTTTAACCAAACAATCACCTTTTGCAGCTTCACTTATAGTTATTTACTATGTCTTTGTCACTAAATCAGCAACTCTTTGCTGTTTGGAACTTTTCCAACTCACTGCAGCACCGTTCATGGTAATCATATTACCTGAAACGGATATGTTGTTATCTTGGTTAGTCTGAAGAAACTTGAGTTTGTTAAACCCTCTAGTTTTATATCAGACCCATCATTAAAAACTCTTTTCTAATATTCTTCTCCAAAATTGAACTGATATCTGCTTATTATACATAAGCAATATCAAGTCTAGTACATTTCAACGAATCAATGTACGTCCTTTGGGTTAAGCCGAGCATCCTTTATGATCTATCTCTATAGACCTTTATCCTAAATAGAATGTTAGGACGCTTCTCCCAAGTCCTTAATGGAGAAGTTTTAGACAACCACATCTTTACTGATTGTAGCATCGGTATGTCATTCCTTATTGATATTATATCAACATATAATACTAGGAATGTCACAGTGCTCCCACTAACCTTTGTACATACTTGGTTCATCCTTGTCTTTGATAAAATCAAACTCTTTTGATTGTCTCATCAAAACGGATGTTCCATCTTCGAGAAACTTGCTTCAATTCATAATTGGATCGTTGTAACTTACATACTTGATTTGCTCCATCTATATGGAGACGAATTCTTTTGGTTGTATCATACATACATCCTTTTGTATAGTAAGTTGTTACTGCAAGTAAAATCCGAATGGATATATGCATTTTCACTAGTGAAAAAATTTCATCTTAGTCAACTCATTGACCTTGTTTGAAATCTTCTTACCACTAATTAGGTCTTATAGGTCTCCACCTAGCCATCTGCTTTAGTCTTTCTCCAAAGACCCATTTCGGATTTTATGGTCATCAACCATTTCTCTTGAGTATCTAACACTCATACCTCATCGTATATATCTGGATCATCATCCACTATGATGCGTACCTTATCATCATCATCTATGATGAATCCATACCATTCAGGTATCTTCGGTACTAAACCAGATTTACGACTTGGTTGTGGTACAATAGGTTTATCTACTTGTACAGATTCCTTCATTTTATCTGTAGTGTTTTGTGGTTCTTGAACTTCTTTAAGATCTATTTTACTCCCACTAGCCCTTTAAGGAAAAACTCATTTTCCTATAAGACAGCGTGTTTCAAACAAACACCTTTTAGTTAGTCGGATTATAGAAGTGATACACTAAACTTTCTTTAGGATATCCCACAAGTTTACACTTATCATATCATGTCCCTAGCTTATCTTTGTCAAACCTTTTGACATAAGCTGAACAATTCAAATCTTAACATGCTTAAGACTTGGTTTCCTCCCTATCCATGACTCATATGAAGTCTTAGGGACGGAATTTGAAAGTATCTTATTTAGTAGATATGCAATCGTTTCTAGAGCATAACCCTAGAAGGATACTGGAAGATCAGTAATACTCATTATGGATCATCACCATGTCCATTCTGTGAGAATACCATTTCGCTTGAGATGATCTAGAAACTTACTGCTTAAGTATTCCCTTCTCGATCTAATCGAAGAACTTTAATACTTTTGGCCTTTAGTTTCTATACTTCACTTTTGAATTCTTTGAACATTTCAAACGATTTGGATTTGTATTTCATCAAATACATATATCAAAATCTAGAATCATTAGTGAAAGTAATGAATTAATACCCTCCTCCTTCCATTTGTTGTCATAGGTCTCACACACGACTATGTGTACCATATCTAACAACTCTGCAACTCGCTCTCCATGTCCACTAAATGGAGATTTAGTCATATTGTCCATGATACAAGATTCAGAAGTTGTATTTGATTCATAATCAAAAGCTCTAAAAGCCTATCTTTATACAACTTGTTTAGTCTTGTTTCATTAGCATGACCGAGTTAACAGTATTGCATGAAGGTATGATTCATATCATCTATTTGCTTTTAGTTTGTTCAAATTGGAATATTTTTCATATAAGTCAAGTATACAAAATCTATTAAGTAATCAACCAGTTCTAAATAAAACATTATCATTATAAACAGAACAACGATTGTTCATTATTATAATGTCAAAAAAAAAACATTCCTTGTCATCACATGGAACTGAAATAATGTTTCTCAGAACTGGAACATAGTAACAACTTACTAACTTAATAGGTTTGCCCATAGGCAGTGCTAAATTATAAGTTCACATGGCTAATGCAGCAACCTTTACTTCATTCCCCAGCACATGATTACTTATCATTTATTTAGTTTTCTACTTCTGCTTAGTCTCTGCAACGACTTGCATATGTGAGACCACCAGCCGGTATCTAATACCTAAGTAGAAACTTGACTTATAAAAAGTTCTATTTTATTATGAACAAATCTATATCTGTAGCTGAAGCTTCATTAAACTTCTTCTACTTAACTACTATAACTTTCTTGTAGTTGTTCTTCCAGTGTTCCAGCTTATCGCAATGAAAGCAAACTCCTTTGCCATCGAGATCACTTTTATTTATGTCCTTTGTTTAGCCTTTCTTTTGCCTTCTACTCTTTCTGACTCCTCAGAAATACCTTTGGCCATCTTCCTCCGCTTAGAAGATTCATCTACAAGTAAAACTTGGTTTTTCTAGGAAGGAAAGTAACTCTCAACAGTCTTCAACATATTTAAGCAAATCAGTTAAACTGACATTTAGCTTATTAATGTTTGAAGTTCACAACATATTGTGAATTAGAGTCAGTGAGTAACTAATTTAAGCAAATCAGTTAAACATGTTTGTCCTAATTGATCAATCCAATTGATCATCTTTAGGACATGCGTCTTTTACTGTAGTGCCATTGATTATTATAGATCGGAAGAGCTCCTTAGATATCTTATATCTAGTTGACCTATTTTGCTCACCATACAACTATTGAATGTGCAGCAATATAGTAGGGGCATCCATTTTCTCGTGTTGACGCTGTAACTCGATCCTTATGGATGCGAGCATGATGCATTGAGCCACCTTTGCATCATCTTGCCATTTAAAATAGAAATCTCTTCCTCAGAGGCTTAGTCTACAACGTTTGTAGGAATAGACAAATTAAGGACATTTGCTAGCTTTTCAGCATTGAGAATTTTTCTCAAATTTGTTTAATCAATCCGAACAATTCGGTTCGATTAATTGTTAGCATCCAATATGCTATGCAGCGTTAGTGAATTAAACATAGCAATATTCTTTAAGTGAATTAATAACAACATTAACATGCATTCATTTTATTAATTACCAAAATAAATTAGGTCTTTATTTAAAATGGTGTCTCCCACTATTTTCATCAAATTATACTACCCTCTTTATATAGTTCGACAAATTTAGTTAAAAATTTGCTAGTGAGAAAAGGATCCTATCGACATAAGTACAGTCTTGTGTGTGCACAACAAACTATAGTTTATTCAATAGGTAGACAACTCCTTGTCAATTACATCAACATGTAACTCCTTTGTATTTTGCCTCTTAGATTATTATGATCATGTGTGTGCACATCCAAATCAAAATTATCTAAGTTAAGTTCGACCTAGCACTTCCATATAAGTAAAGAGAAAAAGACTGTCCTTGTGTGTGCACAACAAAACAGTAATGTTCAATTCCTTTATAAGCATCAAATGTGATAAAACAACATCTCAAATAATCGATATAAGCCTTGTGTGTGCACAACAAACGTATATTGACTATTTGATACTCTATCGTTTTATCATGCTAGAAGGCGACGTTCGATATTTTGATAAATATCTTTGAACGTTACAACTTAATATTATGAGTAGTAGAATAAATAAATTAGAACAATTCCAATTTTATTTAATTGAATTAAACTCCTTTAATTCATGAATTAAACATTTTAATTCATTTTATAAATAATATTTATTCTACATCATGATGGGTTTATTAAAATTAATTGTCTCATCTTGTTTAGCGCGCATGCACATATATATATAAAATACGCGTCATATTAATTAACATGCGAAACATGTTTGATAATATATAATATATATAAATAAGCATGCACATATAGAATACTATATTCTACTTGGATTGATTATGGACTTTTATTCTAGTTTGGTTTATTCGAGCCACCAAATAAATCAATTGGTCAAACCTAGGGTGCAAGAATAAATTAAATTAAATGTAACTATTACATTTAAATTCGGGCTCCATTACAGGTCTTCTTGCGCTCCTTGCTTCTTTGCTCCAATTCTTCAAAATAATTCTAACTAATCCTATTACAAATTATTTACAATAAATAGAAACCTTGATCAACAGTCAAGGGGAAGTACATAGGAGGGAGATAGAATTATACATAAGAAAAATTAGAAAGACGAGCTACGCAGACCCCATTTATTAAAACTCATTCATTCATGCATTTAATTAAAATTAAATCCAATCACATTGGTCAATAGTCCATAATCAATCTCATTTATTATCATATATATCAACATATATATTAATAAATAATATTCATCTCATGAATTAAATAAATCATTCCATATATGTATTGGTATCATTTAATGGGCAATTAAAGTTGCATGAAATCTAATTTCATATTTAAAATAAACCTTTTATTTTAATTATAAAATCATGTAAAAATAAACTATTTATTTTTTATTATATTTTTGTAATTTTTGAATTTTTAAAATTACCCAAAATAAACCTTTTATTTTTTAATTTCAAAAATCTGCTCAAAATATACAAAAAAACAATTAAAAATCTTAAAGTTGGATTATTTACGAAACTGCCACCACCCTTGCCTCGCGCTGAACATACTTCCGCGCAATGCGCGTCTTGTCGGCAAGCCCTCCGCGCAATGCGCACCTCAGCTAACCCGCGCCATGCGCGCTGTGTGAAGACCGCGCCACGCGCGCAAATCACTAGTCCGCGCAATGCGCGCCGTAACCAATTTCCGCGCCATGTGCACCATGGCCCGCGTCCGTGCCAGGCGCGCCAGACCACTTCTCCGCGCCTTGCGCGCCAGCAACAATTATTGTGCAGTACTGTAGCAGTTTCGCGAAATTTAAAACAAAACCTTTTCTTTTTTTTTTCCTTTTCAAAGCACGATTTTTGCAATTGATTTTCAAAAATCATGATTCTATACAATAAATTATGCCCAATAAATTGTTCTAAACATATACCCATACATATATGAAATTAAAACAATTAATAATTCGCCTAAGTTTGGCTCTTGATGCCAATGTTGGTTTGCAAAAATATGACATACATATAATCAAATTATATAAGCGCAACGGAAGCAATAAAAATCAGATTTTAAAATTTTTGTACAAACCAATAACCCGGATCTTTCTTATGCGACTATTATTAATTGAGGAAGTATAAAAGAATTTATACCTTTGTAGAACTAAGCTTCCACGGGTACAAGTTCATCTCCCTTTAATCCTTCACGTTCTTCTTCAAATTCACCGATTAGATTCCACGGATCAATGTTAGCTCCCCAAGTGTTGAGCCTCTAGAGGTAATCCATCAAAAGATCTATGAATTAAAGAAGTGGATATTGGTTTCTCTAAACCATGGGTGGCTAACCCTAATTCTCTCTCTCTCTAACTCTTAGATCTAGAGAATTATAGAGTACTCTCCCTCTCTTATGAAAGAGTGTGTAACCTTGATCTATGATAAGACTCCTCTTATTTATAGATCTAGTCAACCCTCCTAAACTATTTAGGATTAGGGTTTTAATTTAATTCCCAATTTAATTAGAAACTAAATTAATTAATTACAATTCCTAAACCATTTAGGAACTTAATAAATTAATAATGAGAGTACTTCTTATTAATTAATTACTAAACCATTTAGTAACTTAATTAATTATTATAATTATAATTCCTAAACTATTTAGGAACTTAATTATTTAATAATAATATTACACTTATTAATTAATTCCTAAACCATTTAGGAACTAAATAATAATACTAGTAGTAATAATAATAATAATAGTAATAATAATAATAAGACCCCTCTTATTAATTTATAATTAGTATTTTTAAAATACTAAATTAGAAATATTAATCTATTTAATTTAATCTATCACCATAGTATAAATTAAATATACTTAATTTATTATTACAATTATGCCATTCACTTCTATAATAAATATTACTCTTTTGCGGTGTGACCCTTAAGGTTCTCCATATTAAACCGGTTGTATAATAAATAAATTAGAACAATTCTAATTCATTTATTACGAATTAACTCTTTAATTCAGAATAAATAATTATTCCACAATAAGAGTAAGCCCCCTTAGCGATTAGTCGACTTTCCAGATAATATAGATTTCAACATTTAATCGTAAAAGAACCTTTCAACAAATAGTTACCGTACAATTCAATCCTTCTACCATACAATGTCCCAATCAAATATAAGACACGGAATTTCTGTCAAGTCTTATTTATTTGATCATATGCATTTTAATTCACAAATACACAACTCTAGTTAATGTAAATTAGAAACTCCTTTCTAATTTCATTCAACCCTGGCCAGGGATTTCTGAGTTGTCACTCATTGAATCGCATAGGACATTCTCTCCCTTTACTGGAAGTGGAAGATCCTTTGTTGACCATTCACCTATCTCCATGTGTACCTTACTATACCCAAGCACATCCTTTGATATACCAATAGGTCTTAAGGAATATGTCAAAGTATAACTTAGTACACACAAGATACTATGATGATCTCAAGTCCAAGGATCACTTGTACGACTATCACATAAGGAACTCCTATTGACAGACAAGTAAAACTCCATTAGGTGTTCCTTGAGCGAATCACGTTCAGTGAACTTATTCTCTAATAAGCACCTACATACTTGCTTTAGTGTCTCTACACAAATAATTATGAGATCAATCATCCTCTTCATAAGAGCAAGCATAGTATTTACCAATCTATCCGGATCTACTAATCCCCTTTTTAGTGATCCAACGATTAGGAACAATTTTAGTTTTGAGCTATCTTGAATTTAGATCTCATTAGCATGATCCTCATCATGATTCTAAAAGCATTGCCCAAAAACTATGGGTTTATCCATTTGATTAATTCAAGTAATTAATCATGAATAAAGAAATGCCTTGATACTTTTATTAATAAATGAACAAGATTACAAAGTATATGTTTATCACATCAAATGTGATTGGCTTGAGGGCATACTACTTTCATATCTGACATTCAGAATAGTAATAACGAGTTATACCTGATGTCGAGGAACCTTAACAGTGGATTTGACCAGTCAACATCACTTAGTTCTGTATCGTATGTACAACACTCACAAGTTATTTACTGATCCTCATCCAAATAAATAGATAATTATTAATACTGTGTTAAGTTTTAACAATTCTAAGTTTAATCAAAGTAAATACATAACAAGATAATGTGAAAAAATCTGATAATATTAATATAAATACTCGGTTACATGTGTGAAACTTGTTCTTCTTACAAAATGTCGTTATGACTACAGTTAAGAATAGTTAAGGAAAGCACTAAACTAGTCTATGCATTTCTTCTTTCCTTTCTTCTTTGAGCCAGAGCTCTCTAGTATGTCTACAATATATGTATATGCAAGGGTGAGTTAAGATGCTCAGTAAGTCTTAAACACATAGCATATAAGTGAACTCATACCGATATAGATTGTAAGGATTCATGGCACAACAATTGATATAACAAATGTTCTTAACATAGTAAGACCGAGTAGCGGTTAGACCTTGAACTGTTATTTGTCTTTCGACTTAAAACCTTTACTGTGGATATAGGAAGGGGATTAACCTAACGACATCTTATGTTATGCATAACATACTTTCCATTGGACTAATTACGAACAGTGATACGTACTTGTTTATCTCAGTTTACTTAACATGTCAGGATCACCCCAAGACAACTTGGTTTGATATAATAAAGCATGATTCAAAATATATTGCGAATAAGCATTTTATTTTTTAAGTTATGCTGAAACAAGAAGCAATAACTTACATATCAAAGATTTATAACACGTTGCTTCTCCAAAATGTATAAATCACATCAAGAGAAAGTAAACAAAGGTTAAGAATAGAAAACTTGCCTTAAGCACAATTTAGGGTTTTCCAATAATCGTTTAAAGTGCTTATATAAAGGATTTCGCGTACTGAATGTTTGTTCACCAAATTTTCTTGTTCTATAACTGTTTTTAAAACTAAACTAGACTATTTTCATTGTCAGAATGTCTAGGTGGCTTGGCTAACTCAAAATCTTAAATTTTGGTATAAGGATCTAAAGGCCCTTAATTATTTTCAGCTTTGACGTCCTTTCCGGTAACCGTCATACCTTTTTCATACGAAAATATTTTCAAGTGATTATTGCGTATAAATTGCTTATAATTTCATTATCTATAACTTTCATTTGTATTGCTAAGGCATATTCGAATTTTAAGTTTTCAAAAAATAGCAAAAACAGACAGTATGCATGTTTTGCTTAACATATTTAGGGTTAACCATGTGAAACATGGTACTGCTTGCTTTAACTCTTTAAAAATCATGTTATAAGACTCAATAACACTTTATAACATAAAAATAATGAATCATAAACCTTCTCATAGAAAGATTCATGACTTTTACTTAAGAACACACGAAGAACACGAGGAACGGATAAACTGTACATGGTAACTACTATGTTCTTGAGCTTTTGGTTTTCGTATTTGAAATAATTTGAGCATTATAATTTCTTACATAAGTGATTATTACACTTTATAATTGACAAAATTTGGTCATTATAACGGCTTGCATAATTGATTAAAACAATTTATAAAAATGCTTAAGAACATACGAAGAACATGGAGAACGAAAAAACCGTACATGGTACGATGTATGTTCAATGAGCTTTAACTATGAATTGAAATTCTACATTATGACTACTACAAAATGTAGAAAGGCTCAAGAACACGTGAAGAACATGGAGAACGACAATCGTACATGGCTACGACTCGCGTTCTTGAGCTTTTGAAAAATTAAAAACGAGAGAAAAATCGAACATAATAACTTTTAAAGATTATACCTTTGGTGTTTGCAAGCTTTAACTATTTCTTTGCAATTTCCAATACTTGAATTATAACTATGTAGAATATATATATAGAGAGAGAGTATTTATGCTCTTGATTTTGCCCTTGAAAAAGATGAGAAAAAGGAAGAGCTTAGCTTCCTATTTATAGAAAAACCAAGTTTCATTAATCGCATTTTTACCCCGGCTTATTACACTTTGCACCCTAAACTTTAATTATTTTTTCTCCACCAAGCGACATCATGATGACATCATCTTTGTGCTTATTTGAGGATGATGTTATGCTTACATCATGCTTGCATCATCCTTTCGTGTGACTGGTCGAAAAATGTTCACCTGGATTACCAGTTTGGTTTCTTTGATTCTAATAAGTCCATTTTGATTTCTAGTTTCTGTAATCATACTAGTTCTCCTTAATTTGGTTACTCTAACTTGGTTTTGTCTAGCTTGACTCTGATTGGTCAATAATTAATCATACTTGAATGTGATTGGTCGAAAACTTTTCACCCCGATTCCCAGTTATAAACTAGTTTATTTTTAACTAATTAGTTAAATAGTATAATACACAAGTATTTATGTATATTTCTTCCATATAATACATCGTATAATATTCGTATTCTACTAGTATTATCTCTCATATTATTCTCGTATTAATCTCGTATAATTCTCGTATTATACATTATAGTATACTCGTATTATCCTTCCGTATTCGCCACGTATTCGTCCCGTATATATGAATAGTAATCTTCGAAAATTATTTTGGTTAAAAAATTTATTGGTCATAATGCATTTACTGTTGGTAAAAACGTTATTCAATAATGTGAATTTTCAAAATTCAGAAGAAAGTTTTCAAATGAATAGTGTTTTACGCATTTTTCGATAAAAAAAATTTATTGGCTAAATAGCATTTATACTTCATACAAACGCTATTTCGTGAAATACGATATGTTAAAGACATCGAAAAGAACAGTCAAAAAGAAGACAAACGCTTTCTCGTATATCGTGTATTTTCGTCTTTTTTCCTTAATTTTTTTATTGGTTTCCTGATATCTAAATTTCATATTAATACTCTGTTGTGAAATGTAAGAAGTCGTATAGATAAAAGGAACAGTCAAACTTTTATTGACTGTTGTGTTTTCAAAGTATGGGACGAATAAATCTTGAAACGGAATGTCAATTTGACCTTCACGTTTTGCTCGAGGGCCTAGGTTATTTTCTAGGGTTTAACTCTTTTTCTAATTTAGGTTTTTGTTGTAAATTAACTTCTAATTTTTAATAAGTGTTAAGGTTAACTGCTTGAACCAAAACACAAAATCCTACATATAGATAATTCACATATAACATTTAAAAGCTCAATTCAAGCTTTATTATTCACATAACACAAATTAGGTTAAAGATTTTAACCTCTTAGTTGTATACGATCGCAATTTTTAGTTGTATATATTCTTTAAGATAGCTCAAGGTATGCTCGAGCAATTGTTCTTAGGTTTTGAATTGACAACCTTAATTTGATCTTGTCAGATCATATTTGAAATGTTTGGGATATTATATTCAACCCAACTTACAAGACTTTCGTCCTCGAAATTAATTTTACAACAACTTTAGTCATTTAATATTATATTTATAAGGTCTATAAATATTTAGGATATTACATTCTCTCATCCTTATCAGAATTTCGTCCTCGAAATTACAGTATAATTATCTCTAATTTACTCTTCAATATGAATTTTCTAAATCCATCTTTTACTCACATTAAACCTCTAATACTTTGATTAGGTCTGAACAATGTTCACTTGTCTCTACACATTCTCTTTCATAACTCTAGGTTATAAACCATTTATTAAACTAGACTTTCAGTCATATTCTTCCTTTATTTATGATTCTTCTAAGTTATACAATAATTAATCAAGACCTTGACCTTTTTCAAATACTATGGATGTTATACAACCCACAATTGTTTAACCGTCACAAATATGAGTTTTCAATTGCAATCCAAACTTACTTTAACTTAAACTATCTTTAGTCACTTTCCTTCAAAATTTTATCGTTTACAACTCATTATAAACTTAATTCTTACAATCTCTAAGTAAATTTCTACTATCTTCAAATGAATTTTGCTTATCTCCAAATAAATTTTGATTATCTCCAAATAAGTATCTCCAAATGAATTTTGATTATCTCCAAATAAGTATCTCCAAATAAGTATCTCTTAATAAATTTCTCATTAACATCTCTCTATGAGTTTACTCATCTCATTTCTTAGGTATAATTACATATAATACCAAACACGCCATTTCATTTTTATGAAACAGTTTCACACAAAAACCAATAAGATTATTTATTGCTTGCTTTGAGAACTCATTACAAGTCCATTTATCTTTAGATATTCTCGTAAAGAGTTTATCTTTATTCCTTATATTCATTTGACATAATAATTTTATATATTAAGATTTAATAAGATTTATGCATATCTTTTAATTATCTACACTCTTCACAAGTCCATTTTTTTTTTAATCCATCATATTATACTCCAAGGTACTTGTTACCTTGAAACTATAATTCACTACCAACATGTGACACCCCCAAATCACTATACTTGCTATAGCTGACTTGGTGCTCACTATAAATGCTAAATCATTAGGTTTATAGATGATTCCCTTTATTCATAAACGAAGTTCTCATCTTAATTCCCAAAGATCTTTCATTATTTTCTATCAAGTCTTGTAATCAATACAAGAGACTTAATATTCAATCATAACATTTTATCCTTAATATTTAAATATTCTATAACTTTACATGTTCTAACATCTACGCCATTAAATCATTAGGACGGCTCTTGGGAATAGAGAATCTCGCGGTGAATGTTTGTATCTTCACCCGATGATAAATGTTTGCATCTTTATCCATGACAAATAGTTGTATCTTTGTCCGGTGCAAAATTCTCTTTCCGTACAGAACATTACCCAACTAGTTAAAACCCTCATTCAAAACATATTTGTTTATAGTGATATCTCTTCATATTAATAATCCTACTTATCCGACAATCAAAATGGTAATAGCGAGTTATACCTGGTTTTGAGGAACCTTAACGATGGATTTGACCAGTCAACATCACTTAGTTCTGTCTCGTATGTACAACACTCACAAGTTATTTACCGATCCTCATCCAGATAAATAGATCATTATTAATACTGTGTTAAGTTTTAACAATTCTAAGTTTAATCAAAGTAAAGACATAACAAGAGAATGTGATAAAATCTGATAATATTAATATAAATATTCGGTTACATGTGTGAAACTTGTTCTTCTTACAAAATGTCGTTATGACTACAGTTAAGAACGGTTAAGAAAAGCAGTAAACTAGTCTACACATTTCTTCTTTCCTTTCTTTTTTCAGCCAGAGCTCTCTGGTATGTCTGCAATTTAGGTATATGCAAAGGTGAGCTAAGATGCTCAACAAGTCTTTAACACATAGCATATAAGTAAACTCGCACTGATATGGATTGTAAGGATTCATGACACAACAATTGATACAATAAATATGCTTAACATAGTAAGACTGAGTGGTGGTTAGACCTTGAACTGTTCTTTGTTTTTCGACTTAGAACCTTTACTGTGGATATAGAAAGGGGATCAACCTAACGACATCCTATGTTATGCATAACATACTTTCCACTGGACTAATTACAAACAGTGATACATACTTGTTCATCTCAGTTTACTTAACATGTCAAGATCGCCCCAAGACAACTTGGTTTGATATAATAAAGCATAATTCAAAATATATGGCGAATAAGCGTTTCATTTTTCAAGTTATGCCGTAACAAGAAACAATAACTCATATATCAAAGATTTATAACACGTTGCTTCTCCAAAATGTATAAATCACATCAAGAGAAAGTAACCAAAGGTTAAGGATAGAAAACTTGCCTTAAGCACAATTTAGGGCTTTCCAGTAATCGTTTAAAGCGCTTATATAAAGGATTTCGCGTACTGAATGTTTGTTCACCAAATTTTCTTGTTCTATAATTGTTTTTATACCTAAACTAGACTATTTTCATTGTCAGAATGTCTAGGTGGCTTGGCTAACTCAAAATCTTAAATTTTGGTACAAGGATCTAAAGGCCCTTAATTATTTTTAACTTTGACGTTCTTTCCGGTAACCGTCATACCTTTTTCATACAAAAATATTTTCAAGTGATTATTGAGTCTAAATTGCTTATAATTTCATTATCTACAACTTTCATTGGTATTGCTAAGGCAGATTCGGATTTTATGTTTTTGAAAAATAGCAAAAACAGACAGTATACATGTTTTGAACAACATATTTAGGGTTAACCATGTGAAACATGATATTGCTTGCTTTAACTCTTTAAGAAATCATGTTATAAGGCTCAATAATACTTTATAACATAAAAATAATGAATCATAAACCTTCTAATAGAAAGATTCATGACTTTTGCTCAAGAACACACGAAGAACACGAAGAACGGATAAATCATACATGATAACTACTATGTTCTTGAGCTTTTGGTTTTCGTACTTGAAATAATTTGAGCATTATAATTTCTTACATAAGTGATTATTACACTTTATAATTGACAAAATTTGGTCATTATAACGGCTTGCATAATTGATTAAAACAATTTATAAAAATTCTCAAGAACATACGAAGAACACGGAGAACGGATAAACCGTACATGGTACGTTATATGTTCAATGAGCTTTAACTATAAATTAAAATTCGACATTATAACTACTACAAAATGTAGAAAGACTCAAGAACACGTGAAGAACACGGAGAACGACAATCGTACATGGCTACGACTCGCGTTCTTGAGCTTTTGAAAAATTAGAGACGAAAGAAAAATCGAACATAATAAATTTTAAAGATTATACCTTTGGTGTTTGCAAGCTTTAACTATTTCTTTGCAATTTCCAATACTTGAATTATAACTATGTAGAATATATATATATATATAGAGAGAGTATTTATGCTCTTGATTTTGCCCTTGAAAAAGATGAGAAAAAGGAAGAGCTTAGCTTCCTATTTATAGAAAAACCAAGTTTCATTAATCGCATTTTTACCCCGGCTTATTACACTTTGCACCCTAAACTTTAATTATTTTTTCTCCACCAAGCGACATCATGATGACATCATCTTTGTGCTTATTTGAGGATGATGTTATGCTTACATCATGCTTGCATCATCCTTTCGTGAGACTGGTCGAAAAATGTTCACCTGGATTACCAGTTTGGTTTCTTTGATTCTAATTAGTCCATTTTGATTTCTATTTTTTGTAATCGAGCTAGTTCTCCCCAGTTTGGTTACTATAACTTGGTTTTGTCTAGCTTGACTCTGATTGGTCAATAATTAATCATACTTAAATGTGATTGGTCAAAAAAATTTCACCTAGATTCCCAGTTATAAACTAGTTTGTTTTCAACTAATTAGTTAAATAGTATAATACATAAGTATTTATGCATATTTCTTCCATACAATACATCGTATAATATTCATATTCTACTGGTATTATACCTCGTATAATTCTCATATTAGACATTATAGTATACTCGTATTATCATTCGTATTCCTTCCGTATTCGCCACGTATTCGTCCCGTATATGTGAATAGTAATCTTTAAAAATTATTTTGGATAAAAAAACTATTTGGTCATAATACATCTACTGTCAATGAAAACGCTATTTAGGAATGTGATTTTTTAAAATTCGGAAGAAAGTTTTCAAATGAATGGTGTTTTATGCGTTTTTTGAGAAAAAAATTTATTGGCTAAATAGCATTTATACTTCATATAAATACTATTTCGTGAAATATGATATGTCAAGACGTCAAAAAGAACAGTCAAAAAGACGACAAACGCTTTCTCGTAAATCGTGTATTTTCCACTTTTTTCCTAATTTTTTTTATTGGTTCCCTGACATCGAAACTTCATATTAACACTATATTGTGAAATGTAAGAAGTCCTATAGATGAAAGGAACAGTCAAACAAATAAAAAACGTTTTTTTCGTGAATAGTGATTTTACACGATTTTTGAGAAAAATCTTTTATTGACTGTTACGTGTTTTCAAAGTATGGGAAGGATGAATCTTGAAACGGAATGTCAATTTGACCTTCACGTTTTACTCGAGGGCCTAGGTTGTTTCCTAAGATTTAGACCCTAGGGTTTAGGGTTTAACTCTTTTTTCAATTTAGGTTTTTGTCCTAAATTGACTTCTGATTTTTAATAAGTGTTAAGGTTAACTGCTTGAACCAAAACACAAAATCGTACACATAGATAATTCACATATAACATTTAAAAGCTCAATTCAAGCTTTACTATTCATATAACACAAATTAGGTTAAAGATTTTAACCTCTTAGTTGTATATGATCGCATTTTTTAGTCGTATATATTCTTTAAGATAGGTTAAAGTATGCTCGAGCAATCGTTCTTAGGTTTTGAATTGAAAACCTTAATTTGATCTTGTCAAATTATATTTGAAATGTTTGGGATATTACATTCAACCCAACTTACAAGAATTTCGTCCTCAAAATTAACTTTACAACTGACTTTAGTCATTTAATGTCATATTTATAAGGTCTATAAATATTCAGGATATTACAATATATGTGACGGAATTAGAGTATTTGGAAAAATCCCTTTTGATCATTAAGAAATAATACACAGTTCTAAGTTATTATTGAAAGACATCACAAGTAAATACAACATTTATATTATGCATAGCATATTTATGAAAGATACAGAAAGAAGTAAAGAGACATTGAGTACATATGAATTTTTAAAAGGTTCGGAGCCTGGACTACTCCTATTCCTCTCTTTCGCTATGTTAAGCAGGGATATTCCACTACGGATAAATGAACACGTAGTCCTTATAATTTGGACACAAAGTCCAGGACACTAAGTCCCCAATTCGGACACTAAGCCCGGGACATTCAGTCCTCTCAAATCTCTAGGACACTAAGTCATCTTCCCTCAATAGGGGCTGATTCACTAAGAATCAGACGGGTCATTAAGTCCTGATTTTCTCCTTAGGGCACTAAGTCATCTTCCCTTCTTGGGATAGATTCCTCTGAATCTGGTGGTACACTAAGTCCCGACTTTGTTGTTATTTATTATAGTTGTTGAGGGTGCTATCAAGCTAACATTAAGCTCTCATCTGAAAAACTTGGCAGCCGAGGACTGATTCCATTAATCTTTTCTCTCATTTGAGTCTTTTGCATATTTCTAATTTGCTCCGACTCTCATATTGTTGGAATCATTCCTTTATTGATCTTTTAAGATATGTATTATCCTTGGGTTGATGATATAACATTTAACATATCAATATTTGCCTCATCTCTCTATAATTTTAGCTCTCTTCCTATTTTAGCAGTCTTTTCTTGTATTCTCTCTTCATTGCTCATACCTTCTCTCTTATTTCTTCTCTCTTCTCTTATCTTCTCCTACCTTCCTTCTTTCTTGAACTCTACGATTTAGAAGCTTAGTTCACTACTTGAATTTTGAATAAGTCTTCTATATATAGAGAGATGTTCTGATAATCTATCTGTTGAAAGATATTCGTTACTTGTTTTAACATTCCAATCACAGAGAATCTTTGATGAAGATATTGTATAAGATTCTTTTTAGACCTGTCATCATCAGTTTTCCAAAAATGGAAACTTCATGTCTGGCACTACTTTGGACAGATAGCCATAATATACGATTTGTCTGATTCTTCATATCAGCTTTGGATGACCAGTCAATGTCTTGTCAATTCCATACTTCAGATCATCTTTTTGTCAGTCCTTCATCAATTTGGTTTTAGTTTCATTTATTGTAGAACTTCTTAGAGCTTTCAGTTTGACTTATGCTTTTTTATTCAGCGATTAGCTTTACGATCCATCAGCTTTACGTTTTGTTGTTCTTGTCCTTTACTTTATGATTTTATTACTCTACGATATGCACCATGATCGTTTAGCACAGTGAAGGTAACTTAACTTTGCGAACTTAGAGCTATCGCATATATTGTTATTTTCTGATTTTGTCTTGTTCTACAATCCATGACTATGCAATCCCTACGATCTTCATGTATTCTTCTTTGTTTCAATGTCTGCAATTGTACTTCGGTCTTCATGTTTTTACTGTACTAGCTCCCCCTCACTTAATCATTGTTGTCTTCACCTGATCTTGTAATATTGATCATTGCTCTCACTTTTTCAGTTTCAAATAAGTCTACCTTTTGAGAGAGATATTTTGTTTGAATCATCCGTTAAAAAGTAGCCATTACTTCAATTAAAGCTTTGATCTCAAAATATCTTGACGGTGACATTTATAGATGAATGTTAGCTTGCTTTAAGCTCCGTCTTTATTTTTAGTATGCTAAAAATGGCAGCCACGTAGATGACATCATACTGTATATCTTCTTCTAATCTCCATCATGCGCATCCATCGATAAGTTGATGTTTCAAAAATCAAACTACTTAGTAGGCATAGACATGCTCTTATTTCCAGATTTCATCTTTGACTTGGAGAAATTGCATCGGGCTTTTCAATCCGTGACATCCATTTTCAGTAGTCTGACAGCTATTACTTTACAAAATAAACTGATCGTATAGTAGAGATTATGCAATACGATCAGAGCTTCAATACGAATATCGTTCTTATGGGATTTTTCTTCTCCTATACAATCATGTTTTTATAATACGAACTGAATCTTTCTATAAGGTCTCGGCATTGCTATGCAAACTGAGTTTGTAATACGATTATGTTGTTATAATACGATCTGAGGCTTGTAATACAATTTAGCTTCTACTATACATTCTTGAACTTGCAATACAATTCTACTGATGTTATACATTCTTGTCTTACAATACGATTCAGTTCTTACAATACGATCTTGAACTTGCAATACGATTTTGAACTTATTATGCAATCTTGATCTTGGTTCCTCAATCTAGTCATCTTACCATTCAATCATATGCGAACTTATCTTTTACTTTAAATCTTTTTTCTTGCTCTAAAGTAGTTCTGCATCCTTTACTATACAATTCACCTTTATTCTTCTGCGATCAACTGTGTAATACGATCTTGACTAAACATGTTATACAATATGATCCTACTCTGTGATCTAATCTTTCATTATACAATTCAAAGGGGACTTTGCATTTGATATCGTCATAGGATTTCTTTGGTGATGTACCCTTATAATCTAGTATCTTTCCTTTAATAGATTGGGTGAATTCGCTAGCTAGTCTCAAGCTTTATGATTTGCTATGCTTGATTTTATATAATTTTGTATTATGCAATTTCTACAATAACTGCATTCTGCCTTATAATTTTTGATATATTGTAGGTCTTCCTCCTTATGATTTTCCAGCAATCTCTGAGTTTGATTTGTTCTTCATCCTCGTCTATTACAATATTATTATAATTTTTTGTATTCAGATTAACCTAACAAATTTAATCTCTAATGTCCTTTTACACCATTTTTCTTTTTTCAGATTGATATAAAAGTTATCTTTTGGATAACCTAACAAGTTTGATCCCTAACCTAATCTATCTTTTCTGTTTGGATCAACCTAACAATTTTTATCCCTAAGTCCTTTATAATGATTATTATTTTAAGGACTGTTTAGAGATGAACAAATGTTTATATACTCACATTTGTTCTTACAGATTTCTTTATTTTCTTATTTTTCAATATTAACATGTAACTTTAAGAAAGATATAATCGCATTAAGTTTCACATAGCACATGCTTAAAATATCTACCTGATTTCATTGTTGTTTTGTCATCAATAAATCCAAGGAGATTATCACATAAATTTTCTAACAGTTTTGATGGATAAAAAAGAAGGGAAAGGAAGGGAAGGAAAAATACGAGTGGGAAAAAAGTGAGAAGGGATCTTAACTTTTCATTATTATATTTGTGAATTTAAGAAGGGAAGATATGAAAAGAGATTTTAATTGTATTTTTTTGTATTTGTGAGTTTAAAAGAGGGAATGGAATAAATTTGAATTGTTAAATTACATTATTAATAGATTACCCATAATGTAAAAGTAATGAAATAAATGTTGATTTATCTGAGAAGATTATTTTTAGTATTATGAAATGTTAACTTTTTCCATCCTTCCTAATTCTTTCATTTTTGGGAAAAAGTTTAGTGGATGATATTTTATGCACAATTTTACACATTCTAACGTAAATATACAAATTTTAATGTATCAAGTAAAGTTGTTTGATGTAGCATATGTTGAAATGTGTAATACTAAGCTGAAAATATCATTTCCAAAATTTCAAGTTATATGAATTTGACCTCCAAATCCTTCTTATCTCCCTACTAAAAGAACAATTACTAACATACTATTTAGAAATTTTAGTTACTTTCCCTTCTCTAAACCAAAATAAAACTTATCCATAAATATAATATTAAGCACATGGATAATGTTAGCGGATTCGATTTTGTTTCTATCTCAAATGATGTGGCATTGAAAGTAAAATAATAATTTATAATATAACCAATCACAATAAATTTACCCAATCAATGTAATAATTGTGAGGATCCGAATTTTCAGGATTTTTCTTAATAATATTAAATGAGAATTTAATTGATAAAATTATCAAGGTTATATAAATTAATTATTATTTTATGTAAATTAAGGTATGAAAAAGGATTTAATTGGTAAATTAAATCCGTACAGAGATGATGACAAATTGTGATTAAATAAAAATAACTGAAGAATAAATAGATTGTTTAAAAATAATTTATGAAAAATAAGAGAAGTTTTAATGAAATGAATAATATTTAAAAATTATTGTGAAAATACATAAATTATGATTTTAAATAAGGTTATGTGATAATGTGAAATGCATGAATTAAATATGTATATATTTATATATATACATTTTTATATGTATGTGTGTTATGTTTAATTGATAATTATAAATGTTATTCATTATGACAATTAAGGGATTAATAATTAAATTAATCCAAGTTTAAATGAAAAGATAATGAGAGAAGTTAATAAAATTGAAATTATTGAATTTAGATTTAATTAAGAATTTTGGAGGAAGTAGAAATTAATTAAGAAGAAATGTAATTATATAAATTATATAATAATAAATTATATAATTTGTATAAGGAAATTAAAGTAATGAATGAAGGAACTTATAATTATATAAAGTATATAAAAATAATTATATAAGAGGATTAAATTAATAAATATATAATTATTGATTATGCAATTAAGGGATAATTAGAAAGGAATAATGTAATTATATAAATTATATAATATTAAATTATATAATTTATAAAAGGAAAGTTAATGTGATTATTAAAGAAATTGAATAATAAATAAGGAAAATGAATGTTTTAAGTTATTAAAAATTATATTTATGTATAATGTAATTATTATGACTTTTATGAAAGATAATATTTTGGAAACGTGAACATGCTAATGTAGCATGTTGTCTAAGTAACGGAGTGAAAAATTATGAAAAATAATTTTTATATGTTATATGAATTATTTTATGATTTTTGGAGGTATAAATTACCTCATATAATTACATGCATGGCGTTATGCGTGAACAAAATTTGTCAAATAAAGTACCCAAAAGAGGTATTAAAATTTTTTATAAATCATATTATGATTTTTAGTGAATT
Source organism: Hedera helix (assembly GCA_947179155.2). Taxonomy (NCBI): domain Eukaryota; kingdom Viridiplantae; phylum Streptophyta; class Magnoliopsida; order Apiales; family Araliaceae; genus Hedera; species Hedera helix. The sequence continues at coordinate 29,509,397 of OX359267.1, forward strand.
ATAATAAATATTTTATATTTATTATATAAAACATTTATTACATAAAATAATTACGTAATGTATTTAAATTAAAATTCTCATGCTAATTTTGGAACAATCCGGAAATGATAAAGTGGTTGGCGTGAAATGAGGCGGTGGATTTATTAATTCTATCCAAAGTGGTTAAGTTGTTTTATTTATAAAAGGAACAAGGAAGCAAAGAAAAAAAAAATAGAAAATGCATGCAAACTTTCTCCATTTTTCCTCTTCCCGCCTGACACCACCTTGCCGCCACCCGTGAACCACCATAGCCGGCCAAGAAGAGAAGAAATTATGGTGAATCAAAAGGAAGGATAAGCAAGCTTTAAAGGTATAAAAATTATTTATTTTGTTTATTTATTAATTATGATGTTAAAATAATTGTGTGGAAAAATTAGAAAATAATTATTCTAAATAATTATTTGATGTATATGTATGAGTTATATAATTTTTGGAGTGGTTTTGTTGGGAAAATAATGTGCAAAGTGAAGAAATTATGGACAAGTTGGTATACTGTTGCCGGAAAAAGGAAAGGAAGAAGAAGAAGGTGCCCGCGCATTGCGCGGGGCTGTTTATTTTTTTTCTGACGCCGCAACAAAACGGCGCGTTTTGGGGGCGTAAGGCAGGTCGCGCCTTGCGCGGTGGAAAATTCCAGAAGAAGGGCCGAAACGACGTCGTTTGGCGTCGTCTGTCGGGGGACGCGCGCCATGCGAGGCCAACGCAATGCGGGATAAAATGACGATTTTGCCCCTGGCCTTTTCAGGTAATACCCGTTGTGTCCCTTGACGCACGGAATTTACGAATATGCCCATGAGCTTTTCTGTTAATACCGGTTGTGTCCCTAACGTTGCTGAATTTACAAAAATACCCCTGGACTTTCCGGAAAATTCCGGTTATGTCCCTAAGGGCGCGAAAATTACCAAATTGCCCCCAGAAGTGATTTTTAATTGAAATAAATGTTTAAAAATTATTTAAAAATTATAGAAAATTACTAAAAATATAGAAATGATATTTGGGCATTAAATTTAATATTTTTGCATAAATATTAAATATTTGGGATTAATATTTAAATACTTTAAATATTAATCTAGTTTGGTTACAATTTAGAAAAATGGTTAAATAAGATTTTAGGACAACCAGATATGTTAAAATTTGTCCGATGAGCTGGGTTGTCCGAAGTGAAGGAGTTGATATTAAGTTATATTAATAATTTAAGGAACGGGGTTATTATAGTTGGCCATATAAATTAATAATTGGCCCAGAGATGATATTAATTAAGTAAATTAATATCATAAAGAGATAAATAATTATTATTTGATTATTTTATGATCATAGGTTGATCGAGTTAAGGGTTTGATCTAACAATTTAAATAATTGGACGTCAGACAAGTTATTCAGTCCCTTTTATGTTAAATGTTGAACTGTTATGATATGTAATTCTTGTTTTAATTGTATAAAAATTATGTGCTATGTGATACGTGATCAATATGACCACAATGTGTAATTTGTGCAACGATATTAACATATATGAGATATATTATTATGGTAGAAGCACAAGCACATGATGTATGACACACACCGAACATGTTAAGGTATATGCTATGTGAAGCATGAACCGTTGAACTTGCTGAGCCGTTGTGCTCATTACTTGCTCAATAACATTTTTGCAGGAAACAAATGACATTCAAGAATATTGGATTTTGTTAAAGATGAATTGCCTAGAAGGTAGAAAACGTGATTGTTATATTATAATGCAATGTGGATAATTTGCCAAGGTTACCTTGATGCTTTGTATGACTCTATAAATGGGATCCGGATAGGACGAGCAAAGTTAAATTATGAGCTGTGATTGTACAAGATAAATGTTATGACAGAGATTATTATAAGTCTAATTATGAATGATGATACAAAGAACATTTGTATTGATATGAATTATATTAAATTTGAATGTAGAGTATTATGATTGTAAGAGAAAGAAAAGTAAAGGTTGCGATCCAGGGACTAGGATCCAGATGTAAAGATTTTAAACATCTAAATATTTTAATACAACGATTGAATCGAGAAAAAGAAAAATTTATATGAGAATTTTGATAATTGATGATTTTAAAATCAATTAATGGATCAATTAAGGTGATTAAAGATTTATTAACGAACCGAAATTTGGACGTTATAAAGATAATGTATAATAAATACAAAGTTTAAGGGAATAAAGTTGATCGAATTTCGGGGTCGTTTCAATAATGATATTCACTTAAGACATTTTTGGAGACCAAAAATTTAAAACACTTAACATTACCCTGAGCACAAACTAAAGTTTTCCTGATTCAGGGCTTATATGCAATATTATTTAACCATATCAATAGTGTTTTGGTGACAAAAAGATGGTTATAAAAGATGGATACAAAATAATATGATTGGTTATAGCTGGTTATTGTCATTAGGTTCATCTATGTACGACGAATCATCAACTAATTATACTTTACCTATTTTTGTAAGATTCTTTTATCACTATAGTAATACTCTTAACCATATTGGATACGACACTTTTAAGCCCTTATATTGTTATTGCTTTTTTTAAAGCTTAAGTCTTTATACAAAGAACCGATATTTTATTTCCTAACCTATAACTATAAGTTAAAATTTTCATTTTCCTTATTATGCTGTATTAGCACACTAACCCGTGCGAAATACGGGTACATCTAGTTTATAATCGTTGCTAAACTCTTATAATTTTCAAATCCACCATCAAAATAAATTATAGGATAATATGTTTATATGGTAAAATTCATTCTACACTATCCAAATAATTGATCAAAGTATAACATCTTTTCAAAGATCTAATGTTGTGAGACTAATTTAAAATTTGCACCCTAAACATTTTTTGAAAATTGATTTGCACCCTTTTGTGTATTAAATATTAAAAGCACCCTAAACTTAATCTGAAAATACTATTTTCACACTTCGGTCATTTTTTCGGCCAAATTTTTAGAAGCCCGGTAAAAGAGTCATATGACCTCAAAAAAAAATCAACTTTTCTATTTCCTTTCCTTCTCCCTCCACCCTTCTTCTCCACTATTCTACCCCTCCCTCACCAGATCATATCCCTCATGTAACGACCCCGAAATTCGACCCATATTGTTACCTTAAATCTTGTATTTAATAAACATTATTTTCATTACGTCCAAATTTCGGTCCGTTAATAAATCTTTCATTACCTAAATTGATCCATTATTTAATATCAATATCACAATTTCCAAATTTTCGGTATACATTTTTCTTTTTTTTCTCAACTTAATTATTGTATTAAAACATTTGGATATTTAAAATCCTTACATTTCGATCCTAGTCCCATGGATCGCAACCTTAACCTTTTTCTTTTCTCTTACTAGTGTCATATAGCTCAACATTCACAATTTAGTATTGTTCATATCCATACAATTTATTCTTGATTTCATAATCCATAGTTAAGCCATTTAATAATTTCTATTGTAACATCTATCTAGTACAATCACAGTTCAAAACTTGACTTATCCTGTCTGGATTCAACATACATGTACGTACAAAATAACACTATAAACCTAACAATAGTATTCACATTATGTTATTGAAATATAACAATAATGTTCACAACCTTCTGTGATTATCCGTCTTTGTATCATCTGATATTTTTGAAATTCATTTCTTTCCTGCAAAAATATTTATTAAGCAAGTAATGAGCACAACGGCTCAGCAAGTTCAACAGTTATAATTCACGTAGTACATACCTTATCATGCTTGGTGTATGTCATACATCAAGTGCTTGTGCTTCTACTATAGCCATATATCTCATATATATTCATATCGTTGCACAAAATACACATTGTGGTCATATTAATCACGTATCACGTAACACATAATTTGTATGCATTTAAAACAAGAATTATATATCATACAGTCCAACATTTAACATAAAAAGGGACTGAAGAACTTGCCTGGCGTCCAGTTATTTAAATTGTTAGCTCAAACCCTTAACTCGGTCAACCTATGATCATAAAATAATCAAATAATAATTATTTATCTCTTTATGATATTAATTTACTTAATTAATATCATCTCTAGACCAATTATTAATTTATATAGTTAATTATATTAACCTCGTTCCTTAAAATACTAACATAACTTAATATTTAATGCCTTCACTACGGACAACCCGTCTCATAGGATAAAATTTAGCATTTTCGGTTGTCCGAAAATTTTATTTAATCATTTTCTAACTTGTAACCTTATTAGATTAATATTTAAAGTATTTAAATATTAATCCCCAATATTTAATATTTATGCAAAAATATTAAATTTAATGTCCAAACATCATTTCTATATTTTTAGTATTTTTCTATAATTTTTAAACAATTTTTAAACATTTATTTCAATTAAAATCAATTCTGGGGGCATTTTAGTAATTTCCGCGCCCTTAGGGACATAACCGGCATTTCCCGAAAAGTCCAGGGACATTTCTGTAATTTTCGCAACGTTAGGGACAAATCCGGAATTTTTCGGAAAGTCGAGGGACAATTCTGTAAATTCCGTGCCTCTAGGGACACGGTCGGTATAATCTGAAAAGGGCAGGGGCACGCTGGTAATTTCCAGCGTTGCCGGTCGCCCGCGCAATGCGCGGCGACTGTTTCTGCCGACGCCAAAACGGCGTCGTTTCATAGCCGTTTCTTGGATCCTCGCGCATGGCGCGACCCTTATTCCCGCACGCCCCAAAACGACGTCGTTTTGGGCGCGCTTCAGCGAAGTACGGCCGCGCAATGCGCGGCCTGCTCTTATCTTCTTCAGTTTTCCTCGCGGAACAGTGCGCCAACTTAACAATATAATTCCATTTTTGCTCCAAATTTTTCACACAAAACTACTCCAAAAATTATGAAATTCATAGATAAACATCCAATAATTAATTATACTAATTATTTACTAATTTTCCATAAAATTAATTTACCACCATAAATATAGAAATAAATCAAATAAATTCATTTTATACCTTCCTTTGAAGTTTATTTTTCACTTGGATGACACAAAAAATTCTCCTTCTTGATGATCATGGTGGTTCTCGGTGGCGTGATGCTGTTGCCGGTTTAAGGTGGTGGTTTCGGTAGAGAAATAAAAGGGAGAGAAAATGTTTTTGTTGCTTTGTTTGGCTTTTACTTTTACTTTTCTTTTGTTTCTTATCTCTTTTCTTTTATAACCAACATTAGCCACCACGTTGGCAACTAATATTTTCCACCGCCTTATTTCCTTCACGAAAGTTCCGAGACGCCACAAATTATGCAAAAATTAATTATTTAAATACATTACGCAATTATTTCGTGTAATAAATATTTTATAAGTATATATAAAATATTTATTTTAATTTACTAAAAATCATAAAATGATTTATAAATAATATTAACACCCTTTTTGGGTACTTTTCTTGACAAATTTTGTACACGCATAATGACATGCATGTAATTATTTAAGGTAATTAATACCTCCAAAAATCATAAAATAATTCATAGAACATATACAAATTATTTTTCGTAATTTTTCACTTTATTACTTGGACAACATGTTACACTAACATGTTCCCATTTCCGAAATATTATCCTTCATAAAAGTCATAATAATTCCATTATACATAAACATAATTTTTACTAATTTAAAATATTCCTTTTTCTTATTTATTATTCAATTTCTTTAATATTCATATTAATTTCTTTATATATAAATTATATAATTTAATATTATATAATTTATATAATTACATTCTTCTTTTAAATAATTTCTTAATCTCCTCCAACTTTATTCCATTTAATCACCTTATATAAATTACATAATTATTCTTATATAATTTATATAATTATTATTTTCTTCATACCTTATTTTAATTTCCTTATATAAATTATATAATTTATTATTATATAATTTATATAATTACCTTTCCTTCTCCAATAATTTCTAAATTTCTTCCAAAATTCTTGATAAACTCTAAAATCGATAATTACAATTTTTACAAACTTCCTCATTAGCTTTCCATAAATTCTTGGATTAATTTAATTATTAATCCTTTAATTTCTATAAATAATAATATTTATAATTATCAATTAAACATAACGTACATATATATAAAAATGTATATATATAAATATATACATATTTAATTCATGTCTTTCACATTATCACATATCCTCATTTAAAATCATACTTTTAAAATCATACATCCTGTATTTTCACAATATTTTAATTGTACATCTTATTGTAGCCTTACCTGACATTCTTTTATTCCTCATAAATTGTTTTTAAACAATTTATTTACATTTTAATTATTTTAATTTCAACACAATTCATCATAATCTCTGCACAGATTTAATTTATCAATTAAATCACATCACATACCTTAAATTACATAATATAATAATTAATTTAACAACATTGATAATTTTATCAATTAAATTATCATTTAATTTTATTAAAGAAATCCTGAAAATTCGGATCCTCACACCTCACCACTAAGATTTAATTACCTTCAACTCATTTTAAGCTATATAAACAATTAGAAAAAATATACAAGCACCTTCTCCATTAACTCTTTTCAAGCTATGAAACCAATTAGGAAAATGTACAAGCAACTTCTCTCCTATGTTTTTTGCCATATCTAAAGCTCAAATATGTGTAAGATCAAACATGGGATCCGATTTTGCCATGGCTACAACCTTCAATTGTTGCTGAGAGACACAATGTAACGACCCCGAAAGTCGACCAATCTTATTACCTTAAATTTCATAATTATTAAACATTATTTTCTTAACATCTGAATTTCGGTTAATTAATAATCTTTAATCACCTTATTTAAACCCTTAATTGATTTTTATAAATCATTAATTACCAAATTTTTCGGTATAATTTTTATTTTATTTTTTTTTATATTTAACATTTAAAAATTCTTACATCTTGATCCTAGTTCCTGGATCGCAACCTTTACTTATTCTTTTCTTTTACCAGTGTCATAAAGCTCCTCATTCAAAATTTAATAACATTTCATATCCGTACAACTATTCATTGATTCAAAATTTTTAATTAGATATATATAATAATCTATATCATAATAATCGTCTTGAACAATCACATTTCACATTTTAATTCTACTTGTCCTATTTGAACCAAATTTGTATGTATACATATACAACATATCAACGTAAACTTGGCAAATTTATCCACATTGAATTATAATATTGAAATGATAACGTTTACAACCTTTTAGGTATTTCCTCTCTAACATAACTTGATATTCTTGAAATTTGTTTCTTTACCTGCAAAAGTTTATTTTAAGCAAGTAATGAGCGCAACGGCTCAGCAAGTTCAACAGTTTATGATTCACGTAGCACATACCTTAACATGCTCGGTGTGTGTCATATATCACGTATTTGTGCTTCAACTATAGCTATATATCTCACATCATTGCACAAAGTACACATAGTTGTCATATTATCCCACATATCACGTAACACATAATTTATATGTATTTGAACAAGAATTACATATCATAACAGATAAACATTTAAAATAAAAGTACTGAAGAACTTGCCTGTATTGTCGAATTGATAAATATTCAATTCTACACAGCTTCTCGTACAACCTATGATCATAAAATAATCAAATAATAATTATTTATCTTCTTATGATATTAATTTAATTAATTAATATTATCTCTGGGCTAATCATTAATTTATATGGTTAATTACATTAACCTCGTCCCGTAAAATATTAATTAACTTAATATCAACACCTTTAATACGGACAACCCGGCTCATCGGATAAAATTTAGCATATTTGGTTGTCCGGATGCTCATTTAATCATTTTATAACTTTTAAACTTAATAGATTAATATTTAAAATATTTAAATATTAATCCCCAAAATTTAATATTATTACAAAAATATTAAATTTAATGCCCAAATATCATTTCTATATTTTTAGTATTTTTCAATATTTTTTAAAAAATTTTAAACAATTTTTAAACATTTATTTAATTAAAAGTCACTTTCTGGGGCATTTTGGTAATTTTCGCGACATTAGGGACAAAACCGGAATTTCCCGGAAAGCCCAGGGCTATTTTCGTAATTTCGGCGCTCTAGGGACATGTTCGGTATTTCTGGAAAAACCCAGGGGCACAATCGTAATTTTCCCTCGTTGCAACGACCGCGCATGGCGCACGGCCCCTCTCCGCCCACACCAAACAACGCCGTTTGGTCAGCTGGAGGACGAAATCACAGCCGCGCATGGCGCGGCCCTGCCTCAGTACTCCAAAACGACGTCGTTTCGAGCTCATCCGCGGAAAGAAAACTTAAGTCGCGCAATGCGCGGATATTTTCTTCTCTTTTTTTCCAGTTTTCTTCCGGCATCTTCAAAATACATCACAAAACCCAACTTTGATCCATATTTTCACCATATAATTACTCTAAACATGATATAATTTATTAATATACATTCAAAAATTATTTGAAATACTTATCCTAATTATTTACAATTTTTTCACAAAATTATTTTAGCACCAAAATTTACATAAAATAAATTAAATAAAAGGATTAATACCTTCCAAAAGCTTAAAAAAAACTTTCTTTGAAACTTGAACTTCCTGTTGATGGCTATGAAATTTTTCAGTGGTGGCAAGGTGATCTTGGGTGGCTTGGGGGTGGCGGCTACGGGTGGAGGAAGGAGAAATGAGAGTTTGCTTGTTGGTTTATCTTTCTTTTCATTTCTTTTTCTTTCCTCCCTTTTTCTTGCTTTTCTTTTCCTTTTATAATCAAAAAGGAGTTAATCAATTTGGAATATACCAAGAATTCCACCGCCCACCCACAACCGACTTTTCCCTTCTCGAAAATTCCAAAATCAAGCAAGCAATTTAATTTAATACATTACGTAATTATTTCGTGTAATAAATATTTTATATAATGTATATAAAATATTTATTTTAATTCACTAAAAATCATAAATAATTTATAAATAATATTAACACCTTTTTTAGGTATTTTACTTGACAATTTGTGTACACGCATAATGTCATGCATGTAATTATATTAATTAATTTATACCTCCAAAAATCACAAAATAATTCATATAGCGTATAAAAATTATTTTTCGTAATTTTCACTTCGTTACTTGGACAACATTTTACATTAACATGTTCAGATTTCCGAAATATTATTCCTCATAAAAATCATAAAAATTTCATTATACATAATCATAATTTTTTATAACTTAAAACATTCATTTTTCTCATTTATTTTCATTTCTTTACAATTTACACTAATTTTTCTTATATAAATTATATAATTTATATAATTACTTTCTCATTACATAATTTCCATTTTACACCAATACAATTAATAAAAAAAATTCTTCCAACCTTATTCAATTTAATCTTCTTATATAAATTATATAATTATTCCTATTTAATTTATATAATTATTATTTTCCTCATATTTCACTTTAATTTCCTTATATAAATTATATAATTCATTATTATATAATTTATATAATTACTTTTCTTCTTTATTAATTTCCAAACTTCCACCATGATTATTGATTAATTATATAATCAATCTTTCTAATTTTACTAACTTCCTCATTAACTTTTCATAAATTTTTGGATTAATTTAATTATTAATCCCATAATTTCCATAATTAATAAAATTTATAATTATCAATTAAACATGGACATATATATATATATATATATATATATATATATATATCTAAATCATATATTTCACATTACCACATAACACCATTTAAATATAATTTTCGTATTTCCATAATAATTTTATTGTGCCTTTATAAGAAATTTCTCTTATTCTTCATAAATTATTTTTAAACAATTTATTTACTTTTCAATTATTTTAAATTAACACAATTCGTCATGATCTGTGTACAGATTTAATTTACTAATTAAATCTCATCACATACCTTAAATCACATAAAATAATAATTAATTTAAACAACCTTGATAATTTTATCAATTAAATTATCATTTAATATTATTAAGAAAATCCTGAAAATTCAGATCCTCACACACAGATCTCATCTCTCCTATGATAAAGATTTGTATATTTATGTATGATAAGATCAGTCACATAATTGTCTAGGAGTTTTATTTCGAAAGTTTACTAGATATCAACATACACATAAATATTTATGAGTTTACCACAAGATTTGAATTTGAGTGCCGGTACTCGTATGATAGCGATTAAAGATCATAATTATACAACTCAAAAGCTAATTCATGAATAATGAAATCTCAATTTCATAATATCAGAAAATTTAATACGCATCATATAGGACCCCCATATTACAAAAGCTGAAGAGTATATTCTGTTATGTCATTCCCTTACCTATCTTTTATAAAATGGAAACCCAACAAAAAATTTAGATCAAAATAATCAAAGTTTCAAAATCAAAAGAAAGACATTACCCATTTTTTTAGCCAATAAAAACCCCCACCCATCAATAGAAAACATAATTTAATTCCTAATTACACAAAATAACCCTTATAAGAGCAAGAACCAAACAAGAAACACTAAACAAAAATAGAGTAACAAAATCCCTTACAGATCATTTCTTCACCTCTTTCGCCTCAACCCTCAAGCTTTTAGCTCTCCTCAATGCGTCAACCTCCTTCAACAAATCAAATTTCACACCCTTTTTTCTTCAATTCCTCAATTGTAATGAATTGGTTATCACCAATTCAACTAACAACAACTATCAGATGATATTATATAAAGAATAGAAGAAATTAGGGAGAATCAGATAGAAAGTGAGGGAGAAATTAGAGAGAATAAGTTAGAAATAGAGAATTAGGAAGGATGGAAACAATTCATTCATTATGTATTACTTCAGATCAAATCCAGGAGATATATACTCCTTCCTTATAACTATTACCAAGCGAAAAAGAAAGCATGTGCTGCCATATGCAACCAACAACTTCTACTATCATATAAAACATGTGAAAATGAATCAGAAATACTGTATAACCATATAACCATGGAGCGTCTCAAAGAGAGTGACATGTAATCTTGTTTGATAGTGAGAATTGTACCATCATTCAGCCACAGCCAACCAAGATACCCTGTCATGAGGCTTTTGAGAGGTCATGCATCTGAGATAACATTCTAGTACTTGATTTGCCCTCTCAATTTGCCCATTTGTTTGGGATGATATGAAGTGCTCATAGTAAACTTAGTTCCCTTCATCTTGAAAAAGAATTGCCAAAAAATGCTAATAAATACCTTGTCCTTATCAGACACAATAGTGAAAGGTAATCCACGAAGTTTATAAATGTGATAAATGAATAACTAAGCCAAGTGTGCAGCAAAAAAAGGATGTCTCAAGGAAATGAAATGGCCATACTTGGTTAGCCTGTGAATTACCACCCAAATAACTATTATACCTTCTGATCTAGGCGGTCTCTATGAAATCCATTAATATATCAGTTCAAGGCACCTCTAACACTAGTAAAGGCTAAAGTAGACCCGGTGTTGCCACATTTTCATGTTTCTGTTGTTGACATACAGCACATTCTCTCACAAAAGTTGTTCATCCTACCTGATGTTAAGCCATCAGATAAGTTTATAAATTCTTTCATAGGTTCCTCTAATACCAGAATACCCCCCCCCCCCCCCCAATTGGAGAATTATGAAACTTATTCCTTATCTCCAAATCTAGTCATATTATCTGTTTGTCCTGAAACTTAGGCCTTCCATTCTGAAATGGATAACCAAGTAAGGAAGTTGGATCCATCTGCAGTTGTATTATAATACCCTTAAGTCCCTCATCTCTTTCCCAGGACTGTGCTACCTTCTACACCCAGGTAGGAATCCCCATTAATTTCCGTAGTTTCTTTAGAAAAGGTATCAGCCACAATATTATTTTTCCTCTTCTTGTAGGTTATCTCATAGTCAAGCCCCATTAATTTTATAATCTATTTCTAATGATTTGTAGTAGTAATTCTCTAGTCCGATAGATATTTCAAACTTTAATGATCTATCATGATATAGACCTTGTTTCCTAACAAATAATGCCTCCATTTTTGCACTACATGGACCACTGTTATCAACTCTTTTTCATAGGTTGATAAACCTAAATGTTGAGTAGTTATGGCTTTACTGAGGAAAGTTATAGGCCTATTTTTTTGCATCAACATTGCCCCAATGCCATAGTGAAAGGCATATGTCTATATTATAAAAGGCTCACCAAAATCTAATAGAGAGTGAGAACTAGAGCCTGTGTCATGACTTCCTTAAGGGTTTGAAAATCCCCAGTAGCATGGTCAAACCAGATGAACTTATCCTTCTTCGATAACTCAGTCGAAGGTCTACTTATCACCTCATAGTTTTTTATGAACTTCCTGTAATAGTCAATCAACCCTAGGAAACCTTTTAATTCCTTTATGGTTATGGGAGTGGACCATTTTATCATGCAACTGATCTTATTTAGATCAGTTGTTACTCCCTCCTTACTAATGATATGGCCTAAGTAATGAATCTGTCTAGTACCAAAAACACATTTACTCATTTTAGCAAACAACAATAACCTTTTTAATAAAATAATTATTGGCAAAATTATTACTTTTAACTGTTTAAATAACTGGTGATAAAGGAACAGTAGCACATGATATTTCACAGTTGCATATGGTATTTCACAGTAGTACACGGTATTCTACAGTAACATACGATATTGCAAAGTATTTGACTTTATTAAACTAATAATTATCATAGTAACAAATGCAAAGTATTTCATATTATTGAATCAATAATTGTCACCATAGCTATTACACAATATTTCATATTATTGAACTAATAATTGTCACAGCGTCGTGTTTTTTTTCTTTTCTTTATTTTTTTTTTTTTTTGCATTATTGATTTCACTGTTGTAATGTTATTTTAATTATTTTATTCTATTGTTAGTTGGTATTTTGGTATATCTTTGTTAGTGATTAGTATTACTAGCAATGTCTAGAAATTCTAGTAAAGAAGTTATTTAATTACACGCTGTATTAATAGAAGGCCCCCCTCTTTCTTAGTAACAGCTTGGTTGCTAGTATTGTGAGTCTCTAACTTAGAAAACCAACTACTTGCTTCCAATGTGTTCACAACAATTGGATATAATAATAAATCTGAAATGTGTGGTATAGATTAAAGATAATGTAATAATTATTAAAATCTAAAATAAATGGTATAGATTAAATGAAGTCTGAAATGTGTGGTATAGATTAAAGATAATGTAATAATTATGAAAATCTAAAATTTGTGGTATAGATTAAATATAATCTTGAAATGTGTGGTATATATTAAATTAGAAAATCTTGAATTATAATAAAATTTTGGCTAAAAATAAAGGCCTTAACATAAAAAAAATAAAAATAAAAATAAATCATAACTTCATTGCTTATTCTTTATTTCACTCTCGAAATATTACTTTGTATAAGTGTCTCTCTGAGTGTGCTAAGGCTATCTTAAATATTTGTGAAGATCATTAAGAGTGCAAGTATTGTTTGGGTAAGTTTTTCTATAAAAATTGGTCAAGTACCTACACACATCACATGATTTTTATAACTCTTCCTTTAGAAGATGTTATTTTAAAATATTATTTTTCTTCAAAAATTATTTTGAAGTTTGTTCTACTATATTTTGTACACTGCACAAATTTATACTATCTAGTCACTTTTGATAATTTTATAATATGTGAGTTATATACACCATGAAATTTATGTAGTAGTTACTAATTAAATTACAAATATACATGTAGGTTGATCAACTACATAGAAAGAAGTATCTAGTCACGTGCTAAGGTAAAAGATTTCATTTTCTTTTATACTCCTAAATTTAAACTTACTTTGGTAAGTAAGTATTATTTGTTTCTACAATCCTTAACAATAAATGGTAAAATTCCTGAAATGATTAGAATTTCGTTAATAGATTGTGCTTGAGCTAATATCTTTTCACCTGAACCTTCCTATTTACTTGAATCTTCATGTTGAATTGTAAATGTTATTTTTGAACTATGAATCTTAAATATCATTCTTGAACTCAAATCGATTCTTTAGACATCGTGTTGAAAATTTGGACATTATTGGACTCTGGACAAATTAAATTTCAAATCTCAAATGTTTATTCTCTTATCTTAGTATTCTGATTATTTTCGGCCATCCTTTATATCATTGTTATTTGTACTAATCATCAAAAATTAAGTTATTGTGAATATCTTTGGTCTGGGTGCAAAGATGATATGATTGTTGAGTGTCTTTAAGGGCACGCGATGAAATTTCTCTTTGACCTGAGTGCAAAAAAGAACCGTTAGTTGTTATGATCATGACAATTTACAGTTGATGAAAGCTTGATGGTGAATTTTTAAATAGGAAAAGATAGTAGACATTATGGTCTACATAACTCTCCTAATGGATTGTTCATTCCGCTATAATTGTTGGTTAAAAATTTGTTATTTATTATCTTTTATCTTTGTTTTATCACTGTTGAAGGTAAAGATAATTTTTACTCATCGTTATCTTAGTCGTGATATTCTTTACTGGGATATCTGAGCTCACCCTTTTTTGTTCCATTGTTCTTCTCAAGAAATGAGAATGTAACTGGGACTAGTAAGGGAATAAAGTGAGGGTTCGAGTTAGTAGTTGTAGTAGTCTTCACCATGTTATATTTAGAGTAAAAATAATAGTGAAAATTTAGTTATATATTATTAAGCACTGTATTATAATAGTTTGTTATTTGTCTTTTGGTGACTTATATTGGGTTGTGGAGGCCCGAATTTGGGGGCGTCACAAATGAGGAGTATAGGAATCATGGTTTGGAAGCAAATGGAGCATGACTTAGCTGTGTGAGTAATAATTGGAGTGATGCGGCATGAGTGAGCAGTGCCAAAGCGCGAACTTAGTAAAAAGGAAGCAGGCGAAAAGCATATGAAGCGATGCGGCACAGGAACATAGTGTTACGGTGCTTGGGGCGGAATCTGCATTATGGCACTATGGCGTTGGCGCTGGTTCATTGGGCCAAGGTGTTGGTGTTGCCTTGGGACACGACATGCTGCTTGTTGAGTTACAATTGGATTCGATATCTGCTAAATGTTGGAAAGGTCTTATATAAATAATCATCTTGAGGCTGTTAAGGGGGATACAGAAGAATAAGGATTCAAGACCAGATTTGAAGAGAAAAAAGGAGTAAGTAAACAACGCGAAGAAGGATCGAGAATTGAAGGCTGAGTTTGGAGATCAAGGATTGCTATATAGTTTTTAATCTCTACTCTTTTCTTTTAATTTTTGTAATTCTAAGATGTTGATTAGTTTGTGGATGAAGTTTTTTCTTTAATTATGAACTAAATTTTAGATTAAGATTGCAATGGAACCCAATGATTAATTTGAATTGAATTATGTCTTTTTGATTATTGTTAATTCTAGATGAATCGTTTATCATATTTTGTGCTTCATTTTTAATTACTTGGCTAGTATTAAAGTTGGTAACCTATATAAAATTGAAAGATGGGTTATAGGGTTAGACCTGAATATGATGAAATATGATTATGCTTATTTTTCTTAGGATTAAATGAATAATTTGTTTATATGATAGGAATATACCTATATGTCATGTGTAACCATTAGGAGAATATGTTCTTAATGATTCTTTGCTAATTATTTTAAATAGGAATATAATGATTTATTTAGAAGGGAATACTTATATGACCACCAGAAGAGGCGTATAAATTCTTATAATTCTTAGTTAACGATTTGTTATGATTATTTAATTTAAAAGGGAATGAAAAGATTTAGATGAGGCATTGGAAAAAATTATAGTCTTTAGTTTCATAATCTAGTATTAATTCTTGGTTATTAGTTTTGTTGTTAATTTAATTAGTTTTTATTTCATAGTATTAAATCATTAGTTTAAATAAGATTGATTTGGTATAATTTTAGTAATGGGTAGTTATTAATAATAATTCCTCGTGGAATCGACACTCTACTTATCATTATATTATTTGTAGATCGTGTATACTTACACGTATTTGCTAGTTTGAAAATTAGGCTACACAAATCTTTACAAGTCACAAACTGTGAGTTGCTTGCTAATGCAACTAAAATCTACAATGAAGCAAGTAGAAAATAGTATGAAGAAGTTATGTCTAAAGTTGGCTTGACAGTTAAAGAGTGGATGGCCACAATACCATGAAATTAAAGAGAGAATTTAGAGAATGGGAAAGAAGAGATCCTATATTAAAATGGAATAAAGAAGAAGAAAGATGATAATAAAAGGAGAAAGCTTATCCTAGTATATGATATTAAACCTATTGCAGAGTCAGTTCACTCTTCAATCGTAGTACAAGAAGAAATGGCTATGAAGGTTGTTGAGTCTGAGCCAACTAAAGAAATGACTATAAATGTGACACCCCAAATCTGGGCCCACACAGCCCAAACTTGAGTTGTCAAAAGACTACAACAAAATTATTACAAAGTAGTACAACGTTCAACAATACAGTGTATAATAATACACAATTGAGCCTTCACTATTATTATCACACTATTTTACAACACGTGAGGACAGTAATAACTATCCCTCGGACTCTCACTCCATTCCCCGGCTAGACCCAGCTACATTCTCATCTCCTGTTGAAAAACAATGGAACAAAAGAAAGGGTGAGCTCAAATAGCCCAGTAAGAAATATCATGACTAAGATAATGACGAATAAATTATCATTAGTCTTCAACAGTTGAGTTCTTGATAGAATACAATAGACTACAAGGTTTATATCAAAAACTACAGTTAAATTCTTGAACAATGTTCAGATCAGTAATAGCAGCGGAATGAGCAATCTATTAGAAGAATAAGGCAGACTATAATGTCCACTCGCTTCTCTTTTTAGTAAAAATATCATCAACTTTTATCATCTGAAATACCATTAGTCATGATAATAAAAATTCACAGTTCCTGGTCATAATCATGCAAATCAACAGTTTATCTTTGCACTACGGGCCAAAGATATTTAATATAGCACCAGCGGTCATGATTATACCAGATTCAGCCTTTGGTCATAATCATACCAAACAACAGTTCATCTATGCACTACGGGCCAAAGAGAACGTTCACCACGTGCCATAAAAGACACCGAACAGATGTATCGCCTTTAACCTATTATATCGCCTTTAACCTATCATCTGTTCAACAATTATATCACATCTGTGCCCCCGGCCACAGATATTCACAACAGCTTGATTCTTGATGATTAATACAAATAACAGTGATACAAATGATGAACAGAAGAAATAGGATAAACAATAAGTATCGGAAGTTTACTTTGTGCAGATTCAAATAATGTCCAAATTGCCAACATGATGTGGAGTGAAATTTAAGAATGATATTCAAGATCCACAATTCATAATAACGATTACAGTTCAATAGAAATGTTCAGAAAATAGGAAGGTTCAGTTGAAATAATGAAATTCAACTATTATGGAACATATAATATTTTCAGGAATTATAGAAGCAATAGTTCCATAATAAGTTTCGATTTAGGTGTATGAAAGAAAATAAAATCCCTTACCGTAGCAGGTTTGATTAACAAAAGGTGAAGGAAATTAATATCCCTTACCATAGTAAGTTTGAATAATGGAAGATGAAAAAGATGGTATCCATTAGGAGTATAAAGGAAAATGATATCACTTACGAATATGGAATAAAAGTGTCATGTGATAATTCGTGTAGACAAATTATTTCCACACGAGACAAATAAAAAGGGTTGTTCACCAACAGGCGGTAATCCGCGTCGTAAGGTTATTCCCATCAATTTGAATACGAAGAGTTATTCACCAAACAGGCGGTAATCCGCGCCGTAAGGTTATTCCCATCAATTTGAATACGAAGAGTTATTCACCAAACAGACGATAATCCGCGCCGTAAGGTTATTCTCAGAGATTAATAAGGAATGAATACAAAAGGTTATTCACCAACAGGCGGTAATCCGCGCCGTAAGGTTATTCCCACAAATTAATACATGGAAATAAATGGCACATAAGTAAGAAAGAAACGATATTATTTTCGAGAATCAAAGAATGATAATCCCTTCCAGTAAGAAAGAAAATAATATCCATTTATGGTGATGAAAAGAATGATACCCCTTACCGTGGTAAGTTTAAATAATATAATATGAAAGAAGATGATATTCCAAAAAAATGACATTCCTTACCACAGTAAATTTAAGAGTTTGAAATGAATGGTATTCCTTACAGTAGTAAGTTTAAGAGTATGAAAGAAAATGACATTCTTTACCGCAATAAATTTAAGAGTGTGAAAAGAATGATACCCCTTACCTTAACACGTGACTGGATATTGATTTAAATGAGGTTGATCAACCTATATATATTTTTAATAAAATTAGTAATTACCACATATAAATTTCAAGGCGTATGATAATTCATATATTATGAACTATCAAAATTATATATATTTAACATAATTTTTGTAGTATAATATAACTACTTTAAAATAGTTTTTAAAGTAATATTTCAAAATAAATCTTCCAAATAAAGCTTTTAAAAATGAATCTTCTCAAAGAAGAGTCTTCTAAAGGAAGATTTGTGAATACCGTGAAAAATAGGAATTTATAAAATTACTACTCTTTAATAAAAGACTTACTTGAAAAATTCCTGCACTCCTTTTGGCTTTCAAACTCTCAAAATAACCTTACTATTCTCAGAGAAAACTCATAAAATTCTTATAGAAAAATTTTATGTTTTAGGTGTGATTTTTCTATTCAGTTGAGCAAGCTATTTATAGGAGAAAATAAGGCACTATGCAGTGATAGGTGGCAGTAGGCGTGATGCACGTCTGCCTAAATTCCTTCTTTCTAAATTGGCAGCGTAGTCGGCTGCCAAACTTCACCAATTTCACATGTGGCCCCCATAATAGAACAAGTAATTTATTATTAATCAATAATTAAATTACATTACATCAATACTAATATATAGACATAATCATGAGGTGTTCTAGGTGAATACAAAAACTAACAATAGTTATCCTATAATTATTCAACTAATCTTATCATAACAAAATCTAATTTTATCCTAACAATATAATAAACATAATAATATCTAAATACAATATTTGTGAATATTTCCTAATACGCCCCCTCAAGCGAAACGTAGTAGAACGAAGCTTCCGCTTGTATGTGGTAGAACATCCATGTAGTTGCATTACTAGCGAGATTATAAATCCTCGAACACTAGAGAACATGAACAATTGGCACGGGAGATTAAATATAAACACAGCATACATGATAAGAACTGCATATAACCAATAAGACTGGAACGTGCTTGGTTGTTTGCACACTTGCAATAAATAAGGACTTTCTTGTACTTCTTGTATTAGACCTCCATGAACACACTTAGAAAATTCCATTAATCCATCAAGATATGAAATGTCGGATGTATCAAGGGAAAACATTCTCTTAGTTGATGAACAAATTAAAAAGGAAACCTTGAAGATGTTCAAGTGAGAATGAGAATAGCTATTAGTGGCGAAGAAAAGTGAGGATAGTAACTCAGATTTGAGACTAGTACAACTTGTAGGAACCGCTAATGTAAGGTTGTCAGTCAACAAGGAAGAAGGATGTATCAAACTTGGTGTAATACCAGTGTCGGTGTTTCTAGCACTCGATCAACATCCAAAGTGTTGGGTATATCAACAATAGAATATAGTTCCTCAGGATGTGTACCAATAGATGGGATTGAGGTGAATTGTTGTAGCATTTTTTCATGTCCAAAGAGTAAAGTGGGCAAATCATTCAAGGAAGGATTCATCAAATAATAATAAACATGAACTCTTTTGAAAAGAGTATCATCAAGGCCTTGAACTAAAAAATTGGTAAACTCTGACTCACTCAGAGAACCTCCTACGCTTTCAAGCGCATAAAGAAGCGACCTCGCTTCGTCAAGATAACTTTTGACAGATTGAGTAGGTAGCTTTTGTAAGCAATCAAGTTGATCAAAAAGATCATCTATATACCAATTTGATGTTGTGTCATTTGGAAACTCACAATCATCATTTTCATCAACGAAAGAGTCGTCAAAAGCTGGAAATGGACCGTATATGTGATCGGCCATGGAGACATTACTGTTTATGGAAAATTTATCTTGCAACTCATGAGAACAAGCATAAGCAAAATCATCTGAGATAGTGGAAGAAGATGAAGGATCAAGCCACCATTTGGGATCGTATGGAGAGGATTGAAAATCTAGAGATGAGTAAAACGTGTTTTCTTCCATAGAGATGGAATCTGAAAAAGTGGAGAACTGTGTTGCAGAATTTATGTTGCAACAGAAGTGGAGAAACAGAAATCAGCAAAAAAAAACAGAAGTCTGCAGAATTGAAACAGAAATCTGCAGAATTGGAAAATGAAACAAAAATCTACAGAATTGGAAAACGACAGAGTTGCAGAATTCTAATTCTGCAGAATTGCAGAACTAGAATTTAGGTTGGTGGTAACCGTAGCTTGGCTGATGAAGGATTGAAAAAAAAAAAGATAAATTGTCGTTAGACATTAAGGCTCTTGATACCATAATAGAACAAATAATTTATTATTAATCAATAATTAAATTACATTACATCACTATTAATATATAGACATAATCATGAGGTGTTCTAGGTGAATACAAAAACTAACAATAGTTATCCTATAATTATTCAACTAATCTTATCATAACAAAATCTAATTTTATCCTAACAATATAATAAACATAATAATATCTAAATACAATATTTGTGAATATTTCCTAATACCCCACATAGGGTCCACATGTTACTATTCACGCAAATAGTAAAATTAATTAATAATTTTTATTTTTTATTTTTTTTTATTTTTTAAATTTATTTATTTATTCTTCCTGTGGGTTCAACATATAAAATAAAATAATGCTACAACAATAATTCAACAATAATGTAATAAACACGTTACAGATTATTATTAATTTAATAATATAAATTACAGTATATTTGTTACTGTGACAATTATTAGGTTCAATAATTTTAAAAACAGTGCAACAACAATTATTGACTCAATGATATAAAATACAGTGTAATGATAATTATTGAATCAATAATGCAAAATACTGTGTAACAACAATTATTGAATTGATAACATAAAATATTATGCAGTGACAATTATTGATGAATTGATGCACAACAGTTACGGTGTCAATTATCAGACCAATAATATGAGACACTGTGCAATACCGTGTGCTACTGTAGAGTACCGCGTGCTACAGAAAATACCATAATTTACCGTATGCTACTATTCTTTTATCACCGGTATTTTAACAGTTAACACCATTGACTATTTTTATTTAGAAAGGTTACTTCTGTCGTTTTCTATATCCGACAAATATTCCGTTGTGGGGTCCACAAATAATTTGTTATTTCGGCGCCGTCGTACGACACGAATATTCCCTGACCAAGCGAATATTCTCCGACAAAGCGAATATTGTCCGACAAAATAAAATTTGCACATAACATCCTTAACTTTCAATTTCGTCAATTTAACCACTTACTGTTTCATGAAAAAAAATATATGAAGAAAAATTAAATTTTATATTTCATAAAATTCGGGGTCTTACAATAAAGGCCTCTATGCCTCAGCCACAGACCAAAGGGAAAATATTTAAAAAGATGGTGCTGGAAAAAAATCAAGAAAAAGACTATAAAAAAAACCAAAGTGCCTAAAGTAAATAAAAAGCCTACAACTGAGGGGGAGGCTCAAGATGAAAGAATTAAATTTGCTAAACAAGAGAAGGTCTCTGAGCAAAAAAAAAAAAAAAAAAAACAACCAATTATGAGGGAGAATAAATTAAATAGCTTAATATTTATAATTAAGTATTTTAAAAATACTAATTATAAATTAATAAGATGATTATTATTATTATTATTATTATTATTATTATTATTATTATTATTATTATTATTATTTAGTTCCTAAATGGTTTATGAATTTTAATTATTGTATTAAATTAATTTAGTTCCTAATTAGATTAGGAGTTAAATAAAAACCTCACTCCTAAAGAGTTTAGGAGGGTTGAGTATATCTATAAATAATATGAGTCCTGTTATGGATTGGGTTACTCTATTCACAAGTATTGGAGAATACTTCTAATAATTCTCTACATCTAAGAGCTAGAGAAAGAGAGGGAGAGAGAGAGAGGGAGAATTAGGGCTAGCCACCCATGGTTTGGATAAATCAAAATCTACTTCTTAAATTTATAGATCTCTTGGTAGATCACATCTAGAGGCTATGTACTTGGGTACCTAACGTTGATCTAAAGATTCTTATCGGTGGATTTGAAGAAGAACACCAAGGATTAAAGGGAGGTAAACTCATAGCTATTCAAGAATTGAATCTACAAAGGTATAATCACTTATCCTTCTTCAATTAATAAGTTCGCATAAGAAAGATCCTGATTTTTGGTTTGTAAAAATTTACAAATATGATTTATACCTTGCTTTTGTTGCGTTGTACAATTAGATTGTATGTATATCATGTTTTTACAAACCAACAGATGAAAGAATTTGCCCAGAGTACTCCAGTGATCTTATAATTAGCATTTTTAGAGCCATTGACTACAACTATTCAAGGGGAGGATAGTGTTTCTGCAAAAGCGATCCCTAATCCTGAAAATATTGAGATGGATGATGCTTAATGTGAATAGAGAACTAGAGATAATATGAGGATGGACTTAGAAGAAGATAAAGGAGAAATTGAGGCAAGTTCAAAGAAATCTCATAGAGTGGATAAATCACTCTAATATCTCTTACCTGTGATGCCTCTTCTTTGCCCTCAAATTCTATAAAACTTTAGCTGAATCTCTTGAACCTTCAAACATTATTCAAATTTAAGAGTTCTTGCTCAACATTACCGTCTAATGATGAATTTTGCAAGACTAAAGACATCGATGTAACTAATGCGGAGTCAACTTCTTCTTGATCTTCACAGAGGTTTGTACATATTGACCCTCTAATAATGGATAACACTGGAGTTAGGCTTACTAAGGATAAGGAAAACAAGCAAAATTTACACTATGAAGCATTTGTAGGGTCCAATATTACAAATGTAGAGTGCCACTCTATAATAAATACGTCTTCATAGATTATAGGTTCCTCGACCTTACATTTATGTTCTCTTATAATCCTTCCACACCAATTCCCACGATCGTAGAGTCCCAAAACTCTATAATTGAAGAACCTTTATATTCACACACCATACATACTTTTACCTCACCTTAAACCACTCCTGAATATATGTACTCCAGATCACACTCTCCAAACCACTCTATAATCGTAGAGCCTCATAGCTCACCGATCGTAGAGTTCCTTCACTCTACTATTTTTAACCCTGTAAATACAAACATTACATCTTCTTCTTATACACATACAGATGTACTCTATACTTCCCACGCACATATACCATATATAGATATACCCTCTACATCCTCTATCATAAATTAGTTCTTCGAGTTCCTAAAACACAATTAGATTCAATATAAGCTACTTTTGAGGACATAAACTTTGGAGACATTGAGTAAATGTTGCAAAAACTATTCTCAATATTCTACACGTCTTTCAAGACCCAACTAGCCCTAATGCTCAAAGTTTTTACTAATGAATGTAATGCTAGATTTGAGTAGGAGTTCAAAAGGTCTACTCCATGTACCTAAAAATTGATGTTAACGTACCTTATGATATAACTGGGAAGTTTGGCAAACACATGGATTCTCTTGTAGAAGTAGTGTAAGAAGCCCTTGGAAAATGAGACAAGATCTATTTCAAGAATATAGACGCTCATAATGAAGCTATCAAGGCTCTCCAAACCTTAAATTCAGAATCAATAAAGCTTCTTTCTAAGAAAGTCTTCTTCATGAGTTCCCAATTCATTGACTTTAAAGGTTATATTAACAGTACATTAGAGGGAACTAATAATGCCATGACTTTTGTCCATTAACAAAGGCAAGAGTCAGATAGAAAATTTATAAAAATAAAAGAGGAGTTCTATCTTACCAAAATTCAAGTTTAAGAAGTGGTCACTGCTATATAACAACTAACTAAAGATGTAGCCAAAAAGGGGGGGAAAGGAGACCAATCAGACAATCATCAATCTCAGCTCCTCCTCTTCCTCTTGGACCTATAGTGCAAGCAATTTTCTTGAGTCAACCATTAAGATCTACACATCAAGCCTCAGGGTCATCGAGTGGAGGTACCTTTACTGGCTTACGCCTCCCAACTATCAATGACCCCAAATTCGACAATTGAAATTTACAAAGGGTATACACATTGAGGGAGAGCAGCAGATCCAACTTTCCCCATAAATAAGAGAAAACGAAGATGAGATGAGGCAAAAGGAGGAAAAAGGAAGGAGACTGTACTTGAGAAGAACTAAAGAAGAAAGGAGAAATCCTTTTATCCTAGAGGCAGATTCTCCTATAAAAGACTAAGGTATTGGAGATAGATTATGTTATATAGTCTTAGTCATATAAATTTTATGTTGTAATATTCTGATTTAATTTCTTGTAATTAAATTATTTATACATCAATAAATTCATTAT
The DNA here is from genome assembly GCA_947179155.2 of Hedera helix. Classification (NCBI taxonomy): domain Eukaryota; kingdom Viridiplantae; phylum Streptophyta; class Magnoliopsida; order Apiales; family Araliaceae; genus Hedera; species Hedera helix. Next base: position 29,534,067 of record OX359267.1, read on the forward strand.
TTTCTCTAGACAATACAGTTACTCATTGTATTTAAGCACACTTACTTTGCATTGTCTTGCATTAGTAAACGAATGATTGTTGAAACTACTTATTTTGTCATCATCAAATAGGGGAAGATTGTTAGTACTTGCATTTTTGAGTTCATCTATTTAATTTAATAATGACAATGATATTAATGTATATTTATAATTTCAAGAAAGTTTTATAAAGCTCTTATTAGAATTCCATGTAAAATGACTTAGTTAGGGATCTAATATGCTGGATAGAACCAAAATCTTAGGGTATAGCTTTGTAATCTTTGTAATAGCTAAAGTTGTCAAAAGCATACTGGTATTTCATTAAGCAGAAGACAAGATTATAAAGTGAAGTACTATATCATAAAGCCACATCACAGAGCCATTGAAAATTGTAAGGCAAATATTGTTGAGTGGTGTTACTCAACGATCTGAGGACTAACTCTACGTTTTACACCAGTTCGACCTAAATTGTAGAGTATAGAATCTTGACATGTCAGCGACAAATTTATGGCAAACATTATAAACCTTAACATACATATTTTAATGTTGATCTATAAATGTGTTGGCAGTAAGGACCAAGAGACAGAGAAGCTTTTACAATAGCTACATGAGCAAGCATAAGGACATAAGTCTGTTGTTATACCAAACATAGTACTATCGAAAGCGATAACATATGGTCCAATAAACAAGGTTTTGAAATCAAAGGAATGTTATTTGACAAGTGTGCCAAAGCATTTGAGTAGCGGTAACTACTTAACGGTAAAACTCAAGGAATAGCTATAAAAGGATTGTGACAACAACACTAAAGAAAAATTGTTACATAAAGATTCAAGCACCTAAAGTTAAAATGTTCAAAAAGCTCTGCCGTACGATTCTAACATTCTCAACCTCTTGCTAATAAATTTGAAGAAGGCCTTAAAGCAAATTAGCAATACCATAAATCTCAATACTCTCTTAGTGATCGTGATTAGATCTTAATGATCTTATTATACTAAGTCTTAATGACATTTTTTTTATGAATCTCAATTGTAATAGCTCTTAGCGAGCTTGGTTTTTGTAACCAGTATTTTCTTAGTGGATCATCCATACTCTCGGAGTAGAAGAGAGAATTAGGAGACTTTTGTGTTCTAAACCTCTTAAAAATTTTGTATTCATTACTTTATTATCTTTATTTAACTGCATTTACATCTCAATCACTTTACTATTTTTTTGTGACTAGTTTTTTCTATTCACACTAAATTCAAAACTTTGGAATTTTCATTGTATATTTGATGGGGGTTTTCAAATACATATTCCGATGAGCTAAACTAAATAAATTAACTTGTTTTATTTATTTGGTAATCAAATCTTTAAAAAAATAAAATTAAAGAATATATTCAACTCCTCCCCCTTCAAGATCTCTTTTAGTATATATGGGAATAACAAGATATATATATTTTTGAGTTATTTATAAAAATAAACTCTAAATTTTTTATCTAAAAACTAAAACATGTGTATCATATTAAAAACTTGTATCATCTCCTCTAACAAGATATTTTTCTTTTTGTGTATATTTATGTATTATAATATCAAAACAATTTCAAATTTAAAAATGTCTGAAATTAATTTTCAAAAGATCAATAATAATCTTATTGTTTGAAACAGAAAAAGTATATACAATATTGAAAGAAATTTGTGGCAAAGGTATATTTAATAATTCTCAAAAATTTTAAAATGCATAATAATATACTTATAAATTTTAATTAATCCTACATATTATATATGATAAATTTTATAAAAATGAATAATAAAACTAAAAAAACAAATTGCACTGGCATGCATACTAGTTATTATATATTATTCCCCTATTTTCATTATATAGGTCGTTTTAGAAGTTTTTTTCTTTCCAAAATATAAGACATTTTACATATATTTAGGAGAAATTTTTTTTAATTATTTTATACTTTACCTTTAAATATGGAGTAATTAAGAGAGGGAGGAGTATAAGTAATTAATTAATGAATAGGTAATAATGAAATTTCAAGCCAACATTAATTATCTAACATTAATATTAATGAGACTTCTTAATATGTGTGATTATATCTTAAACGATCTATATAATAAAAATAAAAAAGTAATAATTACTATTACTAATAAACTTTTCTCTTGAAGAGAGAATTTAACGAATTTCTTGAAATGATGTCACTCTTTAACATATTACAATAAAAAATTTAGATTATTTTTATTGAATAATTATTTTAAATGATTATTTTTTTATAAAACAAAGGATATTATTTATTATTATATGAATAATTATATATTTAAAAAATTATAATTCAATCATGATTAGATAGATAAATACTTATAGTTATCTGAAACATTCCAAAGGATTAAAGTGGAAAATATTACTCCTTTCGTCTCTGGATAAAAGTCCTGATTAATTTTTTGCGCATATTAAAAAATATGATAAAATGACAAAATTATTTATTTTTATCAAACAACCCCCTAAATCTGCAAACATGCTAATCATTATTAACAAAGTTAAAGTTATGGAGTATAACTTTCATAATAAATAACAGAATCAAGTTAAAGACAGAGAAAAGAGAAAAGTAATACCATTGTGAATGTATCTCTTCAGGAGTATTTGAAAAGAATTTAGGACGTTGTACTCCCATCTTTTTCAGTGCACAGGCAATTTAGGGTTCACGACGGCTTGACTTTCCCCCCGTTCATTTTTTCTTGTTGGGGAATTGAATCAGAAGCCTCGGTCAATGCAATTTTTTTTCTCAAATTTGAAGTTACCTGAATTATAATAGCTGCAATGGTATTGTTAGTGAGAAAAATATAAAATCAACTAAGTATACCAAATGATTCTCAATGTATAACTTGAGCTACTAAAAGAATGTTTGATAAAACTGAATAAAAAGTTCTTAATAAATGGCTGAACAAATTGAATAAAACAGAGGTCTGATTAAAACTAAACACTGAATTAAAGGAATTATTTGTTAACTGATTCGTCTGAAGTAATTGAATGATAATATTTTTCATTTTAACCTAAAATATGTATAAGAAAACATAATTATTTTTTTTAAATATTGAGATGGAAGTAGTATTTTAAATTGTTTAGTTTAGTTTTGTATATTCATACTTTAAAATACTTTCTATCAATTTTTTCTTCTCATGTTTATGAATATTTTTACTTTTATTATATTAAAAAATTAGTAGTAAATTTTTACCTCTCATAGTGGTATAACAAATAATAGTAGTAGAATGATTTTTTTATACATATATATGTATTTAAATAAATAATAAAAATATATTTAAATAAATAATAAAACAAATAAAAATAACGGAATTGTAGACACCCAAATTTTGCACTTCTCTACTAACCCTGGTAGGAGGGCAAAGTCGTCACTTGAGCCGGAATGCGAAAAGGAAGGTGGACCCCAAAACGAAGTCACCCCAACGATTTACGGTCAAAGCCACCACAACGAACAACAAGCATCAGGTTACTTGAGGCAAGGCAAACAGTTGATCCAGAAGAACCTGATTTGAGCACAAAAGACGACAAATGGTCACTACGCTTACGATGTTCGGGGGTCTCGCTCCCCGGTGAGCGAGCGGCTGCCCAGCTCGCCGGTGAGCTGGCGGGGGTGGTAGGGGGCAGCACCCCCTGGAAGCCAAGCACAAAGAGCGATTTATACATCAGGTAACAGCCTTCCGAAATAATACAGCAAAAAATGACGATTTAAGACTGCGTGTCACGAAAATCGAGAAAAGGAAGCTAGACAACCGCGGATGCATCTGCGGCCAACGACTTTTGAGGCTTCGCACGGCTCGAGGACGGCACACGGCAGCCGAGGCGGCGGCCCAGGCGGCCACAGCAGGCAGCCGCAGATGCATCTGCCGCTGCCTCCGATCAGCTATACAGCGGCCATTTTCGCGTCTGAGAAAAAGAGAGAAAGAATTTGGAAGGTTTTAGAGAGAGAAAAATGGCGGAAATAGAGAGAAACCTTCGGGTTTGGAGAAAAATGTGAGATTTCTTCCTCTTTTATACAATCGTTGTATCCTATATTGATTTTCAAGTGTTAAAGTGTCTATTGCATCGATTGGAATGTGAAAAATCCGAGTTTCATAGCTTCATTGTGTTTTATTCAGTAAATCTTTTAGATATAGTTTTATTTCATTGTTATTGCATTTGTTGGGTGGATCTACTGTAGATCCGAAAATATTTGGTGCATTGCTATTTAAATAGTTTGATTTTGTTTATTTTGAGTTTAGATCCAATGTAGTCCATATATGTTGTAGATCTGTGGATTAGGGACGGTTAAGGAGGATTTATTGCGGATGGAATCTCCTCCTAACCTCCCGATGATATCCTTTAGTTTATTTTATAGCTTTTACGTATGTAGCGATGGCGATGCATTTGTATTGTAAATATGTAATTTTTGGGCCTTAAAGCGATGTCGGATCGAAAATCGGGTTTAAGGCCCCAAGATAGTGAAATGTGCGATTGTGGGCGTTTGGGGTTATTTGGATGACTCACATGCCCATGAATAGCTCCGACGTTATTTTTAATGCTTGATTTTTCCTTTTCGACACGGAAAAAGAATTTTGGAATGAAAAGATAAAGATTTTCTAAAAAGAATCAAATTAGGATATTAGATACACGAGGTTTAAAAAATCAAGGGTTTTTAGCAAACTTTAATCCATGACTGATGAAAGGGCTTTAGTTGATTTTAAAATGTCACAAAAATGATTTCGTAAAATAAATAAATGTTTTCGTTAAACTTTGTACATAGGGTGAAAGAGTTCTAGAAGTTGCCTTCATGTTATTTAATCTGTTATTAAAAGGGCAATGTATAGTCTCGATACCTATTTGACAAAAGTTTACAAACTGTTTTCTGAAAACAACACCGAATAAAAACCCCCATCGTTTTCGAAAGTAAAATCAATCTTTATTATAAAAATGAAGCCTCACCATTTGGATCAAAAGACGTCTAAAAAACGCTTTCCCGACAAAACACTTTTAGCCATAATAAAATCCAAGTAACTTTTATGCAAAAAACTCACCACAATCATCGCCTAGGCACACACGCACGCGCACACACACATTTCAAGATTTAAAAGGATAGGAAAACATCGAGATTGCGGTAACCGTATTTCACGGAAGTCGGGGGGTGCCTAACACCTTCCCCTCGCTTAAGCAAGCCCCTGAACTCTATGAATCTCGGTTTGCGGACCAATTAATTCGGAGTCACATATGAGCCAGCGATTACGAAAACAAAAATTTGGATGAGTTGGTACATCCATTTCAAATATACCAACTGGCGACTCTGGTCAATTGGCTCATTAAAAAGCGACCTTTCGAAACCCCGTCGACACTAGGCCGACCCTTTTTAAAAGTCACATCTTAATCTAAAGGCTAAAATTGGAAAGGGCATTTTTAATTATTAAAAAACGAAACGGCGAAAATCCCGGCGTCGACAGGAATCGTCATAATTTTTTATCATTCAGCACTACTTTTTATTGATTCAGTCATAATTTTTTGGCTGAATCGTTCAGACTCATTCAGGCACATTCAAACTTTAAAAAATGTAAAATAAATATTCTGAATGACTTATTCGATTAGATTCAAACGCATTCAGAAGTAAACAAACACCCCTTAAATAAATAAATCAACCAAAATAAATTAACAAAGAGATTATACATATCAACAGAAACTGAATTAATTCAATCGCTGGGCTTCCTCTTTTTTTTTTTTTTTTTTTTCCTTCTAACAATATTAAGAGAATTATTATAAAAAAAATATTTAAACCATTAAGAAATAATATTAAGCAAAAGAATCATCTACAGTTGTTAAACGGGAAAAATCAACCTATTATTTTATGGCATTTCTCCATCTCCAAACAGGGAATGTGCATCCTCTACACGTAGTGTAAATTAAACTCGCTCTATATTTTGAATTATAAAATCAATGTTAAATTTTTAAAAGTCATTTTTAAAATTAAAATTAACATAATTTTTAATTTTTAAAAAATTAATATTAATTTTATAATTTAAAATAAAAGAAATAGTATTCATATTCAAAAACTATTAAGGAGATGGGATGACTCGGACGAAAATCGGCAGAGACCAAATCCTATTGCACTTTTATAGTCTTTAGTTGATTGATGCAAGAAACAATCATAAGTTATAATTCCTCATAAAACCTACATCAACGCTAAAAAATACGTTTTAAATGAGGTTTAAAAAAATCAAAAAAAACAAAGAAAAAAAGAATATGTCGATTTGGGCCATACACAACAACATATATAAAAAAAGAAAAAATAAATTAATAGTTTATTTTAAATTTTTCAATAAATAAATAAGCAAATTTGGACGAAAGATTAGGCAACACTTGTTCTATTGGACACACACTATGTGTGTGAAATTTAAAAACTATAAAGTAATTATTTTTATATAACTTTTTTTTTGTGTCAATTAATTGTAAAGAGATAATTTAGAGATGAGAGAAAATTAAATGATAAAATAGGAATTGGGTAATATCAGTTTTTTAATCATAAAGTGTTACACATCTTCATCAAAAAGCACATATTTTTATTCCTCTCTCTTAGATTAACAGAATTTTTATATTCCTTATTATATCTTCTAAGTTACAAAAATAAAAGAAAATTATATAGGAACATAATAATAATAATAATAATAATAATAATAATAATAATAATAATAATAATAATAATAATAATAAGTGTTCTTCCTTTCTTAATACTACATCTTTTAGGTTTTTGTGGATTTATTTATTAAAAAAAATCATTCTTTTCTGCCTAAAACTCACAAATTAAACTATATGCACCATGGAGGAAAGAAAATAGACTCGCTAAAAATTTCAACAGATAAGATGATAGCAATAGGCCGTGTTAGTTTGTATGGAGGAAAGAAAATGGACTCGCTAAAATTTTTAACTTGGGATAATAAATTGACTTAAAAGGTGATTATTCACTATTATGTTTAATTAAGTATTATAATTTAAATTAAATTTTTTGAAATAAAATTAATTTTTATCTTTATTTAAAATAATTGATATATTTTATTTTTTTATTTATACTTAAAATTATTTAAAATATAATCTTCTTATTATTAGCGATAAATATATCATAATTTAAATAATAAATTTTTATTTAATTATTTAAATAATTTTAAATAAAATTAAAATTATTTTATAAATAATTCTATTAAAAATACTATGTTAATTTTAAGATTAATACTTTTGAAATATAATTTGTAACACTATAATGACCAGTTTATAATCTTTGCAAAAACATGGCCATTTATTTTTAACTTTTCTCTCTCCTCTCTTGTCCTCGTTCTTCCATTTATCTTTTTTCTCAACAATTTTGTGGGCACACTTGCTAGACTGTAGTAGTAAGTAATCAAATTTCCCAGGAAAATGCAGAATCAGGGCAACATTCGGAATCTCCCAATTGACATAGCTTTTGCTCGTCTCAGCGGTAATACATCTATTCTATCCATATATATATATATATATATATATATATATATATATATATACAAATGATTTGATTGATTTGAATAATGTTTTTGTTTGATTTTGATTATAGAATGGCTGGTCGATCGAAAGAGAATTCCATCAGATTGGCGCAAAAAGCCGGCGGCGATCAGAGCCAAGATTATCACGGCGTTTTCGGTCTTGCCCAAGGACATGGATCCTTATTTTCAAACCCTAGACTCTGGTGGTTCCTTTTTTTCTTAAAAAATAAATAAAAATAAATCTCATTCCTTTTCAAAATTAGAGATGGATTGTCCTTTTTGGTATGTTCTAAATTAGATATAAATTTCTATTTTTGTAGTGTTTTTATATTATTAAGTTACATGTTACTTGAGTTCCTAATATGCTATTGTTATATTTTTTGGTAGATTGAGTACTATGAATTTCACCCTAGTTTGCTCATTAACAAATTTCAGATTATTTATAAATTGTTTATTGAATTTTATGGACTTTAATCATTATTCATTAGTTTTTGACTTTGCTATTCATTTGCGGCTGAACTCCTTTTATATCTAAAATTCCCACCCCTTTTCAATATGTTCGCAAAATTTTCATTATGCAAGACTAGTGTGTGGGCAACTATTACTATGAAAAATTTGTTGTTCGAGTAATAAAGCATGTGTTTGAACGCTCATTACCATTATAAAGTTTACTTCTCCACATGAAGTTGGATCCACCAATTCTTTCACTCTCATTCATTTGTTAGTTATTAATATAATTTTGGGAGATTCTAAGAACCAAATTTACATATAGAATCATGTAAAAAGAAGGAGAATGATAAATAAATTTACAAAGGCGATTTGCACCGAAAACCTGATAACTCAAGTAAAATGTAGAGTATTTTCTCCGAATCAATGGAAACTGGAGCTTCAGTAAGATTATATTAAGTGAGAACTAGGTTTGCCTGTAAAAGAACCGCGGGGGGGGGGGGGGGGGGGGGGGGGGGGGATAGAGGAAAGGAGGGAGGGAGGGATCCATAATAAGTTTGAATTGAATGTACAACTGAATTCACCTTATAAATGTGTGAAAGGGATGGCTTAGGTATGATGTCCGGAGTTTCAGGATAGCGTGGATGTGTATAGGTGTTCGAGAATGATGTTCTAATATAACACATAAACAGACATTATTTCAGCTCTATCAAAAATGGATAACAAATAATTTAGATTTCACGCCACATGGAATAGATAATTCGAGAAATAATGTAGATTTGGGTGCTGATTTTTAAATATGCGAAGCTCAAATATTCACATTCAAAAGTAGACTCTGGATTACATTTTCTAGTACTTGAAAGTGGGAGGTTTGTTTGTTTAAATCAAGATTACATTTCCATTCATACATGTATGATATTTGACAAAAAAAATTGTTCCCTAGGGATTGGTTACTTGGAAGCCAAGAAAATATATGATATTCTTCTAAAGTCAACTCCAGAAAGCCATAATATATTTGGTCGGCTTTCAGGTGCTCCTGTAAGATGCACAAAGACTGTCTCTCTTTTTTCCCCTCGTACCATATATGTCAAAGTCATCGGTAACTAACTATATCTGAATTTTTAATAGGGAGTTTGGGAGGCGATTGTGCAAGCCTTTGAGAAGGATTATATATATCTTGGTGAGGCTGCTCAGATAATGGTCCAAAATGTTAATTATGAAATGTAGGTCTGCAACTTATTCTTGTATTGGGTAATCCAAAAAATAAAATTAATGATGGTTTTCTGGTAATGTTGTCACTGATCAACTGCATTTCATATTTGCAGCCCATATCAGAAGAAGCAGGTTCAAAAGACTCAACAGCAACTGGCTGAACTAGAGCGCAAAGAAGCTGATATCAAAAGAAGTGCAGCACTTTCAGCAGCTAAATATGCAGAGGCTTGTCAAGAGCTTGGGTTGCAGGTTTAACATTTGGAACTCTACTGAGTGTCACAATGTGATTGTGATGATTCCTTCCGCAACTAACAAATCATAGTTTTTTTTCTTGATGTGATTTGCAGGGAATAAACGTGAGGTTGGAACTCTTAGAGACTGCAAAAGGATCACTTCCAAACACATTTAGCAGGATATTTGAAGTTCTAAATGGTGACTGTGTCACAGTCTATTGAGTTTTACTCGAACTTTGTTAGAGATGCTCATACAGATAAAGATGTAAGATTATTTTAAAATCGTCTTGCCATGTGATATAGCTAAATACATCTAAAGCGTTGTGTACATTTTTGTATGCAGTAAACTGAGTTGTGATGCATTGCATTAAAAACTTAGTCATTTGCTCTGATTGCAGAAAACTTCTACGACTGTGTTGGCCAATCTGAATAGCATCCATGAAAATCCCCCATCTCCAAACGTTTCTGTGGGCTCTGAAGTTCTTGATTCAGTAAATGTTCAAGCCAGCCTTAATGAATCAAAACACATTAGTGGGGATATGAACATTGCTGGAGACAGTATCTAGTGGGATATTACCTTGGACAGCTCTCAGATTGATTGGGATATTGGTACTGTTGAGGAAACAAAAGATAATAGTAATGAATTGGCTTCGCATGAAATTGTCAATGCCAGTGATATTGAACAGAGTTCTTTGTCAGATGATGCTGTAAAATCAGATCAGGCCATGTTAAATAAAGAGGAAAACATGTTCCAGGAGGTCTCTGTGTCAGAGATCGCTTGGGATATCAGTGTGGAGAATCCTCAAATCAATGTAATTGAATAATCTGGATTGTCAAGTGCAGTCTCAGAGCCCCTTGAATCTAGGTTAAATACTTCAACAACTCAAATCCAAGAGAATGCCGATGAGAGGAGCCAGTTTCTGGAGACAGAATGCAGGAGTAAGGTCCTTGATGATCTTTTTGAGGTATATTCTCATTGTTGACTATGTGTTGGATTAGGCCATATTGCTGCAATGTTTTTCATTTCTCCTGTTTATGGTTTCATGTCTTTATAATTTATAGCAAAATATGTATAAAAATGCGTATATATCTAAGGAACTTGTAGATTTTTATTGATAATTTTTCATCAGATCAAAGACTTTTTAACCATTCGATATATAAATGTCATTTTGTCTTCAGATTAAGGCGTTTCTGCATATTCGTTGAGTTGACAAATGGAGAAACTTTGTCTTTACAACATCAAGTTCAGGCAGTAGCTCTGTTTGTTTTGCAGCAATATACATCCGATGCGATTCATACTATGCAGCCTGATATTTCCGCAGCCATTTCCTTACTGACAAATAGAAAAAGGCGGGACCTAATCATGATTCTCAACTCAAAAAGGTGTTACTATAATGTTTTTACTGGCCATACACATATTTTCCTTGGGAGTCTTTTATTTCCCTCCATTTTTTGGATCTGACATTCTTATCTATAGTTTACTACTGCCAAAAAGTCTGAACAACAGAACTGAGCTATTTAATCCCCAATGAAAAAAAAATCTACCTCATGTACTGAAATTATTCTATGTGGGCATCTTTTTATACCTGGAATTGGTCACAGATCAAAATACTAAAGCATTTGCATGACTTCTCTTTTGCCATGCAATTTTCACATAATAGTACAGCATCTCATTCAATCCTGAAAGTTTTTTATTATCTTTTTTTAGTTGTAACAAATGAATCTTTTTGTGGCGGCCGTTTGTTAGAAATTTTGTCCTGTAGCTAGGAGGCAGCAGTCAAATCAGTTTGCTTGAGTTTACTTGCCATCTATGGTCATCACTGCATGTTCTAGTGCTTTTGTTTGTACACCATAATTTCTCATGTCTTTGTCTTTTAGTAACTGTTATCAATATTGAGTATTAACTAAAATGAATATTCGATTCTAGATTTCTGGATCGACTGGTGAGTACATTAGAGGACAAGAAGCACCATGAAGTGAAGCTGAAAGAGGGACTGAAGGACTCGGCCATGAGACGCATGGAGCTCCAGAATTCGTTTTCTTCGTTTTGGCCTAAGCAAGTGAGTTCCTTTGAGTTCATAGTTACACAGTTTAAGTTTTGCTTCTTGATAGTACAACTATGTAATAAGAATCCCTCTGCTCACAAATGATGGCACAAGCACAAAAACAAATTGTCGACCAAAGGATGACACGCGTACAAAAGTCAAGGGTAAAATGTGGTGCAAAGTCTATTTTATCCTCTAAAGTGTATTTACATGGGGTGCAATAGTTATATAGAAAAGGTTTGTTATTGTAATTGAGTAGTACCTTTCTGTGGATAAAAATCTGAACTCAATTTATACTCTCTGCTCTAATTTGATATCCTTAATTTGTGCAAAAAGTTTCTCTGTCATCGTTTGGCAGACGGAGGGAGTAATAATTAAGAAATTACATCAACATTCCTTGACTTATGACTTCTGTAGAATACATCTCAGGACTTCCATTTGTGATGATAACGGACAAGCTGCAATCACTAAATAATTTTTCCTTAGCTTCATATTCATTATAATGGTTTTGATATGTTACTGAGTCCTGCATCCATTACACCAAACTTAATGGTTATGATGTACGTCTTATGCGAATGTTACTCTGGTGATCAGTGTTGTAATCTACTTTCAAAATAGATGTCTTAGAAAATGAAAATGGAAGAAAGACGTAATTGTCAAGTAACGTAGAAACAGAAACTCCCCTCTGCCCACTTCTCTCCTCTTGCTTAATAGAACGTCTGATGTTTGCTAATTTGATTACAGGAAGCAGCTATGACAAAGACCAGGGAGTTGAAGAAGCTTTGCGAGAGCTCGATTTTATTGGTGAGATCCACACCCTGCTGGTGCCTGAAAACTTTTGAGCAACTTATCTGTAGTCGAACGCAACATTCTATTTTTGTTAACGATAGAAAAAGAATGGTTTACATGGAGATTAGAGCTTTTATCTTTGTAAACAATAATTACTAAAATGTCTTTTATTTGATCTGGGAGATTATCCGGAGTCTTTGCCCTTCTCGCCATATCAAATTTTAGTCTTTCGACGTAATGCTATTTGCCTCCAGCATCTTGATTTGCTAATCTCATTTATGCATGGAAACTGGATTTTTTCCGGATGATTATTTTGGAGTTGATGTCAATAGAAAAGGAATGGTTTACATGGAGATTGCATCTTCCAACGCATTTCATTCTATACATCTTCACCATGGATGAGGCCTCATTATCCATTGAGGGTATTTTTTTTTTAGGAGATTGATATTTTCATATGATTTTTGATATTTTTACGTGATTTTCTTTCGCGTTACTTTCATATTATTTATTTGTTCTGACATTTTCAGTTGATTATTTTTTACTGTAAAATTAATTAATTATCGCCTGCGCATAAGCAAACATCTTGGCCAGTTCATTATCCAAACTAAATACCCTAGCTAATTAATTACCCAAACCAAATGATTCTTAAGAATAATGTTCCCATTTAATGTAGCAAGAGTGAAATCAGTTTAGTACTAGAATTATGCTCCCATGCTATTTTGCTATGAAAAATTGTATTATCTCCATTTTAAATTATAAAATTAATATTAGTTTTTAAAAAATTAATTTTAAATATTTTAAAACTCAAAATTAAAATAAATTTATTTAATTTATATTAATATAATTATAAATATCATAAATTACATAAAATTATAATTAAATTACATTATCATAAATTCTCAATAAATAAATAATAATGTAACTAAGTGGGACCAGTTTTGAAGACTATTGGGGATGCATTATTAATTGCGGTCAAGGTATTGCATTCTTCGTGTAGCCAGTCTTTTTATTCAGCCATCATCATAAATGTAGTCCAATTAAATTATTTCCCTGTACATTCAACAACTCTACAGCACTTCTTTCGCGCTCGACACATTAAATGTAGTTTGTTATACTTTGGCTTATTAAATCGTCATCCTATTCGGATCTACTAATGCAGGAAGGTGGGCAATTGATTACTGTTCCCTTCTTCCGTAATAAATATTTTAATTTGATTTTTATGATTAAATTAATAATTTTTAAAATTAAATTTTTTTTAAAAAAAATTAATATATATGTCAATAAATTATAATCATAATAAATTATGAAGAATATACTACTAATGTCAAGCTATGTAATATAAAAATTCTATATAAATTTATTTAATTATTTATATTAAAAATTGTCAATTTGACCACTAAAGTCAAATTAGGACGTTTATTATGAAATAGAGTGAGTATGATTTTGAGACAATTTTTTTTAATAGTGTTTAAAAATTTATTATTTTAAGAAAAATATTATAAAATTTTAAATATTAAGAAATTTGTCCAAAGAGTTTTGACTGCCTGTCAAATTTTGACCACCTTATTTATTTATAAATTGGAATTTAAAATTCTTAAATATAAATTAATATATTCTCGTATTGAAAAACAATTCTGGATTTGCAACGACTTGAATATTATATATACTTTATCTTTACAATAAAAATTGTCTAATTAACAATTGTTTTAAAATAAGAATCTTATTTTATCAATGATAACATTAAATCATAACCTTTACAGTTGCCAATTTACTTATATTTTTGTCAAAGAGATTTTTTTTTTTAATATTAAATTATTAATGTTGAAAATAACAAACTTTGTCACTAACATTTCGATAAGAAAAACCTAGTAAAATTAAATTACAATGTTCTGTTGAAGTTCAAAGGTTTATTCTACACAAAATTACTAGCTCTATGTTGATTATAAAAGAAACAAATGATGGTGTTGAATCTCAGAAGATTATCCGCCACATTCACAATCTTAGCAATCTGGTGATTAGGTAATTTACCTCCTAATCCTAAGATAGATGATGTACTTTAGGACAAAATCCCTTTGCTTTAATTGAGATAAGGACACGTACACGTTCAGCTCTTATTTTCTCTGCTTTTTAATAAAATATAATTTTATTAATGAGCATAAAATTCATTATACCTTCTGACATAATTTGGATAAAAACAATAATATGAGCTTTTTTAGACTTTGTTCGACTATCGGCGTTTACAACGATAACGTTTGTAATGTTTAGAGCTCTAAACGCAGAACAGTAATTTTGGTACATTGGGTTTAAACTCTAAACGTTGCGTTTATGAGTTAAATAAATTATGGTTAAAATAAATTATCACTAGACAAATAAATTTTTTAAATGTGTTTAAATTTTTAATAGTTCCAAATATTAAGTAACTAAAATTACACTTAAATGAACGAATTGTGAATTATAACTCCCTCAAAATATTTTCCCCGAAACGCCCCCTCACAATCCACTTACTAAAATAAACACTAGAAAAAATTGTTTAGTTTCGCCCGTTGTTCATCAGTTTAACCTGTTTAGGCATGGTTGATTGAGCACTTTATAAATAAAGTTATAGGAGAATAGTTGTTCTAAAATTGAAATATTTTGTGGTGTACATCATTAAGACATTTTATAGAAATGAGTAATGTTACAATGACAAATTATAAAAAATTAAATACAAAATAATATCAAATTATAATTAGTTGATGTTTTAATATATATGAATGAATTTAATAGTTATAATTAATCACTAACATACATATTATTTTGTATTCTATTTTTGTATCTAATCTTTTGTCACAAATACATTATTGTATATAAATATCTATGTAATGTTTTAAAATTTTATAAAAGTGTACGTTAAAAAGCCTAAAAATTTAACTCTCCATTTTTTTGGGTGCAAAAATTTAACTATTCAATGTACAGCTAAATATATTTTTATTATATTATCAACCACCCTTAAAAAAATTATTACTTATTATTGGGTATGTTGGAGCTTTAGTTTCTGATAAAAACTATAACGGCTTTATAACTTGTATTTTGTACATACACAGTTATATTAGATATAAAAACATATAATTTATTAGAAAAAATGCCTCCAACCATAACCTGTCTCTTATAAATTAAACATCAATTATAAACTATACCAATTATATGTCAAATAAATAAATATGTATTCCAAAAAAATAATATCAACGGGAAAAAATAATAATACATAAATCTATGAAAATAAATTAAATATAAAATACCAAGATTTTATGCGAAAAACTCTCTCAAATCAAGAGGTAATAATCGTGGGACGATTTCGGAAATAATCTACTCTAATCAATTATGAATACAAAAATTCTTCCAAATTTTAACATCAAACCTTGAAGTATCATAAAAATTAAGAAAATACAAAAATACTTTAATTTGACTGAGAACTTATATTATTACTTCATCACAACAGACATATATATATATATATATATATATATATATATATATTTACAGTCCCCTTCTCCAGCGAACCTTAAAAAGCGAACCAAAGACGAACCGTCGTCTTTGGTATCTATGGCGACTGTTTGACCCGTCGCCATAGCCATGCACTCTATGACGATGGGTCGAATATATATATATATATATATATATATATATATATATATATATATACAGTCCCCTTCTTCAGCGAACCTTAAAAAGCGAACCAAAGACGAACCGTCGTCTTTGGTATCTATGGCGACGGTTTGACCCGTCGCCATAGCCATGCACTCTATGACGACGGGTCGAACCGTCGTCATAGATACCAAAGACGACGGTTCGTCTTTAGTTCGCTTTTTAAAGTTTTCCTATATATATATATATATGATACCCCTTATGTTCCAAAAAGTAAAAAAAAATTACTCCCATTTGTAAATATTATTGATGGCAGCATAAGATATATATTAAACTAAGAACTTATAAGAGTAAATATAAAATATAAAATTATTAATATATAAATATATTTTACAAATGATGAGACTTTTTTTAACGAAATGAGGGTGTCAATTCACAAAGTGGAGCCGCCGATGTAATGGTAAGGGGCAAGGCGTTGTACTAGTTAATTTGGACTTCTAGAATAAAGGGTTGATTTAGATTCTAACCAATTAGTAAGCACATTAACTTGCTGCTCTCAATCCTAATTCATAATACAATACACATTCTTTTTCGTTCTTAGAACACATAACAAGACTTTGTGCAAGTTACTTGCCGATTTTTCCTTTTTACTTGCCGAAAAAGATGAAGTTCAATAAAGTTGGTGTCCTTTGATCATAAGTAAAAATTTAACATGCAAATCCGACAAACAAGCATGCAGTTTGGACTTTTAGCTTATTTAGACTAAATTAATTTAAAATGTGCTTGAACAAACAGATCTTGGAAGATTAATACCCTCTTTTTTTACAAGTCCCTAGAATATGAATATGGAAATCAAATTACAAAAACATTAAAGTTTTTTCGTCCCAAATTAAAATTCAAAACACGAGAACATATAAATTTCTAAAAAAATATACAAAAACAAATAGACTTGAATAGTTCTTTAATATGAACAACAAAAAAAAGGGTCGACGTGATAATCCTATACTTAAATTTGAGTAGATTTACTTTTACTGATTAATGCAAATCAAACCTAACCCGCTGAGAAATGATAAATCTGAAAATAAGCTCCATAAAATGAAAAAATCTCAAACTAAAATAAGAAGACTCCATAAATTGAAAAAAAAATCAAATTAAGAGAAATAAAACCCTATAAAAGGGTAAAGAAACCCTATTAAAAAGAAGACCCAAAAAACCAAATAAAATAATGTAAAAAGATACTTGGGAGACGGTCTCTTTAGTATAGATAAGACATCCTACCTATATCTAAAAATATATACATCCATTTTAACTTTTTACTCTAGTTAATTTATGAAATATTAAAATCTGGACTACATTATGAATATATGCTAATTTTTGAAATATTAATTTTATACTTTGTAATACTATTTAAGTAATTTAAAATATTAATTATTACATCAATCAAATTAAATAAATTCACGTCAATATTAAATTTAAAATTTTTATAAACTTATTAAAAAAAAATTAAATGAGATTAATTTTGTGGAATGGATACAATAAGTGTGTGTGTGTGTGTGTGTGTGTGTGTGGGGGGGGAGGGGGGGGGGTACCCTTTGTCAAGTGTTACATAAAGTGCGGTTTTTTGAATAACCTATATTATTATTAATTTCAATCTTAGGGGTTTTGAAATTAAGGATATGGAGAGAGGGGGCGAATTTAATAAAAAAAAAATACACTCAAATATATATAATAGACTCAAATAAGTGATCAAATACTATAAATAAATAAAACAAGAGGTTTTATTTGTTTTAGTTTTTTTTCCCTTCAACTTGTTTTGCTGGAAACCGTCAGAAAAAGCAATAAGAATTTTTAACCTTTTTCGCTTATTTTTTCTTTGAAAAAACGTAGCAAAAACAAACGGCTCAAAAATATTTTTTGATACCAGTCACATACAATTTTATTTTTTTTATAATTTAAAATAGAAGTTAAACTCATATACACAACTTTACTATTGTAAAAGTTTGGCCACGGGCCTATTGTTAACATATTATTCTTAAACCCTTCAAAACATACATTTGATATATTTAAGTACATTTTACTCATTTATTTCGTGTATAGGGAGCTCCTCAAATCCCAAAAAACTTATTGATGGGGATCGAAAGAAAAAAATAAAAACACTAAATTGTAAAATTTTACCTTAAATATATCATTTTGCAAAAATATATATCTGACTTTATCAAAATAAATCTTTATTTTATATCTTTCAGATTAATTTTATACTGCTAATTATTTTTTCCGTTTTTAAAAAAATATATAAGAGTATATTCTGTACACAAATTAAGAAGAAAAAAATAGAGAAAATAGAGTAATTTTTTTTAAAATTTAACCTTACTAGTCCTACAAAATTATATTTATTAATGAATTTTTCTATTTTTAATTATTAGCGAATTTTATTAAATGATATTTTTACCTTTTATATATATATTAAATGATATTTTTACCTATATATATATATTAGATTATCCTTTAAAGGTCGGAGAGGTCGAAGCTTTCTCTTTCTATTTCTCTTTCTCTAGCACATTCCGCCTCCTCAAGTAAAGGACCTGCACTATAGTATTAGTATCAATCAGCAGTAACAGTAAGTAAACAAATCCCGTCCTTTTCTATTCTTATTCACTATAGTACGTTTTACTTCACCATCATCTCAATCTATTTCCATCACTCGTTGGCAGTGACGCACGCAGAATTTTCAACAAAGGCATTTTCATAATAATAAAAAAATATTAATAATATTTATATAAATTTCCCATGCTACAAATAAAAAAAGAGATAGTATCGTGAAAGTAAGTTACATTAATCAGAAGATAGGTAATTTATTTTAAATTCAAGTAAAAATATATAAAAATTACTACAAAATTATTTTTTGATATTTTATTTTTTGAATTGAGACATGATTAATTGACTTTTAATTAGGTTCAACAAAAAAAAACTCCAATCAATGACGTTTAGTAGTGTTGAATTTTGAAAAATATTCATCCATGTATCTATTCATTATAAAATTCAAAATATCTAATACAAATTCAGAATATAATAAAAACAAACTAAAAAATATATTTAATAATATGAATAAATCAAAAACTCACTTGTATAGTCCTAAATCAAAATTATGTCTTCACAATTTATGTTTTTAGTGATACAATATCATATGACTCGCATAGAATACTTCAATATATATTATAAAATTAAAGAATATGTATAGATGTATTAATTAGCATGAATAAATGAATAAAAATAAATAAAAATTAAAACTAAGTTATTAATTGGATAATTAATTTTAGAGAAAAATTTAATAATATTTAACCTTGACAAAATTTGGGGAAAGCCAAATAGAGTACTCATGGAAACAAAAATGTAAACTTGAATTTGAAAGAGAATTTTACAAATATCTAATTGTTGCCAAGTCTACCCAAGTTCTTTTTTTTTTTTTAACAGGGAGAGGGAGCGGGAGCCTATACCATTTTTAGCCTATATTTACAAAAAAAATTCAAAAAACAAGAGTGAGCACTTGGCCTCCTTGCCATAAGTTGCGTCGGCTCACTGTGAGCTCATAGCTTCTTTTCCCTTCACAAAAGATTTTGCTCTTCTTTTCCTTGAAACCAAGAAAAAATACATGTTACTTGAGGCTAGCTTTGAGTTCGGTTTGATTTGGTTTGATTCGATTTAGTTATCAAGTCGAGTTTGATTGATTGATCAACCATATTTACGAGTAACCTGATTCGGTTTGATAAAGTTCGCTAATAGTTCGAAATTGATTTGGTTTGCTTGATTCGCGAATTGTTCGTGAACAATTCGAGTTCGATTAAACTTTTTACATATTTTTTTATATTTTATTTTTAAAAAACTCTTCATATTAATTTTAAATGAGTTAGGCATGATGTATTAAATTTCAAGATTTTACTACCAATCATCGTTAAAGTTGTAATAACTTTTATTTTTCACTTCCTAAATATTATTTATTTTTTCACAAGTGATTATGATAAATATCTATATTAATAATTAATAATGTACATTTTTCTAACCCCAATTTATTATATTTATTATGAAAATGATTTATTATTTTGAGCATAATAGCAAAACTATTAAATTTATAATTTAAAATTAGAGTATTGGATAATTACATAATCAATCATGTAATATTATGATAATATAATCATTTTGTGTCTTATACAAAGTTATAATAGAAATTGTTATTCAGTTACGTACAATAATAATATCACATTAAATCAAGAATACAATTACTTACCCGGGTTACTGAAATCGTCAAATCGAGATAGAGATCGCTATATTAGAATTTAGAAATATCAATAGACCGATACTTTCACTAATATTCTTTTTCTAAATAAAAAATAAATATAAACTGTTATTTCCAGAGGGCACAAGCAGAGATCTAGAATGGGGTTGAATAATTTTTTTTTATAAAATCTCAGATTAAAATTGTTTACTAAATAATTTATCAGTTAACTTATTTCAGTTATGCACAGCGTAATATTGTTGTAATGATCAAGAAATTTGTAAGGAATATCATATTAAGAAAATAAAAAATTGTTTGAAAGTTTAATAGGTGCACTTACGTGTGCATGTGCGATTATATGATAGAAATGATATAAAGATAGATAATTCAATAAGTTTGAATTAATTATGAATTAAAGGAAGAAGACAGGATGAATTTATAAATTTTGAGATTATGTGATAAGCTTAAGTTATGAATTAACTAAGCTTAAAATCATAAGTCTTGTTTAGCATGATGGATAATAATGGTACATATAAGATGAAGAATTAATTATGCATTGAATTAATTCATGAGGTGAGAATTTATATGAATCTAAGATGATAATTAAATAAGATATTAATTAGGTTCATGATGAAGAATAATTAAGCCCAAGTGCTAAGTGAATAAACCTGAGGAATTAATATTGGCTGATCCAATGTGAGCATGATATAGATATTAATTTGGCCAAACCTTGTAGGTATTAATGGAAGTGATAAGGGAATTAATGAAGTCCAAGTATATGACCCAACATAAAGCCCAATTTAATTAAGAGAAGTCCAACACATAGTCCACGTCAAAATCCAAACATTTGGACCAAATTTTTAGCCCAATTTCTAGAATACTCCAAAATAAAAATAAAAAATTAAAGAAGAGAATCCAGCCACCCCATTGGGGTTCCAAATCTTGAGCTTTGCAAAATTTTGAGAAATGTAAAAAGGTTCCCAAAATTACTCCAAAGAAATCCTACTTTTCCTTAAAATGAGGAAGCTTGTTAGGTGGATTAATTAAGCTTAATTGTCAAGTGTTGGGAGCATTAGGGAAGTTAAGTTAGCTTAGTGGAGTTCTATAAATAGAGCACTCCACCAAGCATTTAGAAAGTTTGGCTCATTTATTAAGTGTGGAGAACTAGTAAAGAGAGAAAAGAAAGAAGAGAGAAAGAAAAATAGAGAAGCGAGGAAAATAACAAAGTATGGGAAAAAACTCTTGAGGATTCAAAGGAGAAAAGTAAAAGGAGGAGATCATAGTGAATCATCTAAGCTTGTCAAGATTCTAGCAAAAAGAAAAAGGGCTATTAGAAGGTATAAAACCCTCTTGACCTGATTCTTTAAGATTTATTGTATATTTAGATCATGCTTGACTGTGGGAGTTGATGTTGTGTTGGGGAACCATGGTGGATTTTGAAGGTACAAGGATGGATTTTGATAGAGTTTATGTGCTTATAGTATAGTTGGTGTGTAAAAATGCATGTATGATAAGTGTATATGGCAAACCCTAAGTGATTAGTTTGATGTCTAAGAAAATAATTTATGTTGGGTATGAAAACCTTAATATCTAAAACTTGTATATGATAGATCTATGAGTTACGAAGCTAATCCAAGTGGAACGAACAAAAACGAAGTTAAAATGGATTTATGGTGGAATTTTTAATAAAACATGTTATTCACGTCGTCGCTAATGACATCATAAACGATTGCGATGCCGTCGAAAATGCATGTCATCACCAATGAGTTGTTCCCTCCAAATCCAACATGTTGGTTGACGGGAGGCCATCAGGAATGAGTTTTAAGTTTATCAAGAATGACTTCAGTTTGGCACCCAAATTTTGCGGGAGTGAGAACTACATGGGAGACAGAGTCTAACGTTACTGTCGACGGATGTGCCATCGCCAATAACATCATTATCGACGGGATCTTTCTTGGCAGGCTTACCATCGATAATGACTTTCTAATTTAAAACCCTACCCTCGACGACATGAGCTAAAATTTATATAGCCAATCCAAATTTCGCGAATTAATTTCCCTCTCCATCTTCCCTCGACGACGAACTCACCGATGTCTGTTGCCATCCCTCCCTCTTCACTGGCAACACATACAACTAATTTGGGCAAACTGGTTTGGGCAAAAGTGTGAGCTCAGGAGGATTTGGGCAACTGTGTAATTGATTTGGGTGAAGGCATAAGCGAACAAAGCTAAAGGGGATTTAGGACATTTGGGGTATAATTTCATTGTTGCTTTTTTTCGTTTATTCCTTTGTAGTTAATTGCATAATTTGTAGATTTTCTTCCTTTGTGTGCTTGTGTTATTAATTCTCATGAACTAAGATTCCTTATGAACTTTTATAACTAGGGATCAACATTCTGATGAACTTACACAATATGTCATTGTAAGTAGTTATGCTTAAGATTCAAAACCATTAAGATGCTTTAATTGTAGCTTGAAGGCTTCTATTTATGTTGCTTTCTATCCACTAATTGTCTGCCATGTATTCTTGATATTCGGTGCATAATTTGTAAGCATTACAGTACTTTATACTAGTTACTATCAAAGAATTAGCTTGATTACTCCTGTGTGAGGGCATGGTACATGTTGCTTCATAAAATTGCTATGTTTATGTGGAAGATTTTGCACAATGCAATTCCTGTTGCTAATAATATTAAAAGGCTTAATATCCCTATTTTCTTAAAGTGCTACTGTTGTACTTCTTATTGTGAAACAATGTCTCACTTATTTGTTTATGGGGATTTAGCCCAGGTAGTGTGGTAGTATTTTGCTCTAAAATGTAATATATCTGTTGTTTTTAGTACATTACAAGCTTTATTATATTCCATATGGCAAAGTAGCTCATTTAGAACTCAAGCGGCATTCACAAAATCAAGTATAGTTTCTTGCATTTGTTGGGAACTCAAGGGCTGTTTTTGATGGAATTATGTGTAATACTTCTGAGGCTACCCAACACAACAAAAAATTGATTAAATACATGTTAGATGTTTTCAAGCCTAATCAACAATATTCCTGTTGTTCACGTGTTTCCCTTTTAAGGATAATGGATTAGATGGATTCCTTCATTTCTTGCTATTACAAACTGTGTATTGATTTTATTATGCATTACCAGGGTGCATCATGGGATCCTGATGGGCGTATGATACTTATTGCTTTCTCTAAATCTTCAACATTAGGTTAGACTTTGCATCAAAGCCACCATCACTAGGTATGCAAGATCTTCCATCATTTCCTCATCCTTACAATATTGTTAAATTAAGGTGGTAATGCTTAATGTTGAGACTCAAATTATTGAATATGTATGCATATGTATGCTCATAAAGAGAATATATAGTATGCCCGTTTTATGTTCTGTCTCTACACAAGGAATAAAACTTAGAAAATGGATCTGCCAATGTATGCTCATAAAGAGAAGATATAGTATGCCCTTTTCTGGTAATTATTTATATCTTAAACACTTTTCTGGTAATTATTTATGTCTTAAAACTTTATCATCCTTTATAGCGAAAAGTTTTCGTCAAAAATATTAAATGGCCTTGGGAAAGAAAAATCTATTAGGGGCAAAAAAGAGCTCTCACCTTTATTTGTAACTTATTACTACTAACAATAATAATAGTAATAATAATAGTAATACTAATACTAATAATTATACTAATACTACTACTACTATAATAATAATAATAATAATAATAATAATAATAATAATAATAATAATAAGTTAGTTCCCCATGCTTATTAGGTAGTTCACGGATTGTCTATTTTGATACCACATGTTACGATATATGTTCAAATATTAACTGACCTGCTTTGTTGTCATTTACACTTAATCCAATATAGTCTGATTTTTTTAAGATTATTAATTGCATTTGTATATTTTCATATAGTTTAGGAAGCTTAAAAACCCGTTCGAGATTCACTTAGTAAGAGTGAATCTCGAATAGTCCCCGTTTTGGGACTGTTCTTGAAAGTTTTGATCTCACTTAGGCCGGTGTTAACAACTTGAGCACGTTTTTAAATTTTGAGAATTTTCAATCAGTATATATCTCTTAATGTTCTTCGGCTACATATTTAAACCACGATGTGTTAGTCTATTTCGTGCACTTGAAGACCATTGGGAGGTGCTATCGAAATTTCTTAAAATTTAAAAATGCGTTCAAGTTATTGGCATCAGTGGGGCGACGCATTCATGAATGGAATAGAAGCCTGACCCGTTAAAGTGGGAGATGAAGTTAGAAAACTCATATGCACGCATATACATTAACTCTCCTACTTGATTGTGTTTTGATTTTCCATATATGTATATAACAGACCATAGTATAAGATGTCTTCTTATCGAAGTTGGATGGAGTGTAGAGTAGCCACTGATAAGAGTGGGCTTAGCTCTGAGTACCGTAATGGGGTTGAACAGTTTCTCAATTTTACATTTGAGCAAGTTAGCAGCGATGAGATCAGACGTCCTTGTAAGAGATGCGTGAATGAAGTGTGGAAGAAAAGGAGTGATGTAATGAACGACCTATTTGCGTATGGGTTCAAGTAGGAATATAACACATAGATCTATCATGGGAAAACCTATTTAGATGAACGTGAATCTAAACCAGCATCCAGAGTTGGCGAAACCTTTAATTGTACTAACATGATAGTCAAAGCTACTGGTTCATTCTTTCAGTAGAATACAAATAGGGATGATGGTAGCATCGAACAAGATCCGAATAACGGGGCTAAGGGTTTTTATCAATTATTGCAGGAATTAGCGACGCCAATATATGATGGACACGAAAAGTACAAGGTCTTACCCATAGTGACTAAGCTTTTAAACTTCAAAAATGAGCATGATTGCAGCAAGAGAGATTTTAATGAGCTGCTCAACATTGTGAATAAGTTATTACAAGCAGGTAATGAGTTACCGAAATCGTATTATCATGTGAAGAAACTGGTCAAAAGGCTCAATCTAGGGTATAAGAAGATTGATGCTTGTGAAAATGACTATATGTTGTATTACAGTTGTCGACGCTAGGAAAATCGTTTCCTTTTAATAATTACCCTTTGGATTTAAGATGTGATTTTGAAAAGGGTCGGCTTGAGTGTCGACGGGAATTGAAAGATCGATTTTATAATGTGCCAATTGACCAGAGTCGCCAGTTGGTATATTTGAAATGGAAGTACCAACTCATCCGAATTTTATTTTCTTAATCGCAGTGGCTCATATGTGACTCCGAATTAATTGGTCCGCGAACCGAGATTCATAGAGTTCGGGGGCTTGGTTAAGCGAGGGGAAGGTGTTAGGCACCCCCCGACTTCCGTGAAACACGGTTACCGCTATCTTAATGTTTTCCTTTCCTTTAAATCCTAAAATGTGTGTTTGTGCGCGTGTGTATGTGTGTGTGCCTATGAAAATTTTTAGAATGCTTTATTTTCGAAAGTACTTCTGAAATCTCGTTGACCCTATGCACGAAGGATTCGTTTCGTTTTGAAAAGTTCATTCTTTAAGCTTTCGTTTTTTGCTAACAAAATCTTTAATGATGACATTTGTGAAATAAGGTTTTCGAATCCTGTTGAACATTGAATGATTAAATTTGATGATTAGAAATAATGTACAAGGGCTGTATTAGATAAGATCAAAACTGTTAGGTTGATCTGTTGATGTAATAAAGTCATAGAAAGAACTCTACGATTTGTGTCAAGGAAACTCTACGATTCGAACAGACTCTACGATTAAGGCAACCAATCGTAGAATGGACTCTACGACTGTGCTTCCGAAGACTCTACGATCAAGACAACCAATCGTAGAATGGACTCTACGATTGTGGTCCAGAAGACTCTACGACCAACCAGACTGTTCTTTCCGAGAAACCTTAAATTGGACTCTACGATCAACATTCTAACAGTTGAGTAAACTCTACGATGATCAGTAAGAGATGATCCTTTACAGATCAATCACGTAAGTAAGGGTATTCGTAGAGTTGATCATATAAGATCGTTGAGCAAAAAGGCAAGATACATCACGTTTTTCAGATCAGGAGCCATTCTATTCAAGTATTTTAATCTTCATCAAAGTAACCAAAAAGGAAGCCTCTACAAATCGATCAAGTCAGAAAAGTCAGGAGTCTGACCCAAGCGCACTATGAAAACAGAAAGAAGACTTTCTAGGCAGAAGAGTCAGAAGACTGTGTCCTATCAGACCTATAGTTTGGGAAGACCAAACGACTCTATAAAAGTTAGTGGGAACCTACGTCTGACATTTCTGTCACAGAGGAAAAAGGAAAACAACCTTGCATGGACTAACAGGTCAGATCAAATAAATGTCTCATCAGAGATTTAATGAGCTTTATTAATACAATACACGATGATCCAACGGGAAGAAATCTGAAGCCCTTACCTCTTAAATACGAAGATCAGCAGAAGAAAAGAAGTAGCACTGCACAAAGAAAGAAAAACGCAAGAAGTGAAAAAGATTAAACTGATAAGAAAGCCTGCATTGCTACTAAGCCCTTCAAACATTCAAGCTGATAAGCAACTTAGTAGCACATCCAAATATACATCAATCCAGAAGAGTTCTCTGTGAACTGATATAAGCAAGTCTGTTAGACTTTGAGAGTTCTTTGTGAACTAGTGTAAGCAAGTCTGTTAGACTTGTGAAGTTCTTTGTAAACTAAAATTCCAACACTGCGGGTCTTGAAGGAATCTTAGTGATTCAGCTATTGTAAAAGTATCCTTAGTGGATTTGCTGCTGAGAGAGCAGAACGGTGGAGTAGGAGTATTGTGTGCTCTGAACCACTTAAAACCCAGAGTCTATGTCTTTGTGTCTTTCATTTGCTATATCTGTCATATAATTGTTTGTTAATTTATTAATTTAAGATTTCAAGAAAAGATTAACTAAATCATATTCCGCTGTGTTAAACTTCTGGTTAAGAATTAATCAAGTAAGATAATTTCAAAGAGAAGAAATTTTAAAAGAATCTATTCAAACCCCCCCCCCCCTTCTAGATTACTATCGTGTCATTGGGAACTAACAATTGGTATCAAAGCAGGTTCTCACATCTAAAGCCTTACAAGCTTGAGTAGATCAAATGGCACTCAACAAGAATGGATCGGAACTCGGTGGAGGTAACCGACCACCTATGTGTAATAAAGAAAAATTTGCTAACTGGAAAGTTCGTATGTAGGCTTACATGGATGCTATAGATGATGAACTGTTCGAGACAGTGATGAATGGGCCATTCATACCAATGAAGCTTGCACTATCAACTGAAGATCCAAGCAAGCTAGTAGCAAAGAAAAGAGACGAATGGACAGACAATGAAAAGAAGGATGTTCAAAGAGACAAAAGGGCTAAGAACATCTTGTTTCAATCTCTGGATGATGATCTATTTGAGAACGTTGTCAACTGCAAGACAGCTCAAGAAGTATGGCAAACTCTGTTGATCATGCATGAAGGAACAGAAGAAGTCAGAGAAAATAAGCAATCACTGCTTGTTCAACAGTATGAGATGTTCACTCACATCTCTGGTGAAAACATTACAACCACCTACGAGAGATTTAATTTGCTACTAAACTCTCTCAGATCTTATGGTAAAATCTATCCAAACAGAGATCTTATCATTAAATTCATGAGATCTCTATCATGCAAATGGGATGCCAAAACCACAGCCATCCGAGAGTCAAAGAACTTGCACGAGATGACTGTACAACAGTTATATGGAAATCTTCTCACCTATGAGCTGGAGCTAAATCAAAGAGCAGAAAATCTATCTGGTGAAAGAAAGAAGGAGAAAAACATTGCTCTTAAAGCCTCAATCTCAACTCACAGAAGCAATCACAAGGATATCTCTGACTCTGACAAAGATGAATCAAATGATGATGAAGGAGCTGCCATGTTAGTCAGACATTTTAAAAGATTCATCAACAGAAATAGATCTCAGAAGTTCAGAAACAACAGCAGCAAAGAACAAGCAAATGATCTTTGCTACAATTGCAAGAAGCCAGGTTATTTCATTGCTAAATGTCCAAAACCATTGAGAGAAGAGGTTAAGAGGGACAAATCAAAAGCAAATCCAAAAAGAGAATTCAAAAGCTTCCACAAACAAAAGAAGAAGGACAAAAGCTTCATAGCTGAAGGCTCCTGGAGTGACTCAGAAGAAGAACTAAGCTTTGAGTCAAGTGATGATGAAGAGCCACAGAAGGCCAATCTGTGCTTAATGGCAAATGAAGAAGTAAGCAGCAAAAAGGAATTCATCATAGATGAGGTATTTGATTTCTATTCTCCTGATTTAAGCATTGATGATCTTAGAGAAGGCATGCATGACTTAATGACAGAATTGCACAAATATATAAAATTGTTTAGAAGGTTATCTAAAGATTACTCTCATCTAAAAGAGGATAAAGAAAAAATAAGCATGGAATTAGAAGCTTCAGTTCAAACTGCAAAACTTTACTCTAATCTTGAAACTGAAAATAAAAGACTAAATGAGATAAATGAGTTGAGCACACATAAAGAATCCTCACTAGTCTCCAAGATTCAGGAACTAGAAAATACTATTTCTATGTGGAACAAGTCTAGTTTGTCTATGGACACCCTGATCTCAAGTCAAAGAGATGTGACTGATAGATCAGGATTGAGATTTGAGAATTTATTCTCAGAACCCAATATGGAGAAGTCAAAGGAAATAAATGAAGGCAAATCCTTTAATTTTAATAAAGGAATTGTGTTCATCAAATCCTCAGATTCTACCACCCATCCACATTCTGCTAAACCTACAATCAGTTTTAACAAAACTCACACAGGTCTTGGATTCAGAAAATTGAAAAATAAATCAAGCAAAACTCACTCTACGAATCATGAGAATCGTAGAGTTGTATGAAAGCAGAATGTAGATCAGCAAAAGACTATGATAAGTCATAATCCATACAAGTCCTGGACGAACAAAAAGTCACAAATACACACATATCATTATCAATATCATATTAATCATAGGCACCCTCATAAAAATGATAAATATTTGTTAAGATATCATAGAAGGCAAGGATCTAAAATCAAACAGATTTGGGTCCCAAAAGGTACTAACAAAGTAGGACCCAAACAGATATGGGTACCAAAATGAAGATTGATTTGTTATGCAGGTAAAGAGATCCATTTGGTATCTTGACAGTGGATGCTCACGACACATGACAGGAGATAAGGCTCTTCTATCATAGTTTAAAGAAAAAGATGGACCTACTGTTATTTTTGGAGATAACAACTCAGGGAAAACCAGGGGTTATGGCTCAACTGGGAATGGTGCAATATCTTTTAGTAAAGTAGCGTATGTTGAGGGACTAAAGCACAACTTGCTAAGTATAAGTCAACTCTGTGACAAAGGACATCAAGTCACCTTCCTCAACAACCAATGTCAAGTTAGAGACTTGAAAACTAATTCTCTAAAGCTAGAAGGAGTTCGAGAAGGAAATGTCTATGTGGTCAATCTTGCTAAATTAAGTTCAGAACAAACTGTCTGTTTTCTTGCTAAAGCCTCTGAAGATATGTGCTGGCTCTGGCATAGGAGGTTATCACATCTTAACTTCAAAAGCATTTCAAAGCTTGCCTCCAAAGATCTAGTAAAAGGATTGCCAAAGTTAAACTTCATTAAAGAAAAGCCCTGCAAAGCTTGTCAGTTTGGAAAACAAACAAAGACGTCATTCCAAAGCAAATCAACAAACTCAAATGATAGAGCACTTCAACTACTTCACATGGATTTATTCGGTCCAGTATCTACGACCAGCCTCGGAGGAAAGAGATACTCTCTAGTTGTAGTTGATGACTACACCAGATATACATGGGTATTCTTTCTAAGCTTTAAAAATGAAACCATTTCACATCTCATCAAGCTCTTCAGACTAATCATGAATGAAAAGGGAGAAAAGATAAAGGCCATCAGAAGTGATCATGGACGAGAATTTGATTTCTCAGAAATGGACTTGTTTTGTGAAGAAAATGGAATAAATCACAACTTCTCAGCCCCAAGAACGCCTCAGCAAAATGGAGTAGCAGAAAGGAAGAATAGAACTCTTATTGAAGCAGGAAGAACCCTCTTAGCAGCAGCTTCTCTCTGAATATTTCTGGGCTGAAGCCATCAGTACTGCATGTTATACTCAAAACAGGTCACTCATACACTCAACATTGAAGAAAACTCCGTACGAATTATGGAAAGGAAGAAAGCCAAATATAAGTTATTTTCATGCCTTTGGTTGCCTGTGTTACATACTCAACAATGGCAAGAAGCATCTAACCAAATTCCAGCCAAAATCAGATGAATGAATCTTTCTTGGTTATGCAACAGATAGCAGAGCATTTAGAGTGTTCAACAAGGAATCACTAACTGTTGAAATCTCCATCCACGTCACATTCGATGAATCAGATCCTGAAAAGAAAAGATCACCTTTCAACGAGTCGGCAGACACAAGCTCAACGATCGAAGAACTCAAAATCGTAGAGTCCGACTCTACGGCCATGGAACCAGCGACAGAAATCGTTGAGCTAGGAGAGGAAATCGTAGAGCACACCACATCAGACACTGGAACTCTACGATCAGAACCAGAAGCTGATTTAGAGGAACTCAGACAAGAGGGCACCAGAACAGACGTTCCTAGCAGAATAAAATGGACCAAAAATCACACTCAAGATCTTATTATTGGAGATCCAAACACCGGAATCAAGACTAGAGCTGTAACCTCTAATGAATGCTTTTACCTAAGCTTTCTCTCTCAAGAGGAACCCAAGAAGATTGAAGAGG
This sequence comes from Hedera helix, assembly GCA_947179155.2. Classification (NCBI taxonomy): domain Eukaryota; kingdom Viridiplantae; phylum Streptophyta; class Magnoliopsida; order Apiales; family Araliaceae; genus Hedera; species Hedera helix. The sequence continues at coordinate 29,565,039 of OX359267.1, forward strand.
CCTTAAAAGATTCAAGTTGGATAGAGGCCATGCAAGAGGAGCTAAATCAATTTGAAAGAAGCAAGGTCTGGAGATTAGTGGCCAGGCCTCAGCATAAACCTGTCATTGGCACCAAATGGGTTTTCAGAAACAAGATGGATGAAAATGGTGTGATAACAAGGAACAAAGCAAGACTAGTGGCCAAAGGTTATTCTCAAGAAGAAGGAATTGACTACGATGAAACATATGCTCCAGTTGCCAGATTGGAAGCCATAAGGATTTTCCTTACCCATGCTTCTCACATGAAGTTCAAAGTCTTCCAAATGGATGTCAAGAGTGCTTTTCTGAATGGGGAACTCCAAGAAGAAGTTTACGTGGAACAACCTCCAGGTTTCATCAATCCAACTTTTTCAAATTATGTCTATAAATTAGATAAAGCACTATATGGTCTAAAATAAGCACCTAGAGCATGGTATGAAACCTTGACTAACTTTCTCATTGAAAAGGGATTTACTAGAGGAAGAATTGATACTACCTTATTTTTGAAGAAACATAAGGATAAGACACTGCTAGTTCAAATTTATGTAGATGATATCATATTTGGTTCCTCTGATGAAAAATTATGTGAAAGATTTGCCAAGCTTATGCAGAGCAAATTTGAAATGAGCTTGATGGGAGAACTCAACTTCTTCCTTGGACTACAAGTGAAGCAGACAGATGAAGGCATATTCATTAATCAAGCCAAATATATCAAAGACTTATTAAAGAAATATGGCATGGAATCTGCATCTATCATGAAGACTCATATGCCACCTGCCACCAAGCTTGACAAAGATGAAAATGGTAAATCCACTGAAATCACTCAGTACAGAGGTATGATAGGTTCACTATTATATCTTACTGCGAGTCGACCAGATATAATGTTTGCTACATGTATATGTGCTAGATTTCAGGCTAACCCCAAAGAGTCACATCTATTAGCTGTGAAAAGAATTTTCAAGTATCTTAAAGAAACTCCAAATTTAGGATTATGGTATCCCAAGGAGTCCTCCTTTGATCTTGTGGGTTACTCAGATGCTGACTATGCAGGATGCAAAATAGACAGAAAAAGCACAAGTGGAACTTGTCAGATGCTTGGCAACAGACTTGTTTCTTGGTTTAATAAAAAGCAGAACTCAATATCGACATCTACTGCAGAAGCTGAATATATAGCTGCAGGCAGTTGCTGTGCACAAATCCTATGGATGAAGACTCAGCTTGCAGACTATGGGTTTGAGCTAAAATCTATCTCTATATACTGTGATAATACTAGTGCAATTGCTATAACACATAATCCTGTTATGCACTCTAGAACTAAGCATATAGATATAAGATATCATTTCATCAGGGATCATGTACAAAATGGAAATATATCACTTCACTACATCCCAACTGAAGATCAACTAGCAGATGTCTTTACAAAGCCTTTAGATGAATCAAGATTTAATAAACTAATAAGTGAGTTAGGAATGCTAAATCTAGACCCTTAATGTATGTTTTAGATACTAACTCTGCAGGAACAAAAGTGTGCAAGAAAAGTAATGGACATGCTCAACTTAAGTCAACAATTGTCAAGAATCGTAGAGTATGCTCAAAATCGTAGAGCTCACTCGACGATCATCAAGCCAAGAATCGTAGAGCTTACTCAACGACTTTCAATCCAAGGATCGCAGAGTATTCCTTAATCGTAGAGACAACCCTACGAAAACCAAAAGAATCGTTGTGTGACTAAGGATCGTAAAGCTCTGAGGAACTAAGGGTAAAATGGTCATCAACCAACTGAAATGAGCCTATCAGAACGTGTCACGTATCTCAGCAAACATAGAGGGAAGTTTTAAATACTTTGAAAACTGCACGTCGTTCATTTCTTCAAAGTTCAAAAATCTATCTCTCTCTCTCTTTTCTCTCTCAATCCCAAACCCTAAGTTATCATTTCTCAGAAAAACTGGTCTTCTCGTTTCAGAAAAACTATCAAATAGCACCTGCTCAAGTTATTTCTGGAAATGAGCTCAACTTTGAAGCCTTCGATACAGCAGATAAGCAGTTCAAAAGAATAATCCAGTTGCTAGATAAAGCTGGACTGCGAGAAGCGTTGGGAACAAATACAAGGATTCTATCAAAGCTTGTTCGAGAGTTCTACGTAAATGGATCCTATGCTAACGGAACTCTAACCACCACTATAAAAGGGGTTCAGCTCAACCTCACCGCTGAAGAATTCAACATAGCCCTAGGTTTCAAGCAAGGGGGCCTAACATCTCTAAGTATGGTGAGCACCGAAGAAGGGCTGAGAAGAATGCACCATCAAAAGAATCCAGCACTGAAAGGGTTGAAGAAGAAAGAATTTCCTCAGAAATACGAGTTTTTAGCCGATGTTGTAGGAAAATGTCTCCTCTGTAAAGATTCAGCCCATGACTCAGTCAGTGAGATACAGCTGAAAATAATGACAGCCATAGTAAAAAAGACAAACATCAACTATGGCTCCTTGCTGCTGGAATGGATAGGAAATTGGGTCCTAAATATAGAAAAGGCTAAGGGGACTAGAAAAATGTTCTATGGAAGATTCATCAGCATTCTCCTTAGATCATCATTGGGGGATTTAATTGAGCATGATGAAGGAGAATCCCTCAATACCAACAAAAGGATTACCCAGAAACTCTTTGACAACTGGAGGAGGAACCCAGTTGAAAATAGGAAACTATCTCGGTCAGGGGATAGTGAAGGTACACAGAGTGGTGCAGGGCCATCACTTCTGAAGAACACTCCTGCTGAAGAAGAATCTCAGGAGGTCAGCAGGCATTCTCCGGGTCTTGTCAGAAGAAGGAAAGGAAAAAGAGCTTTTGAGCTTGAAGAACCTCAAGGATCTTCAAATGAGGCTCCTGTTACTGCTCCTGAAGAAAAGGCTGCTTCAGGGGATGAGAGTTCAGATCTGCGAAGAGAGACTCGCAGCAAATATGAAGCTGAAGAGGTCATTCCAAAGGAGCCAAGGAAAAAGAGAAGAAGGCTAGTAAAGTTAGCCGACAAAAGCTCAGTAGCTAAGGGGGAGCTACTTGAAAGACCGACCTTACTCCAGGTGAAAAGGAGTCATCTCTAGCAGCCCCTTTTCACAAACTTTAGGGCAAAAGGTACATTTTATTCCTCAAACCCTCATTCAAAATCATACACCTTCACATATGTTCAATAAATTTGAGGAGTCCACAAGTACTCATCCTGCATCAAGCTCTACGACCCACACTTCCCCGATCGTAGAGTCCCCACCATCTACGATTGGTGGTCAAGAAAGCATACATGATCAAAACGTAGAGTGCCCTCCAGACTCTCCTGAAATTCTGCCTACTCAGCAAACAATTCCTCCGGCTCCATCTTCAAGACTCCTGTTAACACACGAGGATATTCCCTCCACCTCTGGTCACGAGTACTTTCATATTCCAAGCTCTACGGCTGACGAGGGACAATCATCTCAACTTCTCCAGGAAATTTTAGACAAGGTATCTCGGCTTCCTACATCTGAGGGCTTAACTGACTTGACAAGCCATATCCATACAGAGATACAAAATGACCTGGCATCGAAATCCCACAACCTTCAACGTAGAATGGACGACATCATTGATGCTGCCAATGGTCTCTCTACCAGTCTGAACAACCAATTTTCCACAAGATTGAAGCAGCTAACGGCAGCAGTCTCTGAAAATCTCAAGGAAAGGGATAGAATTATTCTGCAAGCCTTGAACTCACATCAGCAGGCCATTGTTATTCTTCAAGAAACAAATGATAAATCTATCACCCTCCTCAGTAATGAAATCATTGCCTTGAAGGACTCTCTCAAAGAACAAAAACATCGATCGAATGACACTTTGTCATTGGTGGAGCAAAAATAAATCATGGTTAACGAAAGACTCCAAGCTCACCAAGATGATGTAGCTGCCACTAAGACCCAATTTCAAGAAATTATTCAGGGCATCCAGCAGATTTCAGAACAGGTAGCAACACTTAATGATGCCAACAAGGGGGAGAAGAAACTGAGCACAGTAGAGCAAACAAGAACTAGCTCAGATCACAGCAGAAGAGGAAGAGCACCTCAAGGGATGAGGATGGTTCAAACTTCAATATATCCTCCTAGATTCGAAGCAGTACCATCTCGTCCCAGACAGGAGGTGACAGCAAGACCTTCTTCCTCATCAATGAGACCTTCTAGCTCACAGGAATGATTTCAAATTAAAGAAGAAGAAGCTGTGTTGAGGGAAGAAGAACTAAGAAAAGCTGAAGAAGAAAGGAGAGCATTCTTCAGGCAGAGGGAAGAAGAAGGCAGGAGACCTCCTAGCAGAAGGAGATAAGTTATTTTTTTTCTTTTTCTGTTGTTTTCTCAATTGTATCATCTGACAAAAACATCAATAAAATTCATGTTTTTCTCTAGAAAATACAGCTGCTCACTGTATGATTAGGCATTCAATTACTCTTGCATTTTGCCTATATTAATATGCTCAAAATCACTATCTGTTAATAATGTTGTCATCATCAAATTGGGGGAGATTGTTGAACATTGAATGATTAAATTTGATGATTAAAAATAATGTACAAGGGCTGTATTAGATAAGATCAAAACTGTTAGGTTGATCTGTTGATGTAATAAAGTCATAGAAAGAACTCTACGATTTGTGTCAAGAAAACTCTACGATTCGAACAGACTCTACGATTAAGGCAACCAATCGTAGAATGGACTCTACGACTGTGCTTCCGAAGACTCTACGATCAAGACAACCAATCGTAGAATGGACTCTACGATTGTGGTCCAGAAGACTCTACGACCAACCAGACTGTTCTTTCCGAGAAACTTTAAATTGGACTCTACGATCAACATTCTAACAGTTGAGTAAACTCTACGATGATCAGTAAGAGATGATCCTTTACAGATCAATCACGTAAGTAAGGGTATTCGTAGAGTTGATCATATAAGATCGTTGAGCAAAAAGGCAAGAGACATCACATTTTTCAGATCAGGAGCCATTCTATTCAAGTATTTTAATCTTCATCAAAGTAACCAAAAAGGAAGCCTCTGCAAATCGATCAAGTCAGAAAAGTCAGGAGTCTGACCCAAGCACATTATGGAAATAGAAAGAAGACTTTCTAGGCAGAAGAGTCAGAAGACTGTGTCTTATCAGACCTATAGTTTGGGAAGACCAAACGACTCTATAAAAGTTAGTGGGAACCTACGTCTGACATTTCTGTCACAGAGGAAAAAGGAAAACAACCTTGCATGGACTAACAGGTCAGATCAAATAAATGTCTCATCAGAGATTTAATGAGCTTTATTAATACAATATTCAGCAGCTCTCCTCTGTGAGGTAACGGGAAGAAATACACGATGATCCAACGGGAAGAAATCTGAAGCCCTTACCTCTTAAATACGAAGATCAGCAGAAGAAAAGAAGTAGCACTGCACAAAGAAAGAAAAACGCAAGAAGTGAAAAAGATTAAACTGATAAGAAAGCCTGCATTGCTACTAAGCCCTTCAAACATTCAAGCTGATAAGCAACTTAGTAGCACATCCAAATATACATCAATCCAGAAGAGTTCTCTGTGAACTGATATAAGCAAGTCTGTTAGACTTTGAGAGTTCTTTGTGAACTAGTGTAAGCAAGTCTGTTAGACTTGTGAAGTTCTTTGTGAACTAAAATTCCAAGACTGCGGGTCTTGAAGGAATCTTAGTGATTCAGCTATTGTAAAAGTATCCTTAGTGGATTTGCTGCTGAGAGAGCAGAACAGTGGAGTAGGAGTATTGTGTGCTCTGAACCACTTAAAACCCAGAGTCTCTCTCTTTGTGTCTTTCATTTGCTATATCTGTCATATAATTGTTTGTTGATTTATTAATTTAAGATTTCAAGAAAAGATTAACTAAATCATATTCCGCTGTGTTAAACTTCTGGTTAAGAATTAATCAAGTAAGATAATTTCAAAGAGAAGAAATTTTAAAAGAATCTATTCAACCCCCCCCCCCCCCCTTCTAGATTACTATCGTGTCTTTGGGAACTAACAAATCCTTCGTCAAATAGGAATGGAGCTCGTCCGATACTTCCAGTTTTATTTTAGCCTACGGATGATCTAATATCCTAGTTTGCTTGATTTTATAAAAAGCTTCATCGTTTCATTCCAAAATCCTTTTTTCGTGTCAAAATGAAAAATCAAGCATTAAAATAGCGTTGAGACTATTCCTAGGCATGTGAGCCATCCAAATAACCCCAAACGCCCTCAATCGCAGATTTCACTATTACGGGGCCTTAAACCCGATTTCGATTCGATACCATTTTAAGGCCCGATATTTACATATGTACAAAAATGACCCATTGCCGTGACTACATACACCAAAAATTGTCCATCTTCGGAATTTGATCACGAAGATCTCATTCCTAGGCTCACAATCCCCAAAATCACCACACGACCATACAAGGGAAAGCTTAACAAAACTAGACTTGTTACTATACCGCAAGAACCAAAATTTGCAAGCCCAACACTATGAACTACCCATTAACACAATGAACTACATATTACCATACGGATATTATCGGAACATTAGGAGGAAATTTCGTTCCAACGGAACCCTCACTAACAATCCCTAATCCACGGATCCTCAATAATATAACAAAATACTACATTCAAACAACTCAATAACAAAAGATTATGATAATAAAATAACTTAAAACTTCAAGAAAAACACCATTTTTCACCTTGCAAAACGCCAAACGCCTTATATTTCACTATCAAGTAGATAACACAAGATTGGCTAAGTATTTGAGCAAAGAAAAATTAATTTCCTTCTATTTTTGGCCAACCCGAGCCTTTCTCTCTCAAGATTTTCTATTTTTTTTTCTCTTCTTCTCGGCCGATTAAAATGGCGTTGTATAGCTGACTGGGGGCAGCCGCAGGTGCATCCGCGGCTGGCCGTAGGTGCATCTGCGGCTGCCTGCGGTAGCCGTCTGAGCCGCCACCTCGACTGCCGTGTATTTCCTCGAGCCACGAAAGATATAACTTATCGTCGACCACAGATGCATCTGTGGCTGCCCGACTTCTTTTTCTCGATTTTTGTGCCACGCAGTCTTAAATCACCATTTTTTTGCTGTAGTACTTCGGAAGGATATTACTTGATATAGAAATTGCTCCTTGTGCTTGGCTTCCAGGGGGCGCTGCCCCCTTACACCCCCGTCAGCTCACCGGCGAGCTGGGCAGTCGCTCGCTCACCGGTGAGCGAGACCCCCGACTACCGTAAGCGTAGTGGCCATTCGTCGTCTTTGGTGATCCAATCAAGTTTTTCTGGATCAGCTGTTTGCCTTGTCTCAAGTAACCTGATGCTCGTTGTTCGTTGTGGAGGCTTTGATCGTAAGTTGTTGTGGTGGCTTCGTGCTGGGGTCCACCTTCCTTTCGTATGTCGGGTAAAGTGATGATTTTGCCCTCCTGTCAGGGTTAGTGTAAAAGTGCAAAATTTGGGTGTCTACAACAGTGATGAGAATAAATATAAGAGGTCATGTGATATATGCGGTACAAGTAGATATTTTGACAATAGCTAGAAAAATGGAAAAGACACACCGAGAAAGATCTTACGTTACTTTCCTATTACACCGAGGCTTCAGCGATTGTTCATGTCAACACATACCGCCAAATATATGAGGTGTCACTCAACACGGGACATAGTCAAAGGTCAACAGACACACCCGACAGATGGGCTTGAGTGAAATGTTTTTGTCCGAAAGCACCCCTCATTTGCTAAAGAGGTTCGCAATGTTAAGCTTGGACTTGCTACGGATGGCTTTAATCCTTTTAGTGGGTCTTACACCAACCCATACTCAACCTGGCCAGTGATCATTGTTGTGTATAACCTCCCACCTTCGATGTGCATGAAAGATCCCTACATGTTCACAACTTTATTGATTTCGAGTGAAAAGAGTCCAAGTACAAACATCAATGTCTATCGCAGGCCCTTAGTTAATGAATTGAAGATGTTGTGGGATAAAGGGGTTCAAACTTATGATGTATCTCTCAAATAAAACTTTGACAAGATAGCAACTTTATTATATGGACCATAAATGACTTCCCGACATTGAGAATGATCAGTGGATGGTCGACTTATGAGAGCTTATCATGTCCCGTGTGCATGGGGTCGGTTAAAGGTATGCGGCTGAAACATGGGGGAAAATTACTTTCTTTTCAACTTCCAGACAAATTTTGCCCATTGAACATCATTATAAAAGGCTGATTAGACCATTTAATCGAAAATCAGAAAAACGTCTCATGCTTGACTGTCTTTCTGGGACAGCAGTGTTGAGTTGGATTAGTCACTTGAATTTTCCACCTCTAGGGAAGAATCATAGATTAGAGCGAGCTTATGGGTATGGTAAAGTTCACAACTGAACACATCGTTGTATGTTCTTTAAGCTGTCTTATTGGGCTACACTTTGTATCCGTCATTGTTTAGATCCGAAGCATATCGAAAAGAACGTATTTGATAACATCTTTTATACAATGTTAGATGCCAGTGGTAGAACGAAGGACAACACCAAGTCAAGACTTGATTTGGTAGATATGAACATTAAGAAAAAAATGTTACTGTAAGAAGAAGGTGGTAAGACGGTAATACCCAAAGCTGACTATACTTTGACTAGAGAACAGTTGGTCTTGATTCGTTGTATTGAGTTATTCATATACTGCACTACATAAGTGACTGCCCTAGGCCTCCGAGAGGACTAGCTCGTGGCCTGCTAGGGAATCCATCTTAGATGCCTCATATATGTCGTGTTGGGTCCCACAGGTAATTTTAGATTATGTTTTTACCATACTACTTATTTGTTTTATATAAAATGATGCATGTATATATACTTGAGAATTTTTGCATATATTCACTTCAATTGTAGTATTTTAGAGGCTACGCCTCGAAACATGTTACTAGGTATCGTCCACAACCAATTCTCAAGTGCATGGATGCGATGGGCGGACGTGGAAGATCGGACATGGCAGTTGATTATTGACGAGTTTCATGTAAGATGTTACTTTATGTACATGTTCTTTTTTTTATCATTATTGTTATGTAACTTTATGTTATTTAGTAATACCATAATGTGTTTTGTGCAGCGATACTATAAATATGAGGATAGTAAAGAAGAGCAATGCATGACAGTCCTCCGAGGATATTTAGAGTCAAATTGGCATAAATAAGTGTACGACTGGAAGAAGAAGGCCCAGATCATGATGATAGATGGACATACACTTAGATATGTATGTCTTGATTTTATTGGGGTCGAGGTTTAGGATCAGATGTACGACATTTGGGAGGAGGATGCTTTTAAAAAGATGTCAGCACAACGTTCAGCAGCCCACTCGTAGAGTCGAATTTCGCACTGCACGGGGTCCCAGTCTTACAAGTTGTACAGGGAAAAACTACAGACTAAAATTAAGCACCTACCTTCTCGCTTGGAGTTTTGGTGGCACACCCACTAGAAGAAAGGTGACGGTGGCTTTATCTCACCTGAGGCATAGGAAATAGCTGTAAGTGAAGACCATGGTTTATTTTGTTTGTATTTTAATTCATGAAATTAATATTCATATTCTTTCACATTTTTTTTTATTTCAGACTAGGTTTCAAGACCTTACTGAGGCTCGGGATACTTAACGAGGCAGATCCCTCCACGCTTGAAGAAGAGGAGATTGATAACTGGGTACAGGCTATAAGAATAACAATATTCTGGGCTTGCCAGGAGTCTCAGCATACACTGTAATGCCTGCTGCGAGAGCCAGATGTCGGCGCTCTACTAGATCAGATGGTGCGAGTGGATCGGGAGTCGGTCTATTTTTATCGGACGATTTCTTTCGGAGGATCGTCGATGGGTACATGGCGAACAGTCAAAACATCATGCACACCATCACGTGAGCGTGTTTACCATCTCACTCAGGAGATTGTACACAGTTCCATTAATTCAGCTTCATAAGACAAGCTATGGGGTCTTGTTGCGCAGGAAGCCATTCAAATAATAGTGGTTGTACTTGCAAATCTCTTCCCCCCATATATGCGACAGGTAAATAAAAATCTTAATTTATTTCTTTAAATATATAGTTTGTACTAATATATATTATATTGATTATTTAAATTGTTAAAAAGTTATAACAATTACGTTACTTTCCTATTACACCGAGGCTTCAGCGATTGTTCATGTCAACACATACCGCCAAATATATGAGGTGTCACTCAACACGGGACATAGTCAAAGGTCAACAGACACACCCGACGGATGGGCTTGAGTGAAATGTTTTTGTCCAAAAGCACCCCTCATTTGCTAAAGAGGTTCGCAATGTTAAGCTTGGACTTGCTACGGATGGCTTTAATCCTTTTAGTGGGTCTTACACCAACCCATACTCAACCTGGCCAGTGATCATTGTTGTGTATAACCTCCCACCTTCGATGTGCATGAAAGATCCCTACATGTTCACAACTTTATTGATTTCGAGTGAAAAGAGTCCAAGTACAAACATCAATGTCTATCGCAGGCCCTTAGTTAATGAATTGAAGATGTTGTGGGATAAAGGGGTTCAAACTTATGATGTATCTCTCAAATAAAACTTTGACAAGATAGCAACTTTATTATATGGACCATAAATGACTTCCCGACATTGAGAATGATCAGTGGATGGTCGACTTATGAGAGCTTATCATGTCCCGTGTGCATGGGGTCGGTTAAAGGTATGCGGCTGAAACATGGGGGAAAATTACTTTCTTTTCAACTTCCAGACAAATTTTGCCCATTGAACATCATTATAGAAGGCTGATTAGACCATTTAATCGAAAATCAGAAAAACGTCTCATGCTTGACTGTCTTTCTGGGACAGCAGTGTTGAGTTGGATTAGTCACTTGAATTTTCCACCTCTAGGGAAGAATCATAGATTAGAGCGAGCTTATGGGTATGGTAAAGTTCACAACTGAACACATCGTTGTATGTTCTTTAAGCTGTCTTATTGGGCTACACTTTGTATCCGTCATTGTTTAGATCCGAAGCATATCGAAAAGAACGTATTTGATAACATCTTTTATACAATGTTAGATGCCAGTGGTAGAACGAAGGACAACACCAAGTCAAGACTTGATTTGGTAGATATGAACATTAAGAAAAAAATGTTACTGTAAGAAGAAGGTGGTAAGACGGTAATACCCAAAGCTGACTATACTTTGACTAGAGAACAGTTGGTCTTGATTCGTTGTATTGAGTTATTCATATACTGCACTACATAAGTGACTGCCCTAGGCCTCCGAGAGGACTAGCTCGTGGCCTGCTAGGGAATCCATCTTAGATGCCTCATATATGTCGTGTTGGGTCCCACAGGTAATTTTAGATTATGTTTTTACCATACTACTTATTTGTTTTATATAAAATGATGCATGTATATATACTTGAGAATTTTTGCATATATTCACTTCAATTGTAGTATTTTAGAGGCTACGCCTCGAAACATGTTACTAGGTATCGTCCACAACCAATTCTCAAGTGCATGGATGCGATGGGCGGACGTGGAAGATCGGACATGGCAGTTGATTATTGACGAGTTTCATGTAAGATGTTACTTTATGTACATGTTCTTTTTTTTATCATTATTGTTATGTAACTTTATGTTATTTAGTAATACCATAATGTGTTTTGTGCAGCGATACTATAAATATGAGGATAGTAAAGAAGAGCAATGCATGACAGTCCTCCGAGGATATTTAGAGTCAAATTGGCATAAATAAGTGTACGACTGGAAGAAGAAGGCCCAGATCATGATGATAGATGGACATACACTTAGATATGTATGTCTTGATTTTATTGGGGTCGAGGTTTAGGATCAGATGTACGACATTTGGGAGGAGGATGCTTTTAAAAAGATGTCAGCACAACGTTCAGCAGCCCACTCGTAGAGTCGAATTTCGCACTGCACGGGGTCCCAGTCTTACAAGTTGTACAGGGAAAAACTACAGACTAAAATTAAGCACCTACCTTCTCGCTTGGAGTTTTGGTGGCACACCCACTAGAAGAAAGGTGACGGTGGCTTTATCTCACCTGAGGCATAGGAAATAGCTGTAAGTGAAGACCATGGTTTATTTTGTTTGTATTTTAATTCATGAAATTAATATTCATATTCTTTCACATTTTTTTTTATTTCAGACTAGGTTTCAAGACCTTACTGAGGCTCGGGATACTTAACGAGGCAGATCCCTCCACGCTTGAAGAAGAGGAGATTGATAACTGGGTACAGGCTATAAGAATAACAATATTCTGGGCTTGCCAGGAGTCTCAGCATACACTGTAATGCCTGCTGCGAGAGCCAGATGTCGGCGCTCTACTAGATCAGATGGTGCGAGTGGATCGGGAGTCGGTCTATTTTTATCGGACGATTTCTTTCGGAGGATCGTCGATGGGTACATGGCGAACAGTCAAAACATCATGCACACCATCACGTGAGCGTGTTTACCATCTCACTCAGGAGATTGTACACAGTTCCATTAATTCAGCTTCATAAGACAAGCTATGGGGTCTTGTTGCGCAGGAGGCCATTCAAATAATAGTGGTTGTACTTGCAAATCTCTTCCCCCCATATATGCGACAGGTAAATAAAAATCTTAATTTATTTCTTTAAATATATAGTTTGTACTAATATATATTATATTGATTATTTAAATTGTTAAAAAGTTATAAAAAAAAAAAGTAATTGCCTAACTTATTTTAAAAAAACTTAGACAAATATAGGAAAATTAGACCAAAACTCGTCTCGGGCATAGAAACAACGTAAAACCGTACGCGTGACACCTATTACATATTTTAAACGCGTGATAACTTATGGAGCTCGATTCCAACTTCCAATGGCCGAGTTAGAATCTCGTTTGCCTAACTTATTTTTAAAAAACTTAGACAAATATAAAAAAAGTAGACCAAAACTCGTCCCAGGCATCAAAAAGACACGAAACCATAGGCGTAGCACCTCTTACATATTTCAAACGCATGACAACTTACGGCTCTCGATTCCGAGTTTCAATGCCTAAGTTAAAATCTCGTTTGCCTAACTTATTTTAAAAAAACTTAGACAAATATAGGAAAGCTAGACCAAAATTTGTCCCGGGTATCGAAACGACACAAAATCATAGGCATAGCACCTCTTATATATTTCAAACGCGTAACAACTTACGAGGCTCTATTCCGAGTTTTGATGCCCGAGTTAGAACCTCGTTTGCCTAACTTATATTTTAATTTTGTATTTTATTATTGATGTGTCTCGTGGCATGGGTGGAGCCAGTGATGATGGTGAGGACCCCAGATGAGATGGTGAGGACCGCCAAGCCGATGCTGATGATGGTGCTGAGGGTGGGACCGGTAGTGGCACGATGGATGATATTCATTTGTCTACTGATGGCGATGATGATGATGATGACAACTTGGGGATATATCACTTTGTATATTTTTTACTTTGATGTATCTAACTACAGTTTGGATTGGACTAGAATATTGTATCTAGTTAGTTTGATAGTTTATATTTACTTTTATGTATCTATCTAGTAGTTTAGTTATACAATATTTACATTTTATATGTAGTTACATTTTGTGGTTTATGTGACGCCCCCAAATCAAGGCCTACATAGCCCAATTTGAGACGCCATAATATACACGATTTCTAATATAAACAGTACATAGAACAAAAATACATAACTTAATAATACACAGCTAAGTCTTCACTATTATTGTCACACTAAATACAACATATGAATACTACAATAGCTATCTCTCGGACCGTCACTCCATTCCTCTACTAGACCTAGTTATTCTCTCGTTTTCTAAAAAACAATGGAACAAAAGAAAGGGTGAGCTCAAATAGCCAGTAAGAAAATACCATGACTAAGATAATGACCAATAAATTATCATTAGCCTTCAACAGTTGAGTTCTTAATTGAATATAATAGACAATAAGCTTTATATCAAGAACTGCAGTTAAATTCTTGAATAAAGTTCAGATCAATGATAGCAGCGGAATGATCAATCCATTAGAAAAATAATGTAGACTATGATGTCCACTCGCTTCTCTTTTTAAGAAAAATGTCATCAACTTTTATCACCTGAAACACCACTGGTCATGTTAATACAATTTCACAGTTTCTGGTCATAATCATGCAAGTCAACAATTCATCTTTGCACTACGAGCCAAAGATATTCAATATATCACCAACGGTCATGATTGTACTAGTATTTAGCTTTTGGTCATAATCATACCAAACAACAGTTCATCTTTGCACTACGGGCCAAAGATATTCAAAATATCACCAACTGTCATGATTATACCAGTATTCAGCCTTTGGTCATAATCATATCAAACAACAGTTCATCTTTGCACTACGGGCCAAAGATATTCAATATATCACTAACGGTCATGATTATACCAGTATTCAGCTTGTGGTTATAATCATACCAAACAACAGTTCTTCTTTGCCCCCGGCCAAAGAGAACATTCACCACGTGCCCTAAAAGACACAACATGTCTCAGGCCATAGATATTCACAACAACATTGTTCTTGATGATTAGAATAACAAATGTGATATAGATGATGAATCAGAAGAAACAGTATGATAAAAAAATATCGAAAGTATATGATTTTTCTTTGTGCAGATTTAAATAATGTCCAAATTGTCAACATGATGTGGACTCAAATTCAAAAATGATATTCAAGATCCACAGTTTAGAATAACGGTTAAGGTTCAATATAAAGATTTAGATAAATAGGAAAGCTTAATTGAAATGATATTAGATGAAGCGCAAACTATTAATGAATATATAATCATTTCAGGAAATTTTACCAATAAGAGACAAATAAGAAACGAATACGAAGAGTAATTCACCAAAAATGTGATAGTCCTCGTAGTCAGGTTATTCTCAGAGATTAATAAGGAATGAATACGAAAGGTTATTCACCAAACATGCGGTAGTCCGTGTAGTCAGGTTATTCCCACAAATTAATAAGGAATGAATACGAAAGGTTATTCACCAAATATGCAGTAGTCCGCGTAGTCAGGTTATTCCCACAAATTAATAAGGAATGAATACGAAAGGTTATTCATCAAACATGCAGTTGTTCGCGTAGTAAGATTATTCTCACAAATTAATAAGGAATGAATACGAAAGGTTATTCACCAAACATGCGGTTGTCCGCGTAGTCAGGTTATTCCCACAAATTAATACAAGGAAATAAATGACACATCTTATGAGTGAGAAAGAAACGATATTATTTTTGAGAATCAAAGAATGATAATCCCTTACCGTAGTAAGTTTGAATAGTGGAAGATGAAAAAGATGATATCCCTTACCTTAACACGTGACTGGATATGAAGTTGATCAACCTATATTTTTATAATTTAATTAGTAACTACCATATATAATTTCATGGTGTATACCAATTCGTATGAAATCAGCAAAAGTGATTTAATAGAATAAAGTAGAATAACTTCAATATAGTTTTTGAAGAAGATAATATTTTAAAATAAATCTTCCAAAGGAAGCTTTTCAAAATGAATCTTCTAAAGGAAGAGTCTTCTAAAGGAAGATTTATAAACACCGTGTGATGTGTGTGGTTACTTATATAACTTTTATAAAAAGACTTACTTGGTCTGTACTCGTATACTTACAGATCTTCACAAATACTCAAGATGACTTTAGCACACTCAAAGATAACTTATACAAAGAAATATTTGGAGAGTGAAAGAAAGAATAAGCAAAGAAGTTTTTGTGAAAAATCCTATAGTTAAGGCCTCTATTTATAGCCAAAAATCTTATCATAAATCAAGATTTTTAATTTAATCCAAACCGTATATTTCAAGATAATGTTTAATCTATACCACTCATTTCATCTTTTAAGATTTCTTTAATCTAAACCATTTATTTAAAGATCATTTTTAATCTATACCATTCAATTTACTTTTTATATAAAATAACTAACCTTATATAAATCAATTAACTTTATATATAAAAACAAATAACTTTATATAATTTATTATAATAAAAACAAATAACTTTATCAATTCAATTATTCAACAATAATTCACAATTATTCATTATTATGACTAATTGTTATAAATACAGTGTAGTTGGCTTTCTGAGTTAGATAAGTAGAGAAGTTAACTAATAATAGAATACAACAGTTTAATCAATATCATAAAAGAGATCATAATAATGCTGAAAATAAATAAGAAAATAGCACGTTACTATGTAATGACAATTATTGATTCAGTAATGTGAATTACTGTGCATATGCTACTGTGACAATTATTAGCTAAATAATATAAATTATTATGCATGTGACAATTATTGGTTCAATAAAGTCAATATAGTACAATAGTCACTTTATTAGTTCAATAATATGAAATAATGTGCAATACCGTGTGCTACTGTGCAATACCGTATGTTACTATTCTTTTACCACCGGTTATTTTAACAGTTAAAAGTGATAGTACCGTTGACTATATTTATTTAGAAAGATTATGTATGTCGCTTTCTATATCCGACAATAATTCGTTGTGGGGATCCCCCAATATTTGGTTATTTCGGTGTCGTCGTATGGATCGAATATTCCCCGACAGAACGAATATTCCCCGACAAAACGAATATTCTCCGACAAGATAAAATTTGTACAAATATTTCCTAATTTTTACTTTTGTCAATTTATTCATTTACCGTTTTTAGAAGAAATTATATAAAGAAAAATTTAATTTGTATTTCATAAAAGTCGGGGTCTTACAGTTTATGTGATTTTATTGTGTAAGCATTGAATGGTTATTGGTATGTGTTAGTCAAGAATTATTAATTGTTTTTGGTTTATAACAGGTACAATTATATATATGGAAAAAAAAAGCAGGGGATTTTGCAAATTTTAAAAGAACAAATTTTTTTTAAAAAGGTTATTGGTGACAGCAGTGACTGTCAGTAATGAGTAATCATCGACGACCTATTCTGTTGCAAATGACTGGCACAATTTAAAAAAAAAAACTATTGGCGACGGACAGTTGTCATTGGCGACTGATCGTCAGTCGCTAAAGACTGTTTACTTTATTATTATAGGTATCATTGGCGACATACTATCCATTGCCAAATCTGTCGCCACTACTGTCATTATCGACGGACTGTTCATCTCTAATGAGTTTGTCGCTAGTGTATCATTACC
Source organism: Hedera helix (assembly GCA_947179155.2). Taxonomy (NCBI): domain Eukaryota; kingdom Viridiplantae; phylum Streptophyta; class Magnoliopsida; order Apiales; family Araliaceae; genus Hedera; species Hedera helix. Next base: position 29,582,264 of record OX359267.1, read on the forward strand.
GATGGCGGTCGACAGGAATGTGGGGCAACAACATTGCCGATGGACAGATCTCTCGCCAATGGCCTCTTTGTCGACAGCAGGGTGGTCATTAGCGATGGACTTGTCTGTCGGCAATGAGCTTTTTTTTGGTAGTGTTTGGATGTTAAATGATCAAGTTATAAAAGTTAGAATAAAAAATGGTAGAAACGAAAAGGTTGAAAATCTACTGCAGATCTCTTTGCCATTTAGCGCTAGGGCGCTATTATTGCAATAAGAAACAACGTCGGGGCGCTAATTCATTTTTTTTAAAAAAATCGGAGGACAATGCCCCGACGCTGTCCCTAGTTCATTTTCAAGCGTCGGGGCGCTGTCCCAAAAACACTATTGACCGAATCTGTTTAATCGGGTCTGTTTGGGTCAAATCGGGTTAGGATAGTAATTTTTTAAAATAAAAATAATAAATAAATAATAAAAGATTAAACAAATAAAATAATAATTAATATTATTTTATTTGTAAGATAAAAGATAATTAAATAAATAAAATAATAAATAATATTATTTGAAAGAATAAAACAAAATAAAATAATAAATGACATTATTTTATTTATAAAATGAGGAAGAATTAAATAAATAAAATAATAAATGATATTACTTTTTTTGTAAAATAAGAAAGACTTGAACAAATAAAATAATGAATGAAAATTATTTTAGTGAGACATGATTAAACAAATAAAATGATAATAAATCAAATTATTTTACTTGTAAAGAGTAATGAGAAAAGATGATAACAATAACTTAAGAGGTAAATGGAAAATAATTAAACAAATAAAATAATGACGATAATTATTTTATTTGTGGAATATAATAATGCTGAATGAGAAATATGATTAAGTAATTTGAATTATTTAATTGAGGGAGCTTAATTAAAGAAAAGAAAGTTATTAAGTAAACAAAATAATAAAGTTTTTTGTGGAAGGTAATAAGATATAATGATAAAGATTAAATGCGAAAGTTAATTAATTAGACAAATAAAATAATAAGATTATTTTATTTATTGAAATGTAATAATGTACTTATAAGTAATCATCAAGATTGATGATAATACGTTATGAGAAGGATATAAACAAATAAAATAATAATGGTAAGATTATCTTATTTATAAGAATAATAATAAAGATCATTAAATAATTTATATAGAGAATAATTAAACAGATAAAATAATAAAAAAAAATATTATTTTATTTGTAGACGATGAACATGAAATATAATAATAAAGATTAATTGAAGTTTGTGAAAAAAAAAAGATACTTATTAAACAAAAAAAATTACCGCTAAGGGTTGTTTTATTTGTAAAAATGAACACAGATATAAATGAATAATAATGGTAAAGAGTGAAGAAGGTAGTGAAGGAAGTAAGAAATGAGGTATTAAGGAATAAAGTGGGGGTGAAATGATGAATGCGTAAGTGTTGGTTAGGTTGACGTAAATTTATTAATGGTTTGATAGAGACTAATCGATAGATCAAATCCCAATTCATGTAGGTCAACCGAAGGCTGATAAGTTATAGGAGAAGGAATCGAACGTAACAGGCAAGTTTTCTAACTTGATTACTTGCATATGTATAAATTTCAAGAATTAAATACCTTTTGAAGACCTTGTTAAACTTGAATATTGTTGTTTACATTCTTATATATTTGAATCACCTATTGAACTGTTAAAGTTTATGAAACCCTATGTAACCATGATTGGTCTATAAAATTGATCTATGCCTTTTGTTCCGGCTATATAATGAAATGAACAACAGAATCGATATAGTTTAAGAAAGCTACCCAAATCGATTGATTCGATGCGGATTTTCATAAGTTGAGTTGAACGACTCTTAAGAAAAAAGGGAGAACGTATGAATATATAATTGCGTCGGCATATAGCTCCGACTATGTGTACGATGTTTAAATGTTATGCGTAACGTATGGCACTACAGGCTGATCACCTATGTGCTTGCAGAGAGTATTTTGCTACAGCCTTTGTGATTGGGAAATATTCTGGAAGATGACTCTCCAAGAAGTTCACGGTCCATAGTAACCGCTCAACAGTGGCATAAAAGCATTTTCGTTGAATAAAATTGTTCAATTGCTTATCATTTTGAGTTGTTTCTAAATCTCTACCCAAATTGTTTGAAAGTTCTAGAAAGACTAAACTTTATCCTTGAATTACATTATTCCTTGCATGCTTCAACTTGCTGAGCAATTATTTGCTCAACTATGCTTAATCCAAAATTTTCAGTTATGTCAGAGAAAGCTGAAAGTTCCGGCAAAGGCAATGATAAGGAAGAGAATACTGAATAGTCGACACCTTCAATTAAGTGGCATTAGAGTTTAATGTATAATCCATATTATTTGGTTTGTGTCAAATTATTAGATTGCATTGGTAAAGGTAGTTAAAGCCTTGGATATTGTTATATGAGTAAGGTTAGTTATCGTATTTGATTATATTAATGATAAATGAATGTATGAGATAGATGTGAAGTGTGTGATATCGTGAATACCATATTCAATGTAGAGTTACCTGAATTTGGGGACATCACAATTGTGTTTTATAAAAATCCCTTCAAAGATAAATTAAAGACCTCAGCTCTTAATTTAGCGGTAAAGAGTTTAAAAACAAATATTAATTAATATTACAGTTAATATGACAGTTGATGATGACAATTATGTAAATCAATAAAGGAGATAGTGATTTTTAAGATGTTCAGAGCCTAAACTACTTCTAGTCCTCTCTTCCACTTCATCAACAGGGATGATCCAATAAGGATAAGGTCACTTAGATCAGGTTCTCTCTGAACTAATTACAACATTGTGATTCGCTAAGTACCACACAAGTCACTAAGACTTGATAAGTCACATAGACTTAAACCTCACTAAGAGAATTGATTCTCATAAAATCAGGTGAGTCACTAAGTCTCGTCTTTCAAAGATCAGTAAGATCTAACTGGTGTTTATATGGTTATGTTTGGGGTGCTGCTAAGTTGCGTTAAGCTCTTCTTCAAAAGACTTAACAACGATGATCGATTTCTCTAAAATGTAGAGTAGCCTTTGGATTGAAGGGTAGGCTTGGAGCTCTCAGACTTGTATGCTTTGCTTTTTACTCTTGTAATCAATCGATCTTTTTATCAATACCTTTAAAGTCTAAAGTTGAAATCTATTTATATATTTTTCCTTGAAAAATACCCTTTGGAAGTTATCGTTTTTATCACTTGAGTAGAACATTGACATCTTTTGACTCTGTAGTCTACTGCCGCCCATGTTTATCAACTGTGTCAGGATGTTGTCTATGTGCTACGGTAGACTGTTGTTTCCAAATATAGCAGTAAGAATTGCGGCTTGATTGGACATTTCATTTTATGTCAACACACTTATATTCAGGGTGGAGGTGTGCTGAAGAAGTTTTCGATCAGAATGGTCACGACAAGTCAGGAGTTGCACTCTACAATCTTGATTGTCTTGGATTGTAGAGTCAATCTTCAGATATATCATTCTACGATTATGTTGACTCTGAAATCTAGTTTTTTTCCTGAAGTCATTCTACAATCTTGGAGTTCCCTTCAGACACTCTGCGATCTTGATGTCATTCTACGATTTTGAAGTTACTCAATTTCACTCTGCGATCTTGGTGTACCTTCTCTTTCTGCTCGATGACTCTGTCAAACTTTCTTAGTTCACTCTACATTCTCAGAGTAACTAAGTCTTCTGCTCTACGATCTTTTAGACTATTTCTTCTATAACAAGTCTTAACTATACGATTTGAATTAACCTAACAAATTTGATCTCTAAGTCCTTTCACAATGATTATCTCTGAAGGATTTTATAATATTACTTAATTTTTTTACACGTATACATTAAGGTCATGTCATCATATCATAATTAAATCCAAATCAATATAAATATGCTAACATAAACCATTATAGCTATCACGTAACCATCATGCATTCATGCCTATCATTGTGCAAATATTGAGTAACTCGTATAAATGTTTTGGTTCGATTTTGTTACACGAACATATTCAAGTCTCATATATATATATATATATATATATATATAAGAAAGTGATTCATAGTAAATGGTTGCTTCCAGCAAACTGATATTATATCGTTTATATAAAGATTTAACGGTGATTTTTTTTTTACCCAGTTCCTAGTAAGACTAGTGGCTGAATAAATTAATTAGGCCAATTTTTTTTTTTTGCTTTAGCCGCTATTCTTATTAGCGGCTAGAGCAGGAAAAAAAAATTGGCTTAATTTGTCCCGCCACTAATAGGAGTAGCAGTTAGAGCAAAAAAAATAAATTTAATCTTATTTGTCCAGCCACTACTCCTACTAGCGGCTGAGCAATTTTTATTTTTTTTCATAGCTAGATATTTATATAAACGGTATAAGATCAGTTTGCGGAATAGTATCGATAATAATTATTTATTATGAATTATTCTTTATATATATATATATATATATATAGAGAGAGAGAGAGAGAGAGAGAGAGAGAGAGAGCATCAAATCGAACATTGCAAATGAGAACTGTACAAATGGGCAAAGGGGACATGCTTTCCTGGGAGTCTATAATCAAACAGTGCCAATAGCTAAGTTGGGGCTGCATTAATGTCCAGTAGGCCCAAATACTCACCTAACCATAAGATGGCATAACCCTACCCACCTCCTACTACTTTCTATCTCTCTTTTTTTTCTTTTATTTTTTTCAATTATTTATAATTAAGGTTGGCGAGAGAAGCACGAAAATTTATATGGATTACAAGTAATGCTAAGTAATTAAACAAAAAATATCTAATTTATCTAGACAAAATTTTATAAAGTTATACAGTACAATTCTATAGAATTTTATTTAGGTAAATTAAATAATTTTTGTCTAACTACCTTTATTTTTCAAGAATTAGACCCTTTAGAAACTTACGGACCATTATTGGCTATTAAATAATTTTACGATAAAATTTAAACCTTGCACGTTCTGTTAAATGAGAGAAATATCACTAGAGTTATATATGACTCATTAGTCTTTTCTAGGGTTACGTACAAAGAATTCGTATTGATTGGGTATACATGAAAAGCTGCACAAAATATCTTAGTTCTTGTATTACAATTCGCAATAAATAGTACCTGTTATACGCAACACTGAACAATTAATGTACCTTGAAAACATGGTCTTTCCATTGCTCTCTTTCTTTCTTTTCTTGTCATTTGACAATTAAGATAAGCAAAGCCTTTATTTTCTTTTCCTTTCCTTTCTTTTTCATTACCTCTTCAATTCTCTTTATTTTCTTTTCCTTTCCTTTCCTTTTCTTCCCTTTCTTTTTCACGATCTCTTCAAATCTCATTTAAAAGCCTTTCCAGCTCTCCTCCTCTTAACACGTATGACCCATTCACAAGAGGATGTTCCACTCACTCCCCATCTAACATTACTAGTTGTAGACTGTAGAGTCCATCTTATTCATTTCTTTCTTTAGCCTCTCGCTCTTTTGCCCCACATACACACGGTTCTTCACCTGCCCATATCTCCATCTCTACTCCTACCCTTTCTCCCCTCTCTCCATCAAAACTTCTCTTTTTCTCTTTCTTTCTTTATTTTTGAAACAAAAAATGAGTGAATATTATAGAAAAAGAAGAAACATAGTTCTTCTTCTTCTTCTTCTTGTTTGGTTGCTCTTGGTTGATCATTGTCAAGGCTCAAGAATAAACAGCCATGTATTCAAACTCAAGCCGAAGTCCTATGGTCCCTTTTCTGGATTCTTGCCTAGAAGAATACCGATACCGGTCTCCGGTCCTTCAAGAAAACACAATGACATTGGCCTACAAACTTGGACTTCACCATGAAGAAATATCAAGAACAAAAAAATTAAGGTGACATATATGTATGGTCTTTTTAAGTTATATATTTGTGTAAATGGATTTAATTTGTTGAATATTCATTTTCTGGGGGGTTTTATATAATGTGTTGACAAGGTTTTGGTAAAGTAACCTAGCTCATGGTTCCTAGTGCTTTATAATGCTCCATATATACTAATTAATGGAGAGAGATCTAGAGAGATAGGGAGAGAGATTAGTGATGTTAACTAATCCCAAGTCTTTTTGGGTGTGCCTCAAGTGTAATCAATTCATGACTAGTTTGATCTTTCTAATTATTTTTGGGTTTTGGCTTGGTTGTGGGGTAATCTTGTATATATAATTATATATATATATAGAAAGAGAGAAAAAAATGATACATGCAAAATTCATTTGTGTAGAAACTACTCTTTTTGTTTTGATATTTCTGCCTTCAATTTTTAGTAACGCTATATAATTGACAAAAGTTGAGTAATTTACTTGGACAAAGATTTACAAAGTTGTATAGTATAATTCTGTAAAGATTTATCTAGGTAAATTAGACATCTTCTGCCTAATTTCCTTTAATTTTAAGTAGTTCCACTACATGAGTAGCCATCAAAATTTTAAGAAATTGATATTTTCACATATATTTTTAACATTTTTACACAATTCTTTCATATGAATATAAAGTGGGTCTCATTTTTGTATAAGAAAAAATTATGTGAAAGTATTAAAGTATTAAAAACACGTAAAAATAATTCTTTCAAATTTTATCCACAAAATTAAAAAGTACTTGTAATATTTTATTTATTTTATTTATTTATTTATTTATTTATTACTTTAACGCATTTTGGGATAGATTTTCTGTCACAATATCGGATAGATTTATGTTACAGTAATGTTTGATGGATCATATGGAACTTTCCATCAAATAAACTGTAGATTGCCCTTTATTACAGCTAAGGTGATATATACGTGGATGTCTCATGTATAATACTCTTTCCGTCTTAAAAATCGAGTTTCATTTATTTAAAAATATTCTTAAAAAAATATTTATATTTTATATGATATCCTAAAATAATAAATTGTTAATTAAATATTTAGTGAAAATTATAATATTAAATTACAGAATATTGTGTCATTTAATACTAACAAAAAAATTGTAAATATTACTGTTTTTTTTTTAAAAAACATATGGAGTAAATTGTATAATTCCATAAGTTGATTCTCTTACTATCTTTTCACTTTATTCTAGATAATAATGATAATAATAATAGTAATAATAATAATAATAAACAAAAAAAAATGATATTATGTTCAGGATATTCTTTTGTATATTATTGAATTAGTATGTTATGATACTTTATTTTAATGATCATGCCATTGTGTGCGTGTGTATGTCAGTTTGTATTTGTCATTTCTTTTTTGTAGTAGAAAATATAAAGGTTTTCTTTAGTGAATAATATGAAAAGTAGAAAATAAGTTAATTATTTTGTTGCCGGCTACAATAAGTGGAAAAATGCTCCCCACATTTTTAGTTATATATTCAAGCTAAATGAGAGGATTTGTTTTTCTAATAACATGTTTCTATAATCTAGGTAAGCGTAGGTCATAAAAGTATTTATCAAAATATTAGGCGGTTGATAATGCCGAAGTAAACATGATACTGTCAGATTATTTAAAATTTTACGTATCGATAAAACAACTATAAAAATAATATTAAATATATATTTATTTTTAATAATATTATTTTTACTCTGATAATATTAATAGCCGAGCAACATAACTAAGTCATACATAACTCAAAAATACATGTGTATAAACTTGCAATTTTACCAAGAGAGAGTGAGGGGCAGGGAATTTGTAAAACTATTAAGGCTATATGTTAAAAACTTAAAATTGAAAGGCAAAGAAAAGAGAAGAAAATTAAAATTAGTCTTACAATTTATGGAACTTTATTTCTGCTCTATAATAATTATTATTTTTTTAGTATTATTGTTGATATTAAATTATTTTTTAAATATTGATAAGTACTAAAGTTATGTTCATTTTTTCTTTTTCTCACTTTAAAAAAATTGTGTTTTATTTAAAAAGTTTGCTTTTTATACTTAAAAGTTACTTTCATCCAAGTGCAATGAGCATGCCGGCTAAAATTTGTTTGCCATCTAAAATTTTAACGCAATTTGTGCGCATCAATCATGACTAAGTATATGGAATTTACCTAATTATAGATGATGATATTCCCTGCACTCAACGTGAGCTGCAAATAAAGAGCTGCAGAGTAATTATGAAAATGGAGTCTCTATATAGAGTATCCAAAGTTTATATATGATAGACTGATATCTCGTGTAAGATACGAGTTAACATAAATATTATAATTTAAAATTATGATGTGTGTTATGTGATATTATAATTTAAACATAAGTAATATTAGTTTAGATGATATTGAAGAATTATATTTACATCAAAATTAGTGTATATGTATTTTAATACATGCATGTATATTTTAAAATAATATAATAAATGATACATAAAATTTGATATAATTCTGAATATGATATATATTGTATCAGTAGAGGTGATGAATTCGGGACTAATTAATATTAACGTGATGACCAATCAAATTGACTCAATTAATGCAAATAAAATCTTCATTGAGTTATTATATATAGTTATAGATAACTAGCAAACAAAAATAGGAAATGAAAGATAAATCAATAAGATCAGGGACCCTTAATTATGACAAATTGAAAACGAAATTTCGTAAGAAAAGAAAAAGAGATTCATTCAACGTTAGATGTTTTTGGTGGGTCATTCTATACGAAAATTATATATGACGCTAAAAGTTGCGTCGAATATACTTTGAAAATAATATTTTTTATATATAAATATAATATTTTTATAAAAAAAATTATATTTAATATTTTTTGTAAAGCAAATTGCATTTATATATATAAAAATATACATGATAGAATCTAAAACGTTCTTATGCTTTTGTTGATTAAGCATCATCTTAAAATTTTGGCTCGGCTTAGTGCATATTTGATGGAGTAGTACGGTGGAATAAAAATACTTTTAATTCAAAATATTATCAAGACTATTAACAACATAATAAAGGTGTGCACTTAACAATACGAGTTTTAGATTTAAAAGCACTTTAAACCCAAGTTAAACTTTAATATTTTTAAAGCTACATTTACTGTGACGACCCCAAATCCGGGTTCCTTAAACCCTAGACTTGGTACGTCACGATACATCATCTTCATACATGTTCTATAACTAATGCGGAATATATAAACATAAATTGTTTATTCTACAACATTTCCCAAGGTTTCTAACCTTAACTTACATATATACCTTTAGATTCATAAAAGGGTTTACAAAATTACTTACATCATATAACAATTTAGTTATAATGAATAACACTATAATCTTGTCTTTTGCGTCTGTCTCCGTCTCTCCTCGGACATTCGTATTATTCTGAAATTTGTTATCATGATATAGCAAGAGTGAGCAACGACTTTGCTCAGCAAGTTTAAATACAATAACGATATATCATGATTGAAAGAAAGAACAAGCTTTCGGATTTTCAACAATATAATAATTGTGAAAGAGTACGAATCATAATTTCAATAATTGAATGACTGAATCAAGTAATGTTGAGTGTCAATAATGACCATGAACAATTTTAACTGAATCTTATGGTAATGAAGGTGATCAGCCTTTCATACCTGATGAACACATGCAACAAGCACTATGTGCGAATCAACAATTTAAAGATGTGGAATAATTATACAGAATTAAACCATAGCATGCTTGAAACGTAATAACTTGAATTTGAGTTAGGGACTTGAACAATAAAATAATATATCCTGCTCGAATATAAATTGAGTAGGGTTTAGGAAACTTGCATGTTTGCTCAGCTACAATTAATGTCTAGCTTTAACTAACTGGCTTTGAAAGACCTAACATTAGTAAAGTTGGTCTAATAATTAGTACAGCGTATTTGTACAACTATACGCTCATTAAGAAACTTATCTACCATAAATAAGTACTAACACATAATTTACATCAGTCAAAACAATATTATTAACCTTATAGACCATCGATCAAATTGGGTTAATAATTTAATAAATTAGAAAATATTTTTCTTAAGTGTTGGACACTTATTAAACTATTAAACAATTTATTATAATTGTTTAAACAAAAGAGTTAAAAGACATTTTCTTTATTTCATTAAATCTAATTTCATTTAATTACTATTTATCATTAATTAAATAGTAAGTAATTAACTACCTTTAGTTATTATTTAATAATAAATAATAACTTACTAGATTTATTTATTATTTAAAATTAATCAAATAATAAATAATTATATTATATTAAAAATAATCAAATATCTTTAGTTATTATTTAATAATAAATAATAACTAATTAACTAGATTCATTTATTATTTAAAGTTAATTAAATAATAAATAATAAAATTATATAGTAATACTCAAATAACATTAGTTATTATTTAATAATAAATAATAACTAACTAAATTTATTTATTATTTCAAGTTAATCGAATAATAAATAATTAAATAATCAATCTTAGTTGTCTTTAATTATTATTTAATAGTAATTAAATAATAATTAATTAATTTATCATCCTTGTTTATTATTTAATATTAATTAAATAATAATTAATTTAATCAGAAATTCAGAAGATATAATATTAAACTAACTAGATTAATATTTACAACATTTAAATATTAATCCTAAATATTTATTATATTTGAAAAATATAATATTAAACTAACTAGATTAATATTTACAACATTTAAATATTAATCCTAAATACTTATTATATTTGAAAAATATAATATTAAACTAACTAGATTAATATTTACAACATTTAAATATTAATCCTAAATATTTATTATATTTGAAAAATATAATATTAAACTAACTAGATTAATATTTACAACATTTAAATATTAATCCTAAATACATATTATATTTGGGAAATATAATATTCAATACCTAAATATCATTTTTGTATTATTATTATTTTTGTTATAATTTTAAATTAATTTTTAAACATTTAACTTAATTAAAATTATCCAGAATGGCAATTCTGTAAATAAGCCGAAAAACGAACGGAGGGGCATTATCGTAATTTCACCGGGAAATCAACTTCCGCGCATTGCGCGCTTAGAAAAATAAACTGCCCAAAACGGCGCCGTTTTGAGTATCAGCCGAACGGCTTCCGCGCATAACGCGCGGGTTACCGTATACGCTCCAAAACGACGTCGTTTTGGCTCCGCGCATTTCCGGAAAACCGCTGGCGCGCATTGCGCGGCCAGCCCCTTTTTTTTTCCAACTAGCAGAATGTGAATAGTAGTTTTAATACACTACTTTAATAAAAATTATACATTCAAGTAAGCTTTAAAAATCCAAAAAAAATACCAATCACCTAATATTAATTTATAACATGAAAATATAATTTTTCATGATTTAATAGTAAAAATTTTTATAAAAATTTTTACATCACATAAACTACCACAAATCATAACTTTTTGTGTATAACTCCATTTTAAGTGATTCAAACTTTATTTTTCTCATGATTTAATGTTCTATAATATTATAACATTAAATCTAAATTTTATAAAAAGTTATTTTTGGACATTATTTTGAGATTTGATTACACATCACCAAACACATATTTTCCATCATTAAAACTTTATAAAACATAATTTAAACTCATGATCAATTATAGAAGCATACATAGTATGATTTTAACCATAAAAATTACTATGTTAATATTTCTACCATAAACTTGAAAGAAAACAAGATTAGGGTTTATAAAATAATTACCTTGGTTTGATAGCTATTCTCCTCTTCTTTCCAAGTATGTAGTATAAGAAGATGTCATGAACTAGCTTAGACTCCTCCTCCTTCTCTTGCTATTTTTACTCTCAAATATTTTCTCACTCTCTCAAATGTTCTCTAGCTCTCTTTAGCTTGAGAAAAAAAATGAAAGATGATAAATGACTAACTCTTTTAGCCTCCAAATGCAAGTATTCTTGCACTTCTATAGATATAAAATATATCTATCAATTCTAGCCATCAAGAGCCTAGCAAAGATACTAGCACAAGAAAAGCTTTAAGGACTAGAGTTGGTGAAAAGAGGGATGGTCCATGTATTTTTAAAAATCAATACAAGTAACCTTAATTTATTTAAATGAAAAATAAAAGAAATAACAATCAATTCATTTTCTCTCTCCTAGCACCATCATTGCCGGCAATACATGAAGAATTGTCCCAAAATGTTTGTCACTTTCTCATTTTTTTAATAAATAATAGTTTAATTAAGTATTTTTCAAGTGGGCCAATCATTGGGCTTTAATTTAAAATACCAATTGGGCTTCTATTAAATTGTTTGGGCTACTAAATTGTCAAATTTTATTATTCTCCACTTGGGCTACTAATTGACCCATGTTGGGCTAATTTAATAATTTACACATTAATTATTCAATCCATGATTAAATAAATAATTAGATTGAGTAAATAATTAAATACACTAACCCATTAATATTAAATTACTAAATGGACTAATAATATTATTAATAATATTTTACATTATTTACATTAATTAATTATCATATTAATTAATTTATAAAATTTAATTCACTCATTATATTCAATTTAATTGAATATTTAATTAATGACAACTTATCAATTATTTTGATATTAAAACTTTAGAGTGTGTTCGCTAATACTAATATATATAATCTATATATATTATTTATACACATTACTTTACCTCAAAAATAATTTCACAATAAATTATGAAATTAAAATAAATACAATATATAATTTAATATATATTATTTAGGCCATAAATTAAATTATTTAATACATTTACATTAAATAATTCATTTCTCATCAATTATGGAAATAATTCCATTTACCCAAAAATACATTGAAATAATAATATATTTACTCAATTTCTTATTTAAATAATTTATTAAATTATTTAATTAATATTACACAAATAATTGTATAATTCAATTTCTCACTCTCATAAATCATTTACAATGATTTATTTAATTATAGAATATATTCATTTAACATATTCAATTTCTACTTAAAATTACACAATTAATTTAATCCCTTTATATATATGTACATATATATGAACTTAAATATTGTACATATATACAATTACTAATTTCCCTTCATTAATTCAACTACTTTATATAATTTATAATTATATAAATTACATAATTATTCCTCACAAATAATTTATCAACAATTTGCATAATTGTTGATTAATGAATATAATTAATTCCACAGTAAACCTTTTAATTCAATTTGGATTAATTTAATATTAATCTATCTATTTATCACAATTTAATTAACCATTAAATTATGTTACTAAATATGCACGCATATATATATATTCATATAAATACATATTTAATTTACACGCAACCACGTCGCATAATTACATAACTCCACTAATTAATTCTCTTAATTTAATTAGACTTGTTGTTAGTCAAGTTTATTGAATTATCACTTTGCTTGCTAACGTATCAAAAATTTTGATATCACCATATCTAAGTTAGTCCGTTAAATTTAATTTGGACCTCTATTTATCTATCACTACTAGGTTATCAAACTCCAACCTTTATTAAATATTAAATATTTTATTTCTAATTCATTTAAATATCCGGGATATTACATTCACCCCTTCTTCTAAAAATTTCGTCCCCGAAATTATCTTATACACCTTTCTACCAATTTTCATCTATGAGTAGAACTCTTTACTCATCAAATTCTATGATCACCCTTTTCTAGGAAGTTCATACTTCTAAACTCATAATTCCAGAACAATGGAATATCTTGCAGAAGAATAAATTGAAAATCAATATCTTACAGAAGAATAAATTGAAAATCAAAATATTCATTAAAACTTTCATAATATGCTGAGGGGTCATCAAGACTGTGAACATGGAATTAACTGAATTCCGAATAAATAGTATTTATCCCTGTAAATACTTATAAACAGAGTGTTTATCAATCACAAAGACTGAAAACATTCCATAGGTGTACGCTAGGTGATCAGCCTATCGTACTTCTGCGTTGTGCACAACGACTTCTCACGGGGTCGAACTCTTTGGATTTACCAACCCATATCAGCATGCCACCACTGTTGGGCGCCCCGTCGCGGGTTCTTTATTCATGGCTCTGACATATCCCCCATTACGGGGTTGTTCACCTCAGACTTACTACAAAATTCCGCTCCAGCATAAGTTGGATTGGAAAATAAAACTCGAGTCATTTCTGACCAAAAAGTGTCCAGTCAAAATAAATGACATAGACTCACATCATTGAACTGTTCGTATATTACGACTCAAAAATCATTTCAGATTAGTTAAAGTACTAAAATTCATTTATAGGACTTCATGATACCGCACCGTTGCAACAGTGCGTTGAGGATTCCGTCTTTTTCATCTCTGCACCATGGCTTTAATGGCGTGTGATGATTTTATAAATACATTTTGATATTTTCAAATCAATTTGTCTTGCCGAAACAATTAGCATAGACTCTTCTTTAAACGTTTCAAAATACTAAAAATCATTTTGACTTTGTCATATTACATCATATCATAGTGGGCTTAAAAATACATCAAACACTAGGTTACTCTGCATTGATGACTCCATCGGTTATCATCTCTGCACTAAATGCATTAATGATTTCAAAAATACATTTGTCTTTTCAAAAGCACAAAAGTGCGAATTTGGCACGATTTTTAAGAATTTCAAAGTCTAGCATAGCTAGAAGATTTGGAATATCCTAAAACCTCAAAACACCTCAATTTTTTTTTTTCCTCCACGTTCTTTTCCAGCTTAATAACTATATCCATTATAGCCTTAACCTGACTACTTAACCCTATCCATACCTACTGTTCATCAAACTTACCACGTATTTGGGCTCAGCAACTTACCACAATCATATGGTTTGAGGAACTTGTCCTAGTCAGGCCAAAGTCGCCCATTCGCTGAGGGGCTCCACCACATGACTATGAGTCACGAACTTACTATGCGTGTCAGTTCTCAGAACACGAACTTATCTTAACATCCTCTACCTATCCGTTATACACATGAGAAAAGAATCACCTTCTCAACATACATATAGTGAATAGCGCGACACCAGGTTTCAGTTGATTATCATTATAGGAAGCCAAGTGGTCGTCAAACCAAACACAATCTCCTGCCCATACAAGAAATTGGTCAACTCAGCCACTAATCAATATAGGAAGTTAAGCGGTCGTTAAACCAAGAACAAATCCCCTGCCCATACAAAGGACTGTTCAACTCAACCACTGTATCAATATAGAAAGCTAAGCGGTTCTAAAACCAAGCACCAATTCCCCGCCCATACAAGGAATTGTACAACTCAGCCAATAATATGAGTCCTCAAATAAAAACCTACAAACCTCTACTTCTCTTAACTTGATATGAATTTTGTCAATTCATACCTTATCACACTCAACACTTCAAGAATCCACTTGTTACTATTTCACTATCTTCATTGTTATAGCACCATGCTATCAACACCACCTCTTTAATCATTTAATAGACCATTTGTCATTTCATGCTTTTTACTATGATCATCGGGATCTTATATCAAAATTGATTTCACTGTACTATTTCTCCTTTATTCTAGGATCGTTTAATTTTATCATTCATCTCTGATCATTTCACTGTACGATCATTCTCTTGTTAAATTCTTGAATCAAGTGTTCCCTGATTCTTATTCCATTTATTTGGATTACACCCATTGAAGATCCTTCTTTGAATCTTTTCATATATCTATGTATCTATATAGATTTATTTCCTCATTTATGAACTGTATATGTTCATTTCTAAACTCTATCTGAGTTTATCCTTTCACTGTCTTCATTATCTTTCCATGATTATAGCCTAAGGTACTGCTACCTAAGAACTATAACCTATCAGCTCTGATACTAACCTGTGACGACCCCAAATCCGGGTTCCTTAAACCCTAGACTTGGTACGTCACGATACATCATCTTCATACATGTTCTATAACTAATGCGGAATATATAAACATAAATTGTTTATTCTACAACATTTTCCAAGGTTTCTAACCTTAACTTACATATATACCTTTAGATTCATAAAAGGGTTTACAAAATTACTTACATCATATAACAATTTAGTTATAATGAATAACACTATAATCTTGTCTTTTGCGTCTGTCTCCGTCTCTCCTCGGACATTCGTATTATTCTGAAATTTGTTATCATGATATAGCAAGAGTGAGCAACGACTTTGCTCAGCAAGTTTAAATACAATAACGATATATCATGATTGAAAGAAAGAACAAGCTTTCGGATTTTCAACAATATAATAATTGTGAAAGAGTACGAATCATAATTTCAATAATTGAATGACTGAATCAAGTAATGTTGAGTGTCAATAATGACCATGAACAATTTTAACTGAACCTTATGGTAATGAAGGTGATCAGCCTTTCATACCTGATGAACACATGCAACAAGCACTATGTGCGAATCAACAATTTAAAGATGTGGAATAATTATACAGAATTAAACCATAGCATGCTTGAAACGTAATAACTTGAATTTGAGTTAGGGACTTGAACAATAAAATAATATATCCTGCTCGAATATAAATTGAGTAGGGTTTAGGAAACTTGCATGTTTGCTCAGCTACAATTAATGTCTAGCTTTAACTAACTGGCTTTGAAAGACCTAACATTAGTAAAGTTGGTCTAATAATTAGTACAGCGTATTTGTACAACTATACGCTCATTAAGAAACTTATCTACCATAAATAAGTACTAACACATAATTTACATCAGTCAAAACAATATTATTAACCTTATAGACCATCGATCAAATTGGGTTAATAATTTAATAAATTAGAAAATATTTTTCTTAAGTGTTGGACACTTATTAAACTATTAAACAATTTATTATAATTGTTTAAACAAAAGAGTTAAAAGACATTTTCTTTATTTCATTAAATCTAATTTCATTTAATTACTATTTATCATTAATTAAATAGTAAGTAATTAACTACCTTTAGTTATTATTTAATAATAAATAATAACTTACTAGATTTATTTATTATTTAAAATTAATCAAATAATAAATAATTATATTATATTAAAAATAATCAAATATCTTTAGTTATTATTTAATAATAAATAATAACTAATTAACTAGATTCATTTATTATTTAAAGTTAATTAAATAATAAATAATAAAATTATATAGTAATACTCAAATAACATTAGTTATTATTTAATAATAAATAATAACTAACTAAATTTATTTATTATTTCAAGTTAATCGAATAATAAATAATTAAATAATCAATCTTAGTTGTCTTTAATTATTATTTAATAGTAATTAAATAATAATTAATTAATTTATCATCCTTGTTTATTATTTAATATTAATTAAATAATAATTAATTTAATCAGAAATTCAGAAGATATAATATTAAACTAACTAGATTAATATTTACAACATTTAAATATTAATCCTAAATATTTATTATATTTGAAAAATATAATATTAAACTAACTAGATTAATATTTACAACATTTAAATATTAATCCTAAATACTTATTATATTTGAAAAATATAATATTAAACTAACTAGATTAATATTTACAACATTTAAATATTAATCCTAAATATTTATTATATTTGAAAAATATAATATTAAACTAACTAGATTAATATTTACAACATTTAAATATTAATCCTAAATACATATTATATTTGGGAAATATAATATTCAATACCTAAATATCATTTTTGTATTATTATTATTTTTGTTATAATTTTAAATTAATTTTTAAACATTTAACTTAATTAAAATTATCCAGAATGGCAATTCTGTAAATAAGCCGAAAAACGAACGGAGGGGCATTATCGTAATTTCACCGGGAAATCAACTTCCGCGCATTGCGCGCTTAGAAAAATAAACTGCCCAAAACGGCGCCGTTTTGAGTATCAGCCGAACGGCTTCCGCGCATAACGCGCGGGTTACCGTATACGCTCCAAAACGACGTCGTTTTGGCTCCGCGCATTTCCGGAAAACCGCTGGCGCGCATTGCGCGGCCAGCCCCTTTTTTTTTCCAACTAGCAGAATGTGAATAGTAGTTTTAATACACTACTTTAATAAAAATTATACATTCAAGTAAGCTTTAAAAATCCAAAAAAAATACCAATCACCTAATATTAATTTATAACATGAAAATATAATTTTTCATGATTTAATAGTAAAAATTTTTATAAAAATTTTTACATCACATAAACTACCACAAATCATAACTTTTTGTGTATAACTCCATTTTAAGTGATTCAAACTTTATTTTTCTCATGATTTAATGTTCTATAATATTATAACATTAAATCTAAATTTTATAAAAAGTTATTTTTGGACATTATTTTGAGATTTGATTACACATCACCAAACACATATTTTCCATCATTAAAACTTTATAAAACATAATTTAAACTCATGATCAATTATAGAAGCATACATAGTATGATTTTAACCATAAAAATTACTATGTTAATATTTCTACCATAAACTTGAAAGAAAACAAGATTAGGGTTTATAAAATAATTACCTTGGTTTGATAGCTATTCTCCTCTTCTTTCCAAGTATGTAGTATAAGAAGATGTCATGAACTAGCTTAGACTCCTCCTCCTTCTCTTGCTATTTTTACTCTCAAATATTTTCTCACTCTCTCAAATGTTCTCTAGCTCTCTTTAGCTTGAGAAAAAAAATGAAAGATGATAAATGACTAACTCTTTTAGCCTCCAAATGCAAGTATTCTTGCACTTCTATAGATATAAAATATATCTATCAATTCTAGCCATCAAGAGCCTAGCAAAGATACTAGCACAATAAAAGCTTTAAGGACTAGAGTTGGTGAAAAGAGGGATGGTCCATGTATTTTTAAAAATCAATACAAGTAACCTTAATTTATTTAAATGAAAAATAAAAGAAATAACAATCAATTCATTTTCTCTCTCCTAGCACCATCATTGCCGGCAATACATGAAGAATTGTCCCAAAATGTTTGTCACTTTCTCATTTTTTTAATAAATAATAGTTTAATTAAGTATTTTTCAAGTGGGCCAATCATTGGGCTTTAATTTAAAATACCAATTGGGCTTCTATTAAATTGTTTGGGCTACTAAATTGTCAAATTTTATTATTCTCCACTTGGGCTACTAATTGACCCATGTTGGGCTAATTTAATAATTTACACATTAATTATTCAATCCATGATTAAATAAATAATTAGATTGAGTAAATAATTAAATACACTAACCCATTAATATTAAATTACTAAATGGACTAATAATATTATTAATAATATTTTACATTATTTACATTAATTAATTATCATATTAATTAATTTATAAAATTTAATTCACTCATTATATTCAATTTAATTGAATATTTAATTAATGACAACTTATCAATTATTTTGATATTAAAACTTTAGAGTGTGTTCGCTAATACTAATATATATAATCTATATATATTATTTATACACATTACTTTACCTCAAAAATAATTTCACAATAAATTATGAAATTAAAATAAATACAATATATAATTTAATATATATTATTTAGGCCATAAATTAAATTATTTAATACATTTACATTAAATAATTCATTTCTCATCAATTATGGAAATAATTCCATTTACCCAAAAATACATTGAAATAATAATATATTTACTCAATTTCTTATTTAAATAATTTATTAAATTATTTAATTAATATTACACAAATAATTGTATAATTCAATTTCTCACTCTCATAAATCATTTACAATGATTTATTTAATTATAGAATATATTCATTTAACATATTCAATTTCTACTTAAAATTACACAATTAATTTAATCCCTTTATATATATGTACATATATATGAACTTAAATATTGTACATATATACAATTACTAATTTCCCTTCATTAATTCAACTACTTTATATAATTTATAATTATATAAATTACATAATTATTCCTCACAAATAATTTATCAACAATTTGCATAATTGTTGATTAATGAATATAATTAATTCCACAGTAAACCTTTTAATTCAATTTGGATTAATTTAATATTAATCTATCTATTTATCACAATTTAATTAACCATTAAATTATGTTACTAAATATGCACGCATATATATATATATTCATATAAATACATATTTAATTTACACGCAACCACGTCGCATAATTACATAACTCCACTAATTAATTCTCTTAATTTAATTAGACTTGTTGTTAGTCAAGTTTATTGAATTATCACTTTGCTTGCTAACGTATCAAAAATTTTGATATCACCATATCTAAGTTAGTCCGTTAAATTTAATTTGGACCTCTATTTATCTATCACTACTAGGTTATCAAACTCCAACCTTTATTAAATATTAAATATTTTATTTCTAATTCATTTAAATATCCGGGATATTACATGTACATTATATTCTAATTAAAATTTTATAAATAAATTATAAAGTGCTTTCAAATTTATTTATTGAATGCGTTATAATTTATACATGAAAATGGATTCTAAATGTAATAAATAAGGAATAAATTTATTTATTTATTTATTATTGATTGAATAAATTTAAATTCGAGATTTTTTTTCTAAAATCTATTACATTGTGTTTGGGAATTTGAGATGAAAAGAACGGGAGAGAATTTAAAATTTATTTGGGTAAATAAAAGAGAATGAAAATAACAGATCATTTTTTTTTTCTTATGTTTATGAATTTTTGTAAGGAAAGTAAATGTAAAATAGTTCACTACTTATTTTATCTTTAGGAGACTAAATATAATAAACCACTTTAAGTGCCCGTTGGTTTGGGCGAGTTTTTGAATGGATTAAAAGTATTTTTAAATTAAAAATAAAAATATTTTGGTGTTTAATAATTTTCTAAAAGTACTTATTAAAAATTCGATATTTCTAGGCTCCGAAACACTTCGGCTGAGACAAAAAATTTGTATTTTTGTATGAAGACTTTTGGTTAAAGTACATAGTAAAATTTATCCTTAAATTGTTAAAAATAAACAATTACCTTAAATTTGTCATTATTTAAAATAAAAAAAAATAATTATGTAACCAAACACTTTAACTTTTATATAAAAGCATTCTTATTAAAGAATTACATTTTAAAAAAGGGTTTCATCCAACTGCATTATAATGCATCGCTTCACCAAACGGATTCTATGGTATCTTCAGTTTCTTAAAATTTTTAGCAAGTCTTTTATCACTTTCTTATCAAATTTTTTCACTTTTTAAAATGACAGTACATGAATAGTGTGTAACATTACGTGACAAGTCTCTCAGAAGTATTTAATAATTTTTTCACTTTTAGGAGGTAAAAAATTGGGAGGTTAACTTTGATCATCGATGACATGTTTGTTTGTAAAAAAGTATATTTGGAATTATATTATTTGTCTTAATTTAACATTATTTTGTACTATTTAATCATTTGAAGGAGGACTGTTAGTCCTTTAATGTGAGACTATTACTCTCAGAAAACTATTTGATAGTTTAAAATTAGAGAACTATTAAATTTATATTTATCATGAGATTATATAATATCTCATAAATAACCTTAGGAATAACAAATACTAATTTGTAAGATTGTTTAAAATACTATTAATCTCTCATCATGAAATAAAATAGTTCAAAATAATATTAAATTAAAATATATAATTTAATTCAAAATATATTTTTTACAAACAAACGTGACCCCAATTCTTTTTAACTTCTTTTCTTAAAAAATTTACAAACATAATATTTTAGTTTTCTCTCCCTCATTTCCTCTTTTTACACGTTGCAAATGAAAGTGTTTCTTCGCTAAACTGAACTTTAATTTAGACATTACCATTATCCATTTCTCCCAAGAAGCAACTTTATATCTTTCTTTTTATAAAGATATAGCAATTTATTTGTCCAAAAGATTCGCATGAAATTGACTATGCAAACTAAAAAACAGAAAGAATAGCATGCATAAATTATAATGTATATAAATTTAAAAATATTATTTCTAAATTAACGAATATTTAATACTCCGTGGTGTAGAAGAGGACATCAAGAAATGGACTACGTGCCTTTATGTTCTACTAGTATATGTATTTTCTCCGATCTTATCTAGGAGTTGAGAAGAAAAGAAAATGTATATTTCTACTAAATTAATATGTTAGTAGCCTTGGACATAAGTAAAAATAAATCGTGATTAATTAAAAATTTAAGGACAAAATTAGTATTATGAAAATATTATTAAATCAACTGTTAGAATTTAAGATCGAAAGTATATCACAATCACACAAAAAATTAGATAAAGAACAGAAAAGTAACAACAAACGATATACTTAGGTTTACCAATTTGGTTAGTTCTGTTTGTCTGACGTATTTATTAGATGTCTCACATGTTCTATAATGATTCACATATCAAACAATTATTTTTATAGTAACTAAAAAATTCTAATTGTTATAACATGAATTCAAGTCTAATACATTAGTAAACTATAAATTAAATTATTAATAAAATTTTAAGCTTAATTAATAAAAAAAATAAGTAATATTGTTTAAATAAAAATAATGTGTGTATGTATATATGTATATATATATATTATTCTGACAACAAGATCTTTATTCTTACGATATCAATACTATAAAAAATAAAAATAAAACACATAAACGTAATGAACGTTGAATAAAAGTAAGACAGTAGAGATAATTCGCATATAAATTGTCTTGGGATTTGATAAAATGGACTAAGTATTCAAACCCAACATTCCAAAAATAGGATCATATTTGACTTTGAACCTTTTTCTCATGCATATTAAAGTTTGTCACAGTTCAAATATTTTTATACTAATATTATATAATTTTAATTTTAACTATAAAATCCTTTAATAAAAGTTTTTTTTTTCATAAACCCTTAAACAAGTTTAGGAAAATTAATTCATTCAATTATAAAAATATTAATTACATATTGTGAGCCTAAGAATAAAATTAGGATTCACATTAAATGGCCATAAATGAAATTAGAGTTCACATTGAATGACCTAAAATAAAAATAACGGACAACGAACAAATAAAGACTGAAAAAGACAGAACGTTTTTTCCTAGGGTTCGCCCCTTGGGGGTAGTTTTGTCTCACTCCATGATGTGTTTCGTTAGTTTCTTTGATAATAAAAATGATTTTATTCAATCTTTTTACTTAATATTATACAATCTTAAAAATATAATTTAAGAGGTGTTGTCATGAGTTCTAAGACAGAAGGTTCATGGGGACAACCCCTGTTTGGAAATCGGTTGAGTGATTGAATTGGTGGCTAGAAGAATTGGGTAATTTGGACATTACCTGGGTAACCAAAAGTATTTCAGGAATTTCTTTATCGTTAAGGGTATTTCTGAAATTTTTCCTTCTGACATGTGTCTGACACATGTCACGGACCCTATAAATACCCCTTCACCTAACAAGTGAAGGGGGGACTTTTGAAAACACTTGAGAACTTTAGCCATCTAAACACACACACTCTCTCTCTCGAAACAAGAAGTAAGTTGAAAAGAATTGGGAATTTGTGATCAACTCATCATCGAGTGAATGAAAGTGTTGGTTTGTCTATCTTAAATTCACTCGAAATACCTGTCACGGCTCCTAGACACCAGCGGTTATGTCGTGATTATGGAGTTTTGTCACGTGTTACTTTGGTAATTGCTCACCAGTTCTTCTCCCCTCCCCAATCTTTCAACCGATTCTTTATCTTTTGTGAATTTCTCGTCTCCACCATAACTACTAACCCTAACCTTAGCAAGGTACGCATATTCTGTGCATATACATATATAATACAGTTGAAGGGATATTTACACTATAAAAAAAATTAAAATTAATTTTTTTTATGATTTAAATAGAAAAAAATAATAATAAAAAAATAACCATCGAATACATATTACATCTGCATCTAATTAGCGGTCTACAATCATTCATTATCGTAACTAAAAGTAACTAGATATCGACGTATAGAAAATCCAAGTTCCATAAAAGAAAAAATAACTCGAATGATACATTTAACCTCAAACTAGAAAAAAATAAAATTTCACAGGAAAACAAACTCTATCAAGAAAAAAACATAACTGGAGATAAAGGTTTCTGGTCAGATAGAAAAGACAGAAGAAAAGACCTTGAAAATAATAGCGTCTACTTTAATAAAAGTTTAATTTGCTGGAAGCTTCCATTCTAAAAGTTTGAAGCTTTAAAATAGGAAGGTATGTTTGGTCATGGGTCCGAAAATAATAAACAAGCTTTGGAATTAGGACTACATGCCAATTTAAATAAAATAAAAGTATTGGTACAATGATAAAAAAATAATTATAAAAAAATAGATATAAAATGATATATTAAATTATAATTAATCGATATTTTATTATATATAAATAAGTTCAATGGTTATAATCAATAATTACTATTTATATTATTTTATATTGTATTTAATTTTTTATTATCAAAATATTATTGTTTAAATAATATTTACTGAGGAAATTAATAGTAAACCATGTTGTACTCTAGATATATTTACTCTATCTGATTTAAAGAATTCTTTGTGTTTTTTTTTTGTTTTCTATTTTTTTAAATTTAATTTTCCGTCTTCTTTAATGGAGTAATGATTATTTTTTCTTTCTTTCTCATTTATGGGGGGGTAATGATACATCAAATTCACTCAATATGTTCCTTGTTTCAAGGCAAAAAGGAAAGATAACAACAATAATGACGATATCCCCTTAGGATGTGGGATACCATTTTTTATGGGCAACAACAAAAGTATAATTTAATTAAAGTTATTCAATTTATCATTTAACTGTATCTACTTTTGTGATTTTTATCATAATATTGATTAATATTTCTCTAACTTTGCTTGATAATGGTAAAAACTTAAATTATTCACTCTCTTAAGAACATGGGTTGATATGAATTACCCCATTGATGCCAATCATAATTTTGGATAATACAAGGTAATTAGTGGAGGCCCCACTAGACATAACAAATAGAAAGTATTTCATGTATATCTATGCAAGTCTACAATGGATGAAATGATCGTACATTATTGTTGTTGATGCGAGTGTACAACTGTGGAAGCCGGATTCCATTTTTAATATGTCCGTAAGATATTCCTTTATATAATGATAAATTTATATTATTTTTATAATATCAATACATCTTAATACATGAGATATAATAGTGTGATATTTTTTTTTATATTATTATTCTATTATATAACTTATAATTTCACATTAATTATAATTAATATAAAATAAATTGATATATAAATTATTTTTCTCCAAAATATATTCATCGTAATAGACATTGTAACATAAATATTTATGTAACTTAACTTATGGTGGATCGTCTAGCTTGCATTTATCACTTACCTCTATTTATTTTGTTTTTGTTTTTAGAAGAATATTAAGGGTTTGTTCCTTTACGATAACAATAGCTATATTTTATAAATTATAAAGTCATACAAGAATTATTATTTTTTAATATTAAAAGCTGATTCTTTTTTTCTTTTCAGAAAGTCATAATAAACTTGAATCTTCTAAAAAGATAAGCAAAAAATGTTTTACTTTGTAAGTTCTAGAGCATTTAAATATAAAAGGCTATGAATGAATTTTAAAACGAGTTTTACCACTTTCAACTTAACATGCTCAAATTTAAATCAAACAAATCAAGAAAACAATTTGTAATTACTTAAATACTTTTGCAATAACACATTTGAAAGACCAGTCACTTTTCGAAATCTTTTCATTTAACATTTCACAATATAAAATGCTTTCAGTATTTTCCCAATAAATCTCTTCATCTATTATAAAAATTTTAATCTTATTTCTTTATTATTCTTATTTCCTTCGTATTATTTTCTTCTTTTATTGTTTTTGAGTCTTAAGGAGATTCCTTTTTAGCTTCGACATAATAAAATAAGTAAAAGACATCATAAATCAATCTAAGTTATCTTAGATCACTTTTAATATAACATCATTTAATAGTCAATTTATTAATCTAACTTTACGAAAGTAATGATCATATAAAAATATGAGATCATGTATTTTGTTTGATTTGAGTCATTGGAATATCATTTTTATAATAGTGTAAATAAGTCTATAAGTATATATATTTCGACAACTCAAATTTTATTAACTTTTATTGTTATAAAATTATTGATGCATAATCTCAAATTAAATAAAATTTTATATAATCTTATATTTTTACATGCTCATTACATTCGTATGGTCAGATTATTAACTTTCAAATCGGATGATGTTATATTAGAAATGACCTATGATAACTTATTTTATGATGTTCTAAGATGCCTTTTACTCTAAGAAAATAGGGAAATCCTATCAAAACAATATATTTATTTTATTATTTAGATTTTACTTTATTGTTTGCATTTATTACGATGTAATCTTTATTTGTATTTCCTTTCCTAAAAGTACATAATATTGACATACTGATAGGAATAAAATTTATTATATTTTTATCAAGTAGTTCTTAGTTTTTATAATTATTTTATATTTAATTACACTAATTATTTATTTTAATTTGTGTTTGTAAGAAATAATCAACAAAAGTCAACATTGAAAATAATGGCACTGCGCCCCATGATTTTATACAACATATTATACCCCAATAAATTATTCTAAACACATACTAACATATATATGAAACAAAAATAATTAATAATTCGCATAAAGTTTGGCTCTTGGTGCCACTGTTGGTTTGCAAAAATTCATAGACATACAATCAAATTGCATAATAAAACGAAAGTATGGTAAAATTAGATTTTAAATTTTTTACAAACCATTAACCAAGATCGACCTTTATACGTAATTAACAGTTAAATATGAGGGAGTAAGAGATCTATACCCTTGTTAATTAACTCTTGAAACAACTACGAGTTCACCTCTTTGTCCTTCGTGTTCTTCTTCAAATTCACTGATCAGATTATTTAGATCAACGTTAGCTACCCAAGTATGTAGCATCTAGAGGTAATCCACCACGAAAAATATTGATTCAACAAGTAATTTGATTCTACTAGATCTTCGGTGGTGGCAAATCTTAGTTTTTCCTCTATTCTAATTCCTTAGATGTAGAAAATTGTGTGAGAAACCTCAATTCATAATAAGACTCCTCTTATTTATAGATATGATCAACCTTCCTAAACTCGTTTGGAATAGGGTTTTAATTTAACTCCTAATCTAATTAGGAAATAAATTAATTTATTATAATAATTATAATTCTCAAACCCTTTAGGAACTTAATTATTTAATATGAGAATACTTCTTATTAATTAAGTCCTAAACTATTTAGAAACTAAATAATAATAATAATAATAATAATAATAATAATAATAATAATAATAATAATAATAATAATAATAATAATAATAATAATAATAATAATAATAATAATAACAACAGTAATAATAATAATCCTCTTATTAATTTATAATTAGTATTTTCAAATACTAAATTATAAATATTAAACTATTTAATTTATTCTATCACCAGAGTATAAATTGAATATATTTAATTTATTATTACGATTATGTCACTTACTTCTTAAATAAATATTTCTCTTTTACAATCTGACCCTTTAGGTTCTCCATATTATACCAGTTGTAGAATAAATTAATTAGAACTATTCTAATCTTATTTATATAAATTAATTAAACTATTTAATTTATTTAAATAAATAATATTTATTCCACAATAAGGGTAAGCCCCCTTAGCGATTAATGACTTTTTAGATAATATAAAGTTCAACATCTAATCACAAAAGAACCTATTACGCGAACAGTTACTGTACAATTCAATTTTTCTACCATATAATGTCTCAATCAAATATAAGATATGAAATTACTGTCAATCTTATTTTATTTGATCATATGTATTTCGATTTTCAAATGCACTACTCTAATTAATGTAAATTAGAAACTCCTTTCTAATTTTTATTGTGCCTTAGCCAAGGACTCCTGAGCTATTATTTATTGAATCATATAAGCCATTATCTTCATTTACTAGAAGTGGTAGATTCTTTGTTGATCATTCACATATCTTTATGTACAACTTATTATACCCGAGCATATATTGTAATGACCGAGAAAATTACGAACCCAAATTTTTTTTTTATTTATTTATAAGAAAATATGATGTATGAAGTATGTGTGTATGTGTTAAGTTGTATGATGAGAGGTATTAAATTAGTTAATTAAATTAATTAACTAAAGAAGGAAAAAGATTGCAAGAGAAGCTTATGTGATGAAATCACAAAGCTTGAATGTTGGCCTTGTATGGCAATTAAGAAGTTTTATAATGAACAAGTTAATTACTTGTATGAATAATGAGAAAGAAGAAGCAAGTGAATTATTAAAGATAACCCCAATGTGGGAATAATTGTTTGTGTATGGTTAACTATATTATAAACCCAATTTGATGATAGGGGTTAGCGAATGAATTAATTTAATCAAGTCCAATGTACTTGTATTAATATGTATTAGGGTTTCATTAAAACAAACCCAAGAATTTGCAATTAATAGTGTTATTTAATAAAGGAGTCCAATGGACTTATAAATAGCAAATCTAATTGGATTATAATTTAAATCCAAATGAGTTGTTAAACTAGGTCAATTAAGTTTATATAGTAGCCCATGTAATTAATTTAATTACTAGTCCATGTAATTTATTAAACAAGCTCAATGCTTATTTTAATTAAAGGTAGCATAGTTATGTAAATGCTAGCCCAATGTGTGATATAAATTGAGCCCAAACAATTTAATTGAATGAGCCAATTAGAAGTTAATTCTAAGGTCCAAAGTGGAGCCCAATAAGCTTGTATAGGTAAATATGTATACATATATTGGTGTATATATATATATGAATACTTATATAATTATATAAGACTTAAAAATAAAGTCAAATTGGATAAATAATTGGTCAATCCCGAATTTTGGGGCCCACATGGATATAAAGCTAGCTTGTTGGTTGATTTTGGAGTGTAAAATGGTGCAAGTAACCCCCAATCACCCTAGTCAATCAAATGGTCAATCAAAAAGTTCATCAAGTGGTCATTCCATGCATAGTAAGCAAGATTAAGCTCCTAATTGACTAGCATTAGTTGATTAGTAGATGTTAAGCAAGTCTAGGGAGATTCTATAAATAGAATGCTCCATTCATTTGCTAGGTTTGTTAGTCATTTTGTAAGAACTCCAAGAGAGAATAGAGAGAGCATTCTAAAGAAAATAGAGAAGGCTCTTGAGAGTTGGTTTTTCACCAAGGAGATTACTAGAGACTTATCAAGGAGGAGTCACCAACAAAGTCTCTAGCCAAGAGTAGAAGAACATAAGGTTCAAAAGTGTTCTATCTCATCTTTATTTCATTTTTGTAGGCTATATATGTTTTATATGGTCAAAATATGTTTTTAACCGATCAAAAGTGGTTTTGATGGTCTACAAGTCTTAAGCTATGATAAATTGGTAGATACATGGTTTGATATGCTTAAATCATGATTTGGTATGTGAGAAATGTATAAAAGTTGTAGAAATGTTCATAACACATTTTACCGGTAAAACCCTAACGATACATGTTGTGTTTGATGTTGTATTTTGAAATACACAAATCAGAAATTGGATTTTTATGGCTAGAAAGGTAGATCTAAGAGTTTTAAAGAAAAATCCTTTTGGAACCTTTCAAAAATATTGAATAACGAAGAAGTTATAGCTTTTACCGGAAAGGATGTCGTTTTTAAACCCTAGATGGTTCGATCCGTAATTTTCGTGTAAAACGTTTTCAAAAAGGCGATCCAACCATGGAATATTGTAAAACAAGAGGTTAGGAACATATCAACACTGATTTGGTGTCATTTGGATGTGTAGAGTTTATTTTATTCAAGGTTGAACCATTAAAACCAAGGATTTGTGATTTTAGTTTTCACTTTGTCCTTGTGAGCAGTTTTTAGTCCACTTCCGTTTGTAATTTGGATTTTTGATCTAAAGAGAAATTGTAGAGGGGGAAATTATGATGAGAATGGACTCAAGAATCACCCCAAAATGTTTTAAAATGAAGAAGTTATGGCTGTTGGGGCGTCGGAGGGTCGAGCAGTCAAAAGGTTAACTTTCGGAGGAGTTGGCCGAGCGCCTACTGAGCGCCTACCAAGCGCCTAGGCGCTTGAGCCGGCTGTTTCTGGGGGAAGATTCGGTCCGGGTCGGGTCGGTCCGGGTCGAGTTTTTTATGAACATTTAAGTTGAAATACATATTAATTGAGTGTGTTTGAATACTAAACTAATATATATAGAGTTTATTAGTGACTTAAAGGTATCTAAATGTATACAATAAAGACTAAAGTTAACACAATTAAAAAGTTAACTATTGATAATGTTTGAAGAATATTAAAATATTATTAAATGATCAATAATATTAGTATATGATTAAAAGTTATTAAATGATGAATAACATTAGTAAATGATTAAAATATTATTAAATGGTTAATAATATTAATAAGTGATTAAAATATTATTAAATGATTAATAATATTAATAAGTGATTAAAATATTATTAAATAATTAATAATATTAATAAATGATTAAAATATTATTAAATTGTTAATAATATTAATAAGTGAGTAAAATATTATTAAATGGTTAATAATATTAATATGTGATTAAAATATTATTAAATGATTAATAATATTAATAAATAATTAAAATATTATTAAATAGTTAATAATATTAGTAAGTGAATAGAATATTATTAAATGATTAATAGTATTAACAAACGATAAAGAATATTATTAAATGATTAAAAATATTATTAAAAGAGTAAAATATTATTAAATTCTTAATAATATTTATAAACGATTAAAATATTATTTGATAAATAATATTATTGGAAAGAGTGTAAGACATTATTAAATTATTAATAATGTTAATATGTGATTGAGATATTATTATATAATTATAATATGAATGAGGAAATAGAATATTATTAAATGGTTAATAATATTAATGAGAGAAGAAAATAGTATTAAATGATATTATTTTGAAGTTAAAATATTATTAATTGGATAATAATATTTATAAGTTATTGACGATATTATTTGATAAATAATATTATTTGAAGAGTAAGACATTATTAATAATGTTAACATATGATTGGAATATTATTAAATGATTAATAATATTAACTAAGGATAATAATATTATTAAAGGATTAATAATATTATTGAGAGGATAAAATATTATTAAATGGTTAATAATATTTATAAATGATTAAGATATTATTTGATAATTAATATCATTGGGGATAATGTAAAATATTATTTAATTATTAATAATGTTAGTCAGTGTTTGAGATAATAAAGAGATTAAGAGGATTATTAGATGGTTAATAATATTATATGTGGTAATTATATATTATCAAATGAGATATATTATAAAGCAATGAAGTGAGGGTTATGTGAGTTAAAATATTATCAATGGATTGATAATAGTATTAAAAGTTTTAAGGTTATGATTAAGTGATAGATGATTTAAGACATATATGTTAAGGTTATTAATGTTAAATAAACCTATATGTGTTATGCTAATTGGAGGATCAATGTTATTTGAATATTAGGTCACCCAAAGGAAGTATTTTTAAGTTGAATAGCGGTAGTCAGCGGAACAGGCAAGTTCTTCTTAACCCTAACTTGTATTTATTGTTGCAAGTTTCCTTCAACTTTATGTACATTGAGCTATTCAAATTATTGTTGAGCAAATTCTACACTCGTAGTTATTTGACAGAACTTAAAGTGGATTAATTATCTAAAATTATTCCACCTCATTATTGGTTATTGTATTCGCACATAGTGCCTTTGCAAATGTTATAGTTCAGTAATTTACGAACTGTTTAAGAATGTCTAAGCTAATTGTTTCGGCTAGACAAATGCATGTTTAAATTCATCTAATTGAATATTATGAAAGCTTATCCAAACCATTGGCTAGTGCGGATTCTTACAGTAAGACTGAGAAAGAACAACCCTAGTTAAAGGGGATTTTTATTTGTCGGGAAACCGAATGCGCGCAAGAAATCTAAATGTTATGCATATACATAGGACATGAGAGGACTGATCCCCTCGAGTGTCCCGTTATTTTTAACAAGGTGTCAGACATTGTATGTCCGTTCTACCTTAGTAGCAGTTCATGGTCCTTTGAGACCACTCAGCAGTAAAGAGTCAGTCCATTCTTTTATTGAACATTGATTCTTGTTATTTCATAATTCTTATCTATTGTTGAAACTCTCGAAGATAAATCTTTTTCATTCAAGATATATCATTTCTTATTTATTTTAACTTGCTGGGCAAAGTAGTTGCTCACCCTTGCTATATCATGAACTATTTTCAGTTAAGCCGAGTGATCTAAGGAGTACCACGACAAAGGAAAGATGAACGAATAGACGTAATTAGTTCGTACTATATGTGTAACTTTTTTTTTTGTATAAGGTAATGATGATGTATTAAGGTTAGTGGAACCTGGGATTGAAGGTACGTTTTGTAATGAAATTATGAATGTTTTCCGCGAGTTATTGAAGTTTTAGTTATGAATGTTTGTCAAGTGATGAATAGTGAGCACCGAACCCGAGGTTCAAGGGACCCAGATTTGGGGGCGTCACAGGTTGGTATCAGAGCTGTAGGTTATAAACCTTAGGTGTGGGGAAAAACCTTAGGATTATGACCGTAGAGAAGACAAGAAAACTCATAAAAGAGTTTAGGAGATGAATTGTGGAGATTCATCAAGTAAGAAAAGTTATGTGCGTGTAAGAAAAGATCTGTTATTAGATCGAAAGAATATGATGATTCAGAAGATGATCCGAAGGGTGGAGTTAAGCATTGATGAAGAAAAGAGAATGAGGATTGAGAGATACTTAATCTATGGAGAATAGATAAGAAGAAATGACCAGATGTAAATGTGGCTAAGGTAAAATAGAAGAAAATAATGTTAAGGAATGATTCGAGGACATTGAGGATATCTTGAGAAGATTGATCTATATGGATCGGTGATAGTAGAGATGATCGGAGTAAATAGAGATGAACTGATGGGCTAAACAAATAAGTGGTTACAGAGTAAAATGAATCATAGAAGAATGAGAAGATTTTGGAGTCAATCATAAAAGCAGATAATGATGAAGTGATTGAGAAAAAGGTAAAATGATTGTAGAAAGGGATATGCATGATAAAGAATTACATAAGAATGATAATAGTGTATGTTGAGGAGTCTAACTTTGGAAGTATATATCTTTGGGAGTTTGACTTTGGAGAATATGCTTGAAGAATTACGTTTCGGAAGTTATTTTAGAAGATTAAAAATCGGATGATTTTCTAATTTGTAAGTTGAATTTTATCTATGAGAATGATGAAAGAAGTTCTAAAATTTTAAAAATCCCAATTTTGGAGTTAAGAAGCGGGATATATTATGTAATTAGCATGGTGCTGAGAACAAGTATAGTACTAAGTACTAAGGTGATGCATATTAAAATGTTTATTAAATATGCAAATGAATGATAAAAAGACAAGGTGACGATAGTATGGAATGTAAGTTGAATGTGAAGATCGATATATAGCATTTAGGCTATCAAACGATTTGAAGATAGGTGACTGATAATTGTGTGTATAGTTAGTAAGCAAAAGAATGCTTAAATGTGTGTAACTGTATAAATGATGGGGTACTACGTACCAAGGAAGAATATTTTAACAAATTTTAAGCGATGGATTATATGATGGCATTAAAAGTATATGCCTAAAATCTATAGAGAGGTAATAATACTACCGTATTATGCCAAACGATAATGTCAAGAGAAAGTTCTAAAGAAAGAATACTCTAGACAATAGGGAAGAAAGTTAAGGAATTAGACCATAATTTCGTACGAGCGATTGACGAGTGTAATATTAGACGTTTTTGATGAATGAATCAATGAAATTGGAGAAATCCAGAGGCAAGAAATTAAATTATGTATAAGCAATATCTGAAAGATGATATCAAGAAGTGATATAAAACATCTTACAATAAGATTGTTAAGTAGTAGAAAGAACAATAATAAGATCGTGAAATGATCTACGAAGATGAACTCGTGAGGAGTTATGTGTTAAAGTATGGATTAAGAAAATTCATATTAAGTTAATAAGAAAATTAGAGGTTGTAGATTTTATTTGAGGACTCATATTAGTGGCTGAGTTGTGCGATTCCTTGTATGGGCGGGGAATTAGTGCTTGGTTTTAGAACCGCTTAGCTTCCTATAGTAATATAGTGGCTGAGTTGACCAATTTCTTGTATGGGCAGGAGATTGTGTTGGGTTTGACAACCACTTAGCTTCCTAATTATGATAATCATTGAAATCTTGGGTCGCGCTATTCGAAATATATATGGTGAGAAGGTGAGACTTTTCTCATAGTATATCGGATAGGTAGAGAATGTTGAGGTTAGGAGCGTGTTCTTAAAACTCACACGTATGGTAAGTTCGTGACTCATAATTGTATGGTGGAGCCCCTCAGCGAATGGACGATTAAGGTCTGACTAGGATAAGTTCCTCAACCCATGCGATTGTGGTAAGTTCCTGAACTCATATTGTGTGGTAAGTTCGATGAACAAATTGTGATGAGGGTTAGAACAAGGTCATAGATAAAGATTTAAGAGTTATCAGTGAATTGAGAATTGTGTGTGGCCAGTATTGTTCTCCTGAATACTACTGGTAGGTTGTGTTATAGTGATGTCCTGCATCAAGGAGCAAGCTATGATTTGAAGAAGGATAAGGTGGGTAATCACGTTTGTGGAACCACAGTTAATTAGGTTTGAAGAGAATCATTATCATAAAAGGTGTGAGTATTTGTTTTAAAATAGCTTTATACAAAATACGAGGTCGATCTATAAGGATTGTTGAATTATTCATTAAATTTAAATTAATTTTATAATGACCAAGAATTTTGAATTACATTATAAATAAAATTGAGAATTTAATTTCTAATTAATGACATTGTTGTGTGAATTAATTTAAACCATAACGTGGTGGTTTGATTTCATTTGATAATATTTGACTATTGAATTAATTTAATTAAAGGAAGTCCGATAAAGGGTTATTAATTATCGGATTAACCTAAGGTTATATTTTCTTTAAACAAGCCCAATCAATTAATTAAGTGATGGACTTGTGAAAATTGCTATGTGACTTAATAATTATGTTTTGCTAGTCCAATGTACTAATTAATTAGAGGTTGAGTACATTAAATTACTAGCCTATTGTTGGTGAATTAATTTAGTGATCTAGTGACCCAAATAAATTAATTGTTAGCCCAAACTTTGACTCAGTAGTAAATTTTCTTCTAGAAGGTAAATTATTCAAATTGCATGATAAAAATAATTTCAAAATGGTACCAAAAAGGGGGCATGGCCGGTGGTGGTGGAGTGTGAAAGAGCTCTATGGATTTCAAATTTTATCAATTTTAATTGCTTGAGATAGTGTGTGGATTACTCAACCTTGTTGCTAGCAATTTTGAAAAAAACTTGATGTCCAATGTATACTTATATAAGGTATATGTATATATTTATACTACTATAAATAGAAGCTAGCTCATTTGGTAAAGAGTTTACAAAATATTGCAAGTATTCTCTACATAGTGTGCTAGTAAGTTTTAGTGAGCTAAGGAAAAATGAAGTGAGTTAGTGAGTTGTGTAGTGAGTCACCACCGAGTCAAGTGAGTAAAGTCATTTTCTTCAAGGTGGGTGTTCTTAGATATCATCACAACTTATAACCTACTTTGGAAAGCAAAGAAAACAAGTCATCAGAAGCAAAATGTATAATATCTACCCTAAAACCCTAGTTTGAAGTTATTATGTTCTATATAAATTTTCTACAGTAGAAAAGTTATTTACAAACTCTAAATATTTAGATTTATGATATTTTAGTATATCAAGAGTTCCATAGGTTTATAATGTGTATTTATGTGTGTTTATTATGAATCGTTTAGTAAAAAGCTTGAAATTAATTTTTACCGATAAACTTAAGTGAAAAGTATGCTTGCAACTTTTCACTTTGAAACCTACAAATGATCTTGGTAATTTTATTTCTTGAAATGTTACTAATGTAAGTAAAGGACAAACTCTCTTTGGAATCATATGAAAATGATTTAAAATGAAAAAGATATGAATTTTTTAAACCAAATATACCTTTTTGTTGAAAGTCTTTGCAAAATAGTTCACTTTATAGCTATTTTCAATAAGCAAATCATGTCCAAATTTGTATTTTGATGATGACATCTTATAGTTCGGGAAGATATGAAGTCATCGATACCAATTTGAGGTCAATCAGACTTGTAGATTTCAATTTATTCAAGTTTTAGTCAAAGAGGCAAAATCTGAAAATTTTAGAAGCTTTCTGCTAATTTTCTGAAAAAAATCGTCCAGTCCCGTTTTTTTTACCTTGTGGGGGTCTGATTCAGGTCTTTCTAGGGCGGTTCTTGTGATGGTTCCAAAAGAGAAAATATTTGTAATTTAATAAAGAATATTATAAAATTTAGTTTAGATAATTATGATGTCATTAGGTATTTATTAAAATTAATGATTGATTAATACCTTACTAAAGAATAAAAATAGTAGATAATTAATTATTATTTTACTAATAAATAATAATTAAACTAATTATTTATTATTTAATTAATATTAAATAATAGGTAAGGATAATTAATTGATTAAGTTATTATTTAAGTATCATTAAGTAATAATTAAAGAGTAATTAATTTGTTAACTAATTATTTACGATTAAATAATAAGTAATGATAATTAATTAATTAATTATTATTTAATTAACATTAAATAATAATTAAAGATAATTAAAGTTAATAAACTAATTATTTGCTATTTAATTAAGATTAAATAATAAGTAAGGATAATTAATTAATTAATTAATTAACTAACATTTAATAATAATTAAAGATAATAAAAAATTAATAAACTAATTATTTATTATTTAGTTAAGATTAAATAATAAATAAGGATAATTAATTAATTTTTATTTAATTAACATTAATTAAAGTTAATAATCTAATTATTTATTATTTAATTAAGATTAAATAATAGGTAATGATAATTAATTAATTAATTAATTATTATTTAATTAACATTAAATAAAGATAATTAAAGTTAATAAACTAATTATTTATTATTTAATTAAGATTAAATAATAAGTAAGGATAATTAATTAATTAATTAATTATTTAATTAATATTAAATAATAATTAAAGATGATTAAAGTTAATAAACTAATTATTTATTATTTAATTAAGATTAAATTATAAGTAGTGGTAATTAACTAATTAATTATTATTTATTGAAGAGGATGAAAAGTAATAAACTAATTATTTATCATTTAATTATTGATTAATGATAAATAAGAAGGATTAATAAGCACATGAATAATTAGTTATGCAACGATAACTAAGGATAGTTATCATTTATAATAATTAATAATAAATGAGGTAATGAAACAATTATAACAAATTGTTTAAAAATTTAAATAATTTTATAAGTAATGTTATAAGTTTATTAAATTAATATTACTTAAAGAGAAGTAATATTTGATGGTTAAATCATTTACCTAAATACATTTAAGGGTATTACCTAGGGTAAATGATATGAAAATTCTTCACAATGTGCTATGCGATAGTCATAGGTGATTTAATGCTATGTAAATAATAAACTTAAATGTTTAAGTGAACTATTATATGCAGTACTAATTGATAGGTAAACGTTATCAATGTTAGGTCTTCAAGATAAGTTTGAATTAAGCAAATTAGCCGTAAATCGACAGACAAACAAGTTCTTTAACTTTGCTCAAATTATATTGAGCAAGTTTTCTAACTCTACTCAATATTATTGTGCTAATTCTTAAATCTTGAACTTGTATTATATTGCAAGTTATTCCACAATAATATTATTACAAATCACATATATTATTTGAATTCATATTCCATTCTTGAGTTATGAATTAATTAAATAAGAAGTCTAAGCCACTTGTTTGGCTAGACCTAAGTGAAGTTTATTTTGAAAACTATCCAAACCATAGCGGTATAGATTCTTAGATTGAGAAGAACAACCCATAATGAGGAAGAACCTAAATATCGGACAAATAATATACACATAATAAATGTTATGTATATACATGTGGTACGCGAGACTGATTCCCTCAAGTACAATTCTAAAAATATAACCTAAGAGGGTCATTCAAGTGACTGATTCCTCAAAGCATACGTTCACGGTCTTTCGACCACTCAACATTTAAATAATAAATTTTCACTCATTAAATTGTGCATTGATTATATTAAATTCATATTATTGAATCTTTCAGTCATTATTCTTATTCATGGCATATTTTGTATTCATTTTAAACTTGTTGGGCAAACTAGTTACTCACCCTTGTTATGTTATAAAATTATTTCAGCTAAACCTAAGGGGTCGGGTACATATAAAGGCAAAGGAAAAATAAAATCTTAATTATCTGGATAGTTTTTAGTCTATTTATATTTTGTTTAAGACCTAAAAGATTGTAACAAAATCACTGATATTCTTTTGTAGTTTGTGATGTATATTTCGGTAAAGGTTGTAGACCTTGGGACTAGGAAGCCATTGTAATAGACAACATATGTTTATTTATTTTTCGCATTAGTATTAAATATTATTTAGCAGTGAATGTTTATATTATTGTAATATCCCAGATATTTGAAAGAATTAGAAATAAGATTTTTAATAGTTAATAAAGGTTAGAGTTTGATAACCTAGTTGTGGAGATTAGAATTGTGAAAAACTGGATTAAATTAAAAAAATTATGTAATCTATGTGTTAGCAAGGACCAATATGGTTCAAAATGTGTGATCAAGATTTTTTAGGAAGAATTTCCTATGAAGCATAGGAAGATAATAAATTGATAGTTATTGATATTGAAATATTTTATTTTTTTAAAAGAAATACTTCAAGAAATCGATACGTGAATAAATCAATTTAAAAGTTCAATTTATTTTGAACATAGCATGTGATTATAAACCAAGTAAACTAATTAATACAATTTATGTAGGATATTTAATATATTATTTAGTAGTCCAAAATGTTTGGATAATTAGTGGACTAACTTTGAGTTATTTAATATCGAGAAATCGATAAGTGAGAAAAATAATTAAATATTCAGTTAAATTTAAATATAGTTTTGATAGCAAAATGAGTAAATTAATTAATGTATATTGGGAATAATATTGTAAGTCCCAAATTTATAGTCCAAATTAAGTAAATGAATAGTGGTCTAACCTAATTACATATTTAACAAGATCAATTATTTATTTGATTAAGGATTTGTGGGTTATTATTCTTGATTAAATTAATTAGTATAATAAACGAATTAATGAAAGTTTATTTGGATGTCCAATAACTTAATTGGTCAAGTTCAACATGTTGGTAGAATTATTAGTCTAATTAAATTAAATTATGTGTTTAAATGATTTAATTTAAAGTCAATTATTTGACTACCTTCTAGAAGCCTTCTTATTTGCCAAATTAGTTATCAAAATAAATCAATAATATGAGAAATAAGGGGCATGGTCGGCTGATTTGGGTGTGGTGCTCAAGGTAGGATTTTGTTGCAAATTTTTCCAAGAGATCCCTTAAAATATGGACCAACTATTGACTTTGTGAATTGCTAGTCAAAAATGATATATACATGTATTGTATCTATCATTTTCTACCTCTATAAATATGAAGCATTGCTAATGTGTTGGGGGTTGGGAGGATTGCAAGCTCTCTTCACAAATTAGTGGAGTGAGTTGAGTGAGTTAGAAATGAGTTCCAATAGTAACTCTAGTAGTGAGTTAGCGAGTTAAGGTGAGTTCATCTACCGAGTCAACCGAGTTAGGCCGAGTCAAGTGAGTCGAGCTTATCTTTTTGAAGGAGATAGGCTTGGGATGTTCATAAGCTACTTGGGTAAAGGAGAAGAGCTCACAAAACCAAAAGGTAACTTAAAAACCCTAATAATCTTAATATTAGAGGTTATATATAATTTATTGTTTGATATTTGTAAATCAAACTTTAAATGCTTAAAAGCATGCTAGATATGTTAAATAAGTGTTTCATGAATTTTTGTATGGATCCATAAGCATTGATGTGGTAAAACTTAGCAAAAGTTATAAAATGATGTTTCCCGGAAAACTAAAAACCGACTAGCCTCATTCCCGGAATTACTGTTCATGATCCGTAAGTCGGAATCATAATCCGTCAATTTTGTATGCTAGATCTTGAAGTTATGAATATTCTCCAACTTGAATGACTAAAATAAGATTTAAAACGAGTGAGATATGATTTTTCTTCCAAAACACTCCACTGTCGGAAGTTTTGCGTGAACAGTCCGGTTCCAGGCTATTTTCGGAGGTCAAATCATATCCGAAAAATTAATCCAATAATGGAAAATTGTAGTTCGGGAAGTCACGATTCCAACAATATAAAGTAGAGCACCATCGGAGTTATAGAACTTAAGTTATTAAGGTTTTAGTAAGGAACCCCAAAACTGGACAGAATCTGGAAAAGATAAAAAGCCACTGCCAGTTTTTTTCCGGTGAACCGGTCGGAGCATTCCGGCGGCCGGTTCCGGCAACGGCCCAAACTAGAAAGTTGCTTGGAATTTCGTGTACTATTTTCTGGAATTTAATGGTATTTTTATAATGTCAGTAGCTATTTTTCATAATTATTAAATGATAAAAGCTTACTAAATGTATGAAAAATAATAAAAGCATTTTTAAATTTTGGAAAAATATGAACAAATAACCTACTGATTATTTGAAGTGTTATAGGTATTGAGATGGTATTATTTCTAAAAATTGGTATTTTTCATATTATTTATGGGGTAAAGGTACACTAATTTGTGACTACCTAACTAATAACTCAAGAAAATTATAAATAAATTATTGTTAAATCTTAAATATGTTCTTTATGTATTTAATAATAAAGTCAACATGTTTGGAGAAAATAAATAAATTATTTATTATTTAATTGATAATTAAATAGTAAATAAAGGAAGTAACTAGGTAATTATTATTTAATTGATATTAAATAGTAACTAAATTATGAGAAAGTGTTTAAACTAATTATTTATTATTTAGTTAAGAGTAAATAATAAATAAAGACAATTAATTAATTAATTATTATTTAATCAAAATTAAATAATAATTAAAGAAAGTTAATTGCTTACTATTTAATATATTAAATATTAATTAAAGGATGTTAGAGTTAATAGTATAATTGTTTATTATTTAATTAATATTAAATAATGAGTACGGATAAATAAATAAAAAATTATTATTTAATTCATATTAAATAATAATTAAATGGTAATTAAGTGGAATAAATTATTACTTAATCGGAAGAAGATTATTAAGTAATTAAAATATATTGATAATATTAATAATTAACTATTAAATGATAATAGTTAAGAATTAAATCATTATTCAATAATTAATAATGATATGTAATTAATTTAAAATATTATTAAAGAATTAATAATATTGTTTAGCATTTAATTAACTATTAAATAATAATAGTTAAGAGTTAAACCATTATTAAATAAATAATAATGATAAATAAAGATTTAAAATATTATAAAAGAATTAAAAATATTGTTTAGCAAGTAATTAACTATTGAATAATAATAGTTAAGGGTTGAATCATTATTAAATAATTACTAATGATACGTGAGGATTTTAAATATTATTAAATAATTAATAATATTGATGAACAATTAAATTATTATTAAAATAATTAATAATAATGAGAAGACAATTAAAATATTATTAAAGGGTAATAATACTAGCAAACGATTAAATTATTATTAAAAGATTAATAATAATGATTAAGGTAAACTATTATTAATAAGGAATTAATAATAGTAATGATTATTTAAAATGTTATTTAACAATTAAATAATATTATAAGTTATTACTAATTAATAGTAAGAGTTTAAAATATTATCCAAGGAAGGTAATATTGTGATAATTCATTGAGTTAAATGATGTGATTAAGTTAAATCAAGGGTATGATCCATTAATCAATGAAGAAAAGTTCTGAGATCCGAAATCCACAATATTAACTATGTTTGTCTTACTATCCATTATTAATTCCCTTTATTCGGAGTAGCAATTTATAAATCAATTCCATATTTTCTCAAGAATTTTCTTTTAAGTTCATAAAATTATTTCCTTTTGTAATTCTTATTATCAAGGTTCAGTGTATAAGAATATAGCATTATATGTATCCATTATTTTGAAAAATAAAACAATCTCAGTTCTTAATTAAAATGTTTAAATTGCAACCCAGATTAAATTAAATTAATTGAAACTATTAAAAATACGTATTATTATGAATGAAATAATTTAATTTAAATTAATCAAATAATAAGAATTATAAACCATTAAAACCAAATTGAGAATTAATAATAAATTTTAATCTATACATAAATAATATTGTTTCATCCCACACCTTAGAAATTAGCTTAGCAATACATTATTAAAATAACAGCAAAGGTTAAATAATAAACCAACATGATGTTTATATGCTCTGTTTCTGTTCCTGCATTGCACTGCTACTGCTTTGATTCCCACGAACTGCTTCAGTTTCTGAATTGTTTCGCTTTAGGTCACAGCTAAACCGCTGCGTTGCTACTGTTACTGCTTTGTTGCTCCATTTCATGCTTGGATCTGCTACAAGCTGCTGCTCGAATTGCTTCACTGCGATGCCGCTGCAGTAATTTTCCTTAGACTTTCGTGATGTGTTTTATTGCGGATGATCTCTCTCTATATATATTATACCCGATTACCCATTGTGACTCCTTTTAATAAAACCTTTTTGCTTTTTAATTCCTCTTGGGCTTTAATTCAAAGGCTAGGTTTGATTGGGTCTAATTTGCTTGTGAATTAATTGAGCCACCAAAACCAATAGGTATGCTGACTCTCAGTTGGTTAATGGGCTTGGCCCGCAGCTTGCTAATAAAAGGAATTTCAATATCATGAGCATTGATACTATTACTTCTCTGGCATCTTGCATAATATATTAACAAAATGGATAAAATATATTATTAAAATAACCAACAAACACCAATCAAATCAATCAGCATTAATTAATTACTTAATGTAATTCAATAATCCTAAGTCTTCTATGAAATGAAAACAAAGTTACATATTATGCAAATTACCTCCATTAAATTCCATACACCTAAGAAATATTAAAAACACAACAATTGTAATAATATATACTCTCCAAAGTATAAATTAGTAAGCTAGAATATACCAATTTCTTGGCACATCAAATTCTTCCTAGCTAAACTTTGCTAGTCCTCGAGCAAAATAAAAACTAAGAAAATGAAACAAAATAAAATCATAACTAAGCCTAAGCTATTTTCGTAGGGAGCATGATAGTATTTAGAACATATTATAAGCCTTTAAACCCCAAGATTATCCCAAGTAGACGAGTTATGTCTTGTGAGGATTTGCAGTAAATGTATCCTCAAAATTCAAAATTCAAAATAAAATCTTTTTGGGTTTAATTAATTATGAAATTGAAATAAAACTTTCAAATATCCATGGGCATTACACATAAGCAAGATCAACTTCAATATCACTCTTTTACCTTCTCAAAAATACTCTTTCTTCATTATAAACACCATCTTTCATAAAATTAATTCCACATGATGCATGCATGTGTATGTGATAGTAACTCTTAGTATGAACTTTTACCATGAAAATCAAGCTAACTCAAAAAAAAAAATTTATTTTTTTTAATTCTTGACTTACGCAATGTCTATTTTTCTTAGATTTTTTAAAGTTACTCATCTAACGAGCGTTTAATCAATGACTTCCAAACTAGTTGGCTTTAGGACACTAGGTGTAAAGACACCCTTAAGGGCTTACTAATTCGAGTAACAAAGGCCACAAAAATTGATTAGTCAAACTGCTTATATCCATCATACTTTTTAGCGTGAATATCGATGCGTCATGAGACTTGGATACCCAGTTACTTCGTTCGATGGATATTGAAGAAGTTATATATATATATATATATATATATATATATATATATATATATATATATATATATATATTCTCCATTTTCAATTTTTTTTTCTTTTCTTACAACGAATGCGTTTTACGTTCCATCTCGCAACATTATTATTTTTTTCTTTTTTTTTCTTCTTAAAATTACTTGACTCATAGTTTATACCTCACAATTAGGAATTAGTGCAAAAATGGGTATGAATTTTAACTTTATTCAAGATGGTATTCAAAACTGAGATTTTGTATCTTATCAAAGGCTCAAGAGTTTTAAATTTTTTAATCCTACTAAAGTTTTTACTCTACAGACACTTATTAGAATTAATTCAACTCATAAAAAGTTGAAC
This sequence comes from Hedera helix, assembly GCA_947179155.2. NCBI lineage: Eukaryota > Viridiplantae > Streptophyta > Magnoliopsida > Apiales > Araliaceae > Hedera > Hedera helix. Next base: position 29,626,721 of record OX359267.1, read on the forward strand.
AAATTTTTTAATTTTTTAATTTTTTTAATTTTTAATTTTTTCAATTTCTAGTTTCCTAAAAAGAAGAAATAAATAAATAAATACAAAACTAACAAAAATACAAAATTCCCCCACATACCTAAATCATGCATTGTTCTCAACATTTCCTTACATACTATCCAAAATGCACATGCATAAATTCACATATAAATGAAATACGTGACAATATCAAATAGAAAGGGAAAAATCACACTTGGTTGGTTTCGCTCTACATTCTAACAAAATAATCATGAACAAGTTAGAATAATATTAGTACTCACAAAAAATAAAAATAATGAACCGAACTAAAAAAAAAAAAAAACTAACATACTAAAAAAAATTAGCCTACACTGGACAATTAAAAAAAATGTAGTGTGATTTACAAATTTTATAAATCCTAAAACTCACGTGCCTATAAAATAGTGATGCAAAAAGGAAAGTTAATGTGAATTGTTTAGGATTTTCAGGAGGTATAGACAATTGAAAATGGTCAAAATTTTCATTACACTTATGTTTAGCATCAACCTCAAGAATTTTTTTACTTACATTGTCAAAACATGAAAGAATTAGTTCAAATACATGTTCACATGTTGTTAACTTTTGTATAGTGGACCTCAACAACTCATTAACCTCATCCTAGTATTCAAACTCATCTCAATGTTGGTTAAGGTGTTTTAAGAAAAAACCTATTGGATCCTCTACAACCATAAATTTATTTTCATTTATCAATTAAGTTATAGACAACTCTTAGATCATGGGTCAGAGTGTCCGTTCTAAAAGAGGTATTGATTCAAAATGTGGGAGATGTTCAATTTTATCTTTCCATTTGGTAGTATTCATTAATGGGGCAGATTCTAACAAATAGTTCATCCCACTGATTACAACATCATCATCAAAATCCATGCCAAAATGAGCTATACTTCTTTCTAACGGATCATCATGGGATGACTGTCTAAAGGAATCATGGACAACACTCTCAATAACACTAACCTCATAGAGATCATCGTGATCAGGAAATTGTTGATAAACATGAATCACATTGAGTTTTACAATCATATTTCTAAAAGAAAGTTTTATAATCTCATTGTGACAATTGATTATCGCGTTGGAGGTGACCAAGAAAGGTCGTCCTAAAATCACAGGAATTTGAGCATTAACATTCTGCACAAGTTGAGTATCTATGACAATAAAGTCAACGCTAAAATAAAACTTATCAACCTTAATTAAGACATCTTCTATGGTATCCCTAGGAACCTTGATAGACCTATCAGCTAACTAAAGTCTCATAGGGGGATAAGTTCTCATAATCCTAATTGCGCATACACGAAATATTACAATAGATTGACACTCGCACCTAAATCAAGTAAGGTCATATCAATCACATGGTCACCTATAACACAAGAAATGGTAGGACATTTAGGATCCTTATACTTGACAGGAGTTTTCATTTGGATTATGGAACTAACCTGGTCGGTCAAACATGTTATTTTAGGGACATTTGTTTTTCTTTTCACTGTACATAGATCTTTTAAGAATTTAGCATAAGAGGACACTTGCTGAATGGCATCAAGAAAAGGAATGTTTATGCAAACTTGTTTAAACACTTTTAAAATATCGCTATATGATGTGCCTTTCTTTACTGGGTTAAGTCTATGTAGAAAAGGAGCATTAAGGACATAAGGTGCAGTAGGTGTATTAGGCTCTTTTGACTATTTAGGAGTAGTTTTTTCTTCTATTTTTTTCTCACTAGACCCATTTGCATGATTATCTACTTTTCGACTAGACCTAAGGGTAATGATGGACTTTGTTTATTCAAGACTCCTATAAGGATTGGTAACTTCATACTGACCTTTTTTGGGTTAGGGACTAGTTGACTAGGAAACTTCTCTTTCTCTCTCACGCCTATAACAGTAGCTAATTGACCCACTTGCGTTTCAAGCTTCAAAATTGACTGTTGGGTGGTTTGCATAAATTGTAGCAAAGTATCCTCTATGGACGGTTTTCTTTGAGGGGAAACAAATTGAGGTTGTGACTGGAAACCTGAAAAATGTGATAGATTCGGGGCTGCACATTGTCGCCCTCCATAATTTATTGGAGATTGATTTTGCCTCCAAGACAAGTTTGGGTGATTCCTCTAATTAGGGTTGTATGTGGTAAAAAAAAATGGGCTATCAGATGATCTCTCGTAAGAATTTAGAGTATTTGTTTGGTCAACATAGCTCTTTAGAGAGGTAGATGGTGAATTGACAAACGAAACACACCCCTCATTCCTAGCACTCATTGCAAAATTCGTAGTTTGACTCAAGGCTAAGGCTTCTACCTTCTTAGTAACCCCCTCTCCCCCTTTTCTAGGCTTCTCTCTCTCATTAGAAAAATCCCATTGCTGAGAATTTTCAGATAAAGTTTCAAGGAATTATCAAGCATCAGTGCTACTTAAGTTTAAGAATTCCCCTTTATTCATAGACTCAATTATGTGACGATTTGACATAGTCAAAGCATTATAAAAATATTGTACGAATCTCCATAATTCAAAACCATGGTGGGGACACCTTAAAAGTAGGTCCTTAAATCTCTCCCAACACATATAAAATTGCTCACCCTCGGTTTGACGAAAATCTGTAATTTCTCTTCTAAAGACATTTGTTTTAGAAATTGGGTAAATTTTTGACAAGAATTTACTAATTAATTGGTCATAACTAGTGATTGAATTAGAAGAAAGTGAGTTTAATCATTCCTTAACCCTATCTTTTAGAGAGAATAGATAAACGAAGCCTCACAAATTCATCTACAATTTTTTAAAATTGGAAGGTTGCTCATATGTCTAAAAATTCCTTGACATGAATGTAAGGCTCCTCTATCTAATCCATGAAATGATGGAATGAGTTGTATTACACTAAGTTAAGCTCAAAGTGTGTCACTCGAGTTTGTGGTAACACAATGCAAGAAGGTCGATTAGGTGTGACGGGTAAAAAGTACTCCCTAAATGATCTATTATCACGTGCTAAAAGCTCCACTACTTCATTATTGTCATCAAATAAGCACACAAAAATGAATAAAAGAAAATTAAAATTAAAAAAACTGTAAACAAATAAAATGTCCTAAAACTACATGAATTACAGAAGAATGAGAAATTCAACGTACCTCAATCTTTCAGTAATCACCATAGTTTATATTTAACAAAACTAAAATAAAAATCCTAAATGTGTTTTACGTGAGTGAATGTATGAATGCGGTAATTAGTTTTTAAATAATAAACTAAACTACACCTAGTAGAATAATTAAACAAAATTTAAATTAATAAATATTTCTAATAATTCCCAACAACAGCGCCAAAAACTTGTTGTGCTTAAATTTTGTAAAAATACTTGCAAACACACAAATCTATTATAAAATAGCTTTATGCAAAATACACGTCGATCCAACGAAGATTATTGAATTACTAATTAAATTTAAATTAATTTTAATTATAATCTGGTTAACGAAAAGTAATTTTTAAAATAATTAAAACTAAAACCAAATTAATAAAACTAAAAGAAAAGTTCTGAAATTTGAAATCTACAATATTAACTATGTTTGTCTTACTATTCATTATTAATTCTCTTTATTCGGAGTAGCAATTTGAAAATCAATTCAATGATTTCTCAAGAATTTTTATTTAAGTTCATAAAAGTATTTCTTTTGTAATTATTATTTTTAAGGTTTAATGTATAAGAACAAAGCATTATATGTATCCATTATTTTGAAAAATAAATAATCTCAGTTTTTAATTAAAACGTTTAAATTACAACCATTAAATTAAATTAATTGAAACTATTCAAAATACATGATATTATAAATAAAATAATTTAATTTAAATTAATCAAATAATAAGAATTATTAACCATTAAAACCAAATTGAGAATTAATAATAAATTTCAATCTATATATAAATAATATTGCTTTATGCTACACCTCAAAAATTAGTTTAGCAATACATTATTAAAATAAGAGCAAAGGTTAAATAATAAACCAACATGATGTTTATATGTTATGTTTCTGTTCCTGCGTTGCACTGCTACTGCTTTGATTCCCACGAACTGTTTCAGTTTCTAAATTGTTTCACTTTGGGTCATAGCTAAACCACTGCGTTGCTAATGTTACTACTTTATTGCTCCATTTCGTGCTTAAATCTACTACAAGCTGCTGCTCGGATTGCTTCATTGCGATGTCGCTGCTGCAGTTTTCCTTGGACTTCCGTAATGTGTTGTACTACAGATGATCTCTCTTTATATATATATTATGCCCGATTACCTGTCGTGACTCCTTTAATAAAACCCTTCTGCTTTTTAATTCCTTATGGGCTTTAATTCAAAGGCTAGGCTTGATTGAGTCTAATTTGCTTGTGAATTAATTGAGCCACCAAAGCCAATAGGTATGCTAACTCTCAATTGGTTAATGGACTTGGCCCACAACATGCTAATAAAAGGAATTTCAATATCATGAGCATGGGGTACTATTACTTCTCTGGCATCCTGCATAACATATTAACAAAAGGGACAAAATATATTATTAAAATAACCAACAAACACTAATTAAATCAATCAGCATTAATTAATTACTTAATGTAATTCAACAATCCTAAGTCTTATATGAAATGAAAGCAAAGTTACATATTATGAAAATTGCTTCCATTAAATTCCATACACCTAAGAACTACTGAAAACACAACAATTATAATAATATATACTCTCCAAAGTATAAATTAGTAAGCTAGAATATGCCAATTTCTTGGCACATCTGCTCCACTAACCTTCTTGTAAATAAATGGTTCATCTTCATTTTTAATAAAATTAAACTCTTTGATTGTCTCATCAAAAATGGATGTTCCATCTTCGAGAAGCTTGTTTCAATCCTTAACTGGATCGATGTAGCTTACAAACTTAATTTGTTCTAACCTTTGAAATAAAACCCTCTAGCTATATCATATATACATCATCTTCTAGTTTTTAATTGAGGAATACAATTTTTACATCCATTTACCAAATTTCGAAGTCATAATAAGTTGCAATCGCGAGCAAAATCTGAATGGACTTGAGCATTGCTACTGGTGAGAAGGTTTCATCATAGTCAACACATTGTACTTGTTTGAAACCTTACTACCAGTCAGTCTTTATAGGTCTCCACCTTGCTGTATGTTTCAGTCTTTCTCTTAAACACTCATTTACACCCAATGGGCTTTATGCCTTCAGGTTAAGTAACCAAAGTCCATATTTGGTTCTCATATATGGAGTTCATCTCGAATTTTATAGATGTAAGCAATTTCTCTGAGTCTTTACTACTCATAGCCTTTTCGCAAGTCAATGGATCATCATCATTTATGATGCGTAACTCATCATCATTTTCTATGATGAATCCATACCTATCAGGTATCTTCAGTACTCTCCCAGATTTATGAATAGGTTATGGTACAGTAGGTTCTTTTACTTGGTCAGGTACTTCACTTTGACCCACAATAATTTGCAGTTCTTGAACTTCTTCAAGATTTATCTTACTCCCACTGATCCCTTCAAGGATAAACTCCTTTTCCAATAAGGTAACATGTTTTGCAATAAACACTTTTTGATCAGTTGAATGATAGAAGTAATATGCTAAACTTTCTTTAGGATATCCCATAAATTTACACTTGTCAGATCTTGTCTCTAGCTTATCATTCTCAAATCTTTTGACATAAGATGGACAACCCCAAATCTTAACATGTTTAAGACTTGATTTCCTCCCTATCCATATCTTATATAGGGTCTTAGGGATGGATTTCGTAGGTACCTTATTAAGTAGGTATGTAGCTGTTTCTAGGGCATATCCTCAGAGAAAAACTAGAGATCGGTAAAACTCATCATGAAATGAACCATGTCCAACAAAGTTCAATTTCTCCTTTCAGATACACCATTCAATTGTGGTGTGCCTGATGGAGTCCATTATGAGATTATACCATTTCTTTGAGATAATTGAGAAACTCATTGCTTTAGTATTCACCTTCTCGATCTGATCGAATAATCTTAATACTCTTGTCAGTTTGTTTCTCTACTTCACTTTTGAATTCTTTGAACTTTTCAAACAATTCAGACTTTTATTTTATCAAATACACATATCCAAATCTAGAATGATCATTAGCAAAAGTAATAAAATATGAATACCCTATTCGTGCATGCGTTGTCATAGGTCTGCATACATCTGTGTATACCAACTATAACAACTATATAACTATTTCTTATTTTTCACTAAATGGAGATTTAGTCATTTTACTCATGAGACAAGATTTATAAGTTAGAAATAATTTATAATCCGATAGCTCTAAAAGTCCACTATTATGCAACTTATTTAATTTTGTTTCATTAATATGAACGAGTCTACTGTGCCACATAAATGTATAATTTACATAATCTCCTTTTTTTTCTTAGTTTATTCAATTTAAAAAATATTTTCATGTAAGTCAAGAAAGTGAAGTTCATTGTGCAATTTGTAAGACCTTATAAAACATTATAATTATAATTAAAACAACAGTTGTTCTTTATTATAATATCAAAATCATCTTTGTCTAACATAGGAATTGAAATAATATTTTTAATCAGTACTGAAACATAATAACAATTATTTAAGGTTATAGATTTGCCCGTAGGCTGTGCTAAACAATAAATTCCTATGGGTAATGCAGCAACCTTTGCTCCATTTTTCACGCGCAATATTATTATTATTATTATTATTATTATTATTATTATTATTATTATTATTATTGTGACGACCCCGAAATTTGCCCCACTTTATTACCTTAAATTTCATATTTATTATACATTATTTTCCTTACGTCCAAATTTCGGTCCGTTAATAAATCTTTAATCCCTTCTTTAATCCAATAATTGATTTTAAAATCAATAATTATCAAATATTTCGATATAATTTTTTTTTTCCAACTTAATCATTGTATTAAAATATTTGGATATTAAAAATCTTTACGTTTCGATCCTAGTCCCTGGATCGCAACCTTCACTTTTTCTTTCTGTACCAATATCATAAAACTTAACATTCAAATTTTAATATTGTTCATATCCATAAAATCTTTCTTTGCTTCATAATTCATAAATAAACATATAATAATCTCTATCATTACCATCATCTTGAACAATCACAGTTCATAATTTAACATTATTCGTCCTATCCGAATCTAACATATATGTACATACAAAATATTAATGTAATCTTAACAAATTATTGAATATAAACATTTCACAATAACTTTCACAACCTTTTAGGAAAACCCGTCTCTATATAATTTGATATTCTTGAAATTCATTTCTTAACCTGCAAAAGTTATATTACGCAAGTAATGAGCACAGTAGCTCAGCAAGTTCAACAGTTTATGCGTCACGTAACACATACCTTAATATACTCGGTGTGTGGCATACATCATGTGCTTGTGCTTCTACTATAGCAATATATCTCACATCATTGCACAGAGTACACATAGTTGTCATATTAGCCACAGATCACATAACACATAATTTACATGCATTTGAACAAGTATTATCATATTATAACAGTCAACATTTAATATTAAATGACTGAAGAACTTGTCTGTCGTCCAATTATTTAATTGATAGCTTAAAACTCTCTCTCTATCAACCTATGATCATAAAATAATCAAATAATAATTATTTATCCGCTTATGATATTAATTTAATTACTTAATATCATCTTCAGGCCAATTATCAATTTATATGGTTAATTATATAAACCCCATCTCTCAATACATTAATTTAACTTAATATCAAACACGCTCAATACGGACAACCCGGCTCACCGGATAAAATTTAGCATAATCGGTTGACCGAAAATTTATTTAATCATTTTCTACCTTGTAATTTTACTTGATTAATATTTAAAGTATTTAAATATTAATCTCCAATATTTAATATTCATGCAAAAATATTAAACTTAATGCCCAAACATCATTTCTATATTTTTAGTATTTTTCTATAATTTTCTATGATTTTTAAATAATTTTAAACATTTATTTCAATTAAAATCACTTTTGAGGGCATTTTGGTAATTTCCGCACCCTTAGGGACACATTCGGTATTTCCCGGAAAGTTCAGGGGCATTTTCGTAATTTCAGCAATGTTAGGGACATAATCGGAATTTCCTGGAAAGTCCAGGGGCATTACCGTAATTTCTGTGGTCAAAGGACACGGCCGGTATTAACTGAAAAGGGCAGGGGCACGCTGGTAAATTTCCAGCGTGTCGTCGGTCGCGCATTGCGCGGGCCGACCCCCGAACGTCCCAAAACGACGTCGCTCGGCCCTTGCTTCCGGAAACTTCAGCCGCGCATTGCGCGGCCCTGCCCTACTACGCCAAAATGACGTCATTTATACCCCCGCACCAGGAAAAAAAATGGCTGCCGCGCATTCTTCTTCCTGTTTTCCGCAGAAACAGTAGCCAACTTTCAACAATTTTTCATTTTTGATCAAGTTTTTTCCCACAAAACAACTCTAAAAATCATGTCATTCACACATATATATCCAAAAATTATTTGGAATCATTATTCTATTTATTTTCTATTTTTCCACAAAATTAATTTATCCTCATAAATAATAAATAAACCAAATAAATAATTCTTATACCTTCCTCAAGCCAAAGAAAAACCTCCTTGAAGCTTGTTCCTCATCTCTTGGCTTCCATGGTGGTCGGTGGTGGTGGTTGATGGCATTCACGATTGGAGAGAAAGAGAGGAAATGTTTTTGTTTGTTTTCTTTTTCTCCTTTTTGTTTTTATTTCTTTATTCTTTGCTTTCCTTTTCTTTTTATAAGCAATTGGACTTAATCATTTTTGATTGCCCAACAATTCCACCGACTTGGCTCTCTCTCGGATGTTCCAATTCAAGATAATTTCCATGCAAAGTAATTAATTTAATACATTACGTAGTTATTACGTGTAATAAATATTTTATAAAATAAATATAAAATATTTATTTTAATTTACCAAAAATTCATAACATCATTTATGAATAATATTAAAACCTTTTTCGTATTTTACTTGACAAATTTTGTACACGCATAACGCCATACATGTAATTATATGAGGTAGTTAATACCTCCAAAATTCATAAATTAATTCATATAACTTATAAAATTATTTTTCGTAATTTTTCACTTCATTATTTGAACAACATGTTACACTAACATGTTCCCGTTTCCGAAATATTATTCTTCATAAAAGTCATAATAATTCCATTATACATAAACATAATGTTTAATAACTTAAAACATTCATTTTTCTAATTTATTTTCATTTCTTTATTATTTATTACTAACTTCTTTATATATAAATTATATAATTTAATATTATATAATTTATTTATTTGCATTCTCCTTTCTTAAATAATTCTTAAATTCCTCCATAATTATCACTTAATTATATAACCAAAATTATACATTTATTACTTAATCCTCTTATATAAATTATATAATTATTTTTATATAATTATATAATTATATAATTATTATTTTCTTCATACATTATTCTAATTTCCTTATATAAATTATATAATTTATATAATTACTTTTCTTCTCAATTAATTTCTAAACTTCCTCCATAATTCTTGATTAAATCTAAAATCAATAATTATAATTTTACTAATTTTCTCATTAACTTTTCATAAATTTTCGGATTAATTTAATTATTAATCCCTTAATTTTCATAATTAATGAAATTTATAATTATCAATTAAACATGCACATTTATATATATACAAATGTGTGTATATATATATATATATAAATCATATATTTCACATTATCACATAATACCATTTAAATATAATTTTCGTATTTCCATAATAATTTAATTGTACAATTTATTGTACCTTTACCTGAATTTCTTTTATTCCTCATAAATTGTTTTTAAACAATTTATTTACTTTTCAATTATTTTAATTCCTCACAATTTATCATGGTCTCCGTACAAATTTAATTTACGAATTAAATCTCATCACATACCTTAAATCACATAAAATAATAATTAATTTAACAACCTTGATAACTTTTATCAATTAAATTCTTATTTAATTTTATTAAAGAAATTCTGAAAATTCGGATCCTCACAGTTATTATAATTATAATAAATAAAAAATTTGCACGTAAACAACATGGGTCACCCTTTTAGCATTGACGTCATTTTCTTGTTTCTCGGGTATTGCGGTCGTTATGTTTCCACATGCAAATTGATTTGAGCGGGAAATCACAGGGACATTTAATATTCATTCTAATTGATTTGTAAGTTATTTTAGGTTGCAAAGAGTTTTTAGGTAATATAGTATCTTTGAAATTTTAATCTACGTTGTGCCTTCAGGCATGGACAATTACTTGTCATCGCTTTGGTGTTTTTTGCAGGTTATATCAAAAGCAACTATTGTAGTAGGCTCTAAGTCATGATATGGGAGTCTTTTGTCCAATTTTAAGAAAAAATATAGAGAAAAAAATGTTAGAGTGATGCGATTTAGTTGGTGTTATGACAATACTTTTTTGTTTGGATTTAAAGGGCTCATTTAATACTTTTAGGTATATATGCAAAAGTCTTTCTTTTGAATTTTTATATCTTTTTTTCCTCATTAGATCCCACCAAATGGCTTGCAATACTACCTTTTTTTTCCAGATAAAATATTGTTCATGGATCATATTGATCGATGGTTAGAGATACTGAAGGCAAATAAATACTGCCAAACTTCTCATTCTGTTTTGTCAATAAAGAAAAGGTGTGTGGGATACCCAAAAATACTATATTACGCAAATTTGAGCCCGCTATCGTCAATCAATTAATTGCTCAAACTTGTCAAGAACTTATTTTAAGTTGGGAATGAGTAGCACACTAATATTTACCTCAAAGAGAAACTATGACTGAATTAAGTATCAATCTTTTTGTATCAATTTAAAAATATTGAATACAGTACTCAACTGTTATATTAGTTGCTCCGTGTCTTCAGACACGGGTTATCTCTAGTCATGTAAAAATTTACAACAAATTGTGAGAATGTGTCTAACAGTTATTGCAAGATCAAATCTTGACTTAACTCCATATCCATTACGAACTCTAACTGTCCAATTTGTTCAATCAAATTGATCATCTTGAGGACATGAGTCACAACGGTAGTGCCTTTGGTCATCCGATATCGAAAGAGCTCCTTAGATATATGATATCTGGCAGTCAAATTTTTCTCACCTTAAAGACCTTTAAGGCACGCAAGATAGTAGGAGCATCCATTTTATTATGCAGACGCTGAAGCTCGTTACTCATGGATGAGAGCATGATGCATTGAGCCATGGTTGCATCATCTTACTACTTCTTAAAAGTAGCAATCTATTTCTCTGAGGTTTCTTCTACAATACTTGCAGGGACATGCAAATTTAGGACATAGAAAAGCATTTCATCAGTAAGAATAATTCTCAAACTCCTTAACCAGTCCTTGTAATTCAACCCGATCAATTTATTAACATCAAGTATGCTACGCAGTCTTAGTGAGTTTGACATTTGTAAAATTCTGCATGTGAAATAGACAAAATTTAGCATACATTCATTTTATTAATTACCAAAATAAATTAGGTGTTTATTTAAATTGGTATCTCCCACTATTTTCATCAAACTATACTACCCTCCTTATATAGTTCAGTAAATCTAATTAAAGATTTGCTAGTGAGATAAAGATCCTATCAATATAAATACAGCCTTATGTGTGCACAATAAATTATATTTATTCAATAGGTAGACAACTATTATCGATTACGTCACTATGTAACTCCTTATTATTTTGCCTCTTAGATTATAATGATCAAGTGTGTACACATACGAATTAAAATTATCCAAGTTAAGTCTAACATAACATTTTCATATAAGTGAAGAGAAAAACATTGTCCTTGTGTGTGCACAACAAAATAATATTGTTCAATTCCTTATAAACATCCAATGTAATAAAACATCTTTAATAATCAGTATAAGCCATGTGTGTCCACAACAAACATATATTGAGTATTTGATAATCTATTGTGTTATCAATTATAGAAGGCGACGTTCGATATTCTTATAATATCTTTGAACGTTACAACTTCATATTATTTACCTTGAGGGTTTTATTATTAATTGTCTCATCTTGTTTAGTGTGTGTGTGCGCGCACACACACACACACACACACACACACACACACACACACACACACACATATATATATATATATATATAATACATGTCATGTTATTTAACATGTGAAATACGTTTGATAATATATAATATAATACGTTTGATATACCTATCGTGCGGGTGAAGCTAGTTATATCTACGCCAGTTCAGCTAGTTGCACAGATAGAGTATGAGTCAGAACTAAAGATGGACCCTACGGAGGATCTAGAAACTAAGGAGGAACAAGCTGATAAAAGAATTAATGGATAAGAATACCGAGTTAAAAGACAAGGTTTGTGAGCTAGAAACGAAGGTTCAGGAGTACGAGAGCTCTGTCACACAGATAGGGTCTCTAGTACATCTATTGGTAAGTAAGAACACTGAGGTAAGGAGTCAGTTAGAAGAGTCTAAGCACAAGGTGCAGTAGTTATAGGCAGAGAAACAGGTTGTTGAGGCATTTTGGGAGGATGACATTTATGCTAGAGAGGAGTTAGAAGAACAGAAAGACAGTGCTAAGGAGTAAGTGATTGAGTTGGAGGACGAGGTCTGGGCTAAGAATGTGAAGAATGATAGGGTATCTTATGCTTATCGTTCATCATTTGGGAGACTCTAAAGTAGGGTGTTCTATCATCCCGTTGAGGAGTACCAGACTAAGCGCACTATCAACTAAAGTCAGATGATGGCCATATGGGATGAAGAGTATAAGGATGTTGTGTATCATGGGATGCACCATCATTAGGGTATTAGGTATATGTTATATTATATATATTGATGTATATAGATATAGGTAAATCCCAACTTTTATTTTAATAATGGGATATATTGTTATGTAAATCCCTACTCTAGAAGTATGTGGGATATATGTTTGTTAAATCCCAACTTTTATAGTCTTAGCGGGATAGAAAATGTTTATGGAAGTATGCTACGTGATGTAAAGTGCTAGGCACTACCGAGTTACATATGAATATAAATGTGTTTATGTGCTTTGAAGTGATTAATTTGTGTATTAATTTTAAATGATTTAAAAATTAATATAGTAATAATAGGAATAAATGACAAGATAACAATATAAGTTTTATTAAATAGGCAATGCCACCCCGTAAAAGACTGCACCCCCAACTAACTCCCGAAGAATTTGTTAACGCAAAAAAAAGGCAAGCCAACCCGATGCAAGAATTTATAGATTTGCTTATAAGAGCATTTCATATTCGTAACTCGAATGCCACTGGAGCACAACCCCCAATTGCTCTATTGGTAAATTTCAAAGATTTTAAGGTAGTAGGACCCTAGCGATCAAGGGAACTACGAATCCAATTGAGGCCCGGGTAGCTGAAGAGAAAAAGATGGCTTTTGCTACTTATATGATGAAAGGAGAAGAAAATTATTAGTGGGAAGACAATCAGGGTAGAGCTGGAGAGGGAGTGGTAGCGTGGAGTAGATTCAAGGAGCTATTTTTCGAAAGTTATTTTTCGAGAAACATGTAGAGTATAACCATGGTTTCATACCTTGTAGAGGAACATGGCTGTGCTCGAGTACGCCGCCAAGTTCAACAAGTTGACAAGGTTCGTTCCACACCAAGTGGATACCAAGGAGAGAAAGCGATAAAGGTTTTAAAAAGGTTTGAAACCATGGTTATACAACAAGGTATCAGTTTTTTAGATTAATTCATTTGAAACGATGTTGGAGAAGTAGATTATAGCAAAGGGAGGAAGAGAGGCGATGACAAAGTACAACCAATAGCAGAAGAGGAAGCGAAACGAAGGAGGAAGAAAAGAATGAAGCAGTGGTGGCAACAATTTGAACAAGCACAAGTAGAACAACAACAACAAAAGCTCAGGAAATAAACAAAGAAATGATTAGAAAAGATAAGAGAAATGTAGGAAGTGCAGGAAGAATCACTCTAGAGAGTGCATGAAGGGTAAAAACATATGCTATAATTGCGGGCAAGAGTTATATATTGCTCTAATTGTCCCAAACCGAAAAAGAGTGAAGGATTTTTGCTTGCGGTTTCATAGATGATCAAATCAAGAATTGCCCAAAGAAGGGAAATAATAGAGGAAGTAGCAACAATAAGTTAAAAATTGGATGACCAGTTCAGTCGAAGAAGCCGACGGCACCAACGTTTAATATGACTGTGCAAGACACAGTGGAATCAAAAGACGTGGTGTCAGGTATTATTCCGATCGATAATATAAATGTTTATGAATTGTTTAATTCGGGTGCTACCTGTTTATTTATGTCTGATGATTTTGCTAGATGATTAGAATTACCTTAAGAAAAGTTAGTGTCCAATGAATATGGAGGTCACGAATAAGGAAATAATCCCTATCAAATAAGTCTAAGGTCATATTTTGTGGCTGCAAGTCACCAAAACAATCTTGTTGTATGATGATGATGCATGCCAATAAGTTATTAAGAAAAAGATGTGTAGGATATCTGGCCTACGTAGTGGATACATAGAAGGTAGATCAAAAAATAGGACAGATACCAATAGTTAAGGAATTCGTGAATGTATTTCCAAAGGAGTTACCGGGTCTTTCACCTAATAGGGAGATTGATTCGTAATTAACTTAGTGCTAAGAACAGCACCGATATCGAAAGCTCTGTATAGAATGGCTCCAGTAGAAATAAGAAAATTAATGGTCCGGTTGTAAAAGTTATTGGATAGGAAGTACATCCAGCCAAGTGGGTCTCCATAGGGAACACCCGTGCTTTTTGTTAAGAAGAATGATAGATCGTTGAGGCTTTGTATTAATTATAGAGAGTTGAACAAAGTGAAGATCAAGAATAAGTACCCGTTATTAAGGATTGACAATATATTTGATCAACTAAAGGGAGCGAAGTATTTTTTGAAGATAGATTTAAGGACTGATTATCATCAGTTAAAAGTGAGGAAGAATGACATACCAAAGACAACATTCAGAACTCGTTACAGCCATTATGAGTTTCTAGTAATGTTATTTGGACTGACAAATATGTCAACCGCGTTTATAAACATGATGAACAGAGTGTTCAAATAGATTTGGACAAGTTCATAGTTGTGTTCATAGACGATATTTTTATTTACTCCAAGACTGAAGAGGAGCATACCAAACATTTAAGAATAGTGTTGGAGATACTAAGGAATGAAAAGTTGTACGCTAAGTTTTCTAAGTGTGAATTCTAGTTGGAAAGAGTTCAATTTTTAGGTCATTAATCGACGAGAAGGAATTTCTGTAGATCTTGCGAAGGTGGAAGCGGTAATAAATTGGGAACAGCCGAGGACGCCGACGGAGGTTAGGAGTTTTTGTGATTTCTTAAAACTGAGACTAGTATGAGATCTATTATTTTTTTGAAACAACAATAAAATCAGCAGAAATAGTAGTGCTTTAAATAATTGGCTTCGTGACTTACGTTGATTTCACAAACACAATGCTTCTATGATAAGTAAAAGCAATGTTGTTAGTCTCAATGCTTGGGCCCACATTTTGACTTGAAGGCGATTATTTAAATCTCAAACCTGATCTGCTAGAGCTCGATCTCTGACTCACGATCAGGGAGTCCATAGATGATGAAGACCTATTCCATGTTGAGATTGTTTTATTTAGCTCCTTAATCTTGGAGACTAGATTAGACCCTCTTAGCGTTGAATGGTCAATGGTAGATCTTAAGGTGTTATTATCGACTTCAAATTTTCATAAAGAAGAAGCATTTTCTTGAATTGTTTTCAACTCAAGTTGTACTATTTCTTTATCTGCTTAAAGTAGAGAATGATCCTTTGAGAGTACCCTAAACCACTTAATGTATTTACGAAAATCAGTTGTTATATCACATAAAATAGTTCTTCAGTCATGCATATCAATTAGGAGTGAGCATGGTGCGGTTTGGTGCGGTTTGAAGCCCAAACCGCACATGAAACCGCTTAGGTGCGGTTTGACAAATTCAAAACCGCACATGAAACCGCTTGTGATTGGTGCGGTGCGGTTTTGAATCGTTTGGTGCAGTTTCGTTTGGTGCGGTTTCGGTTCCAAAACCAATTGAAATAATTAAATTTTATGCAATTAAAATTAACAATTTAGCATCACACAATATTAAATACTACTTTGATAATACACAATTTTACTTATAATATTTTGTCTAAACAAAAGCAAAATAGAATCTAAAAACATGAATAATGATTTATCCTTATATATAAAAATTCTAAATAGAGATAATTACAATTTGCGATAATTCTAAATATTTGTACTTCTTGATATGCTTCATTTAATAGTGCATGGTTCGGTGCGGTTTCTTAGATGCGGTTTTGCTCAGAAACCAAACCCAAACCGCATTTGCGGTTTTTCAACTACCTAAAACCATCACATACGCCGAAAACGCTGGTGCGGTTTTAATTGGTGCGGTTTGTGCGGTTTTTGGTGCGGTTTCGGAGGCAATTCGATTTCTTGCTCACCCCTAATATCAATATCAGGATAGTTAAAGCCAAATACATCACTAATATTAGTTTCTTGAGTATTAGTGGTGATCTCCTTGGTTGATTCAGCAACTATAAGTCAGAGGTTGGCCTTGTGAGATCTTTCATCTTTACTTGACTCAGAGTTTAAGTCACTTTCTGTTGTACTCTAAGAACCATCAACAACTAGTCCTCTGCCATTCTTGTGGAATTTCTTTGGGTAAGCATGTTTATCCTTCTTAAGATACTATTTCTTCCTATATTTCTAAAGCTCCTCTATGACAGGCTTGTTATAATCAGCAATAAAATGCCTTGCTTTTTTATAGTTGTAGCACAAGTCTTCAGTATAGTCCTTCTTGTTGATGTTATAGTTATTGAAACGTTTGTTGATGCTGCTCTTGCCTTTCTTCATAAACGTTCTTAGTCTTTTGCCATGGAGGGCAATATCTTCATCTTCTAATTCGCTTTCTTCCTCCATGAGAGCCTTGGAAGGCTTTCTATAGCTTTGAGATAAACACCTTTATCTTTCATTCTTACGTCATCTTTGAAAGCTCGATCTCTAACTCTTGATCGGGGAGTCTATAGAAGACGAAGACCTATTCCATGTTGAGATTGTTTTCTCTAGCTTTTCAATCTTGCAGACTAGATTAAACTCTCTCAGTGTTGACTGCTCAATGTTAGATCTTAAGGTATTATTATCGGCTTCAAGTTTTGATAAAGAAATAGCATTTTCTTGAATTATTTCTAACTCAAGATGTATTATTTCTTTATTTACTTGAAATAGAGAATGATCCCTTGAGAGTACCCTAAACCACTTCATGTATTTATGCAGATCAGTTGTTATATCACATAAAACAGTTCTTACGTCATATATATCAATACCAGGAGAATTAAAGTTAAATACCTTATTGACATCAATTTCTTGAGTATCAGTGGTGATTTGATTGATTCAACGGATATAAGTCAGAGCTTGGCCTTATAAGGTCCTTCATCGTCATTAGACTCAGAGTTTAATTCACTTTCTGTTGCACTCTAAGAACCTTCAGTAACTAGTCCTCTGTCCTTTTTGTGAAATTTCTTAGGGTAAGCTTTCTTATCATTCTTGATATACTCTTTCTTCTTGTCTTTCTAAAGCTCCTCTTTGATAGGCTTGTTACAATTAGCAATAAAAAGGCCCTGCCTTTTTACAGTTGTAGCACAAGTCTTTAGTATAGTCCTCCTTCTTGTTGTTGTAATTATTGAAATGTTTGTTAGTGCTGCTCCTACCTTTCTTCATAAACTTTCTTAGTCTTTTAGCAAGGAGAGCAATATCTTTATCTTTATATTCTCATTCATTTTCTTCCTCCATGGAGGCCTTGGAAGGGATTTCTACAGTTTTGAGAGAAACACCTTTATCTTTCTTTCTTACTTTAGCTTTGAGAGATTGATCTCTTGTTGGTTTGTAAAAATCCATAAATATACAATCAAATTGCATAATAACAGTGGAAGCATGGTAAAATCAGATTTTAAAATTTTACAAATCATAATCAAGATCAACCTTTATGCACAATTATTAATTAAACAAGGAGTTAAAAAATTATACCCTTGTAGAACCAAAGCTTCCATATGTACGAGTTCAACTTCAATTCCTTCGCGTTCTTCTCTAAATCCACCAATTAGATTCCTTAGATCAACGTTACGTACCCAAGTGTGTAATATCTAGAGGTGATCCACCAAGAAAAATATAGATTTAAGAAGTGGGTGGTGGCAAACTCTATTTTTCTCTCTCTTATAACTCCTTAGATGTAGAATATATATGAGTACTTTCTCAAATCTTATATAAGTGTATGTCACCCTAATTCATAATAAGACTCTTCTTAATTATAGATATAGATAATCCTCATAAACTCTTTAGAAATAGGATTCTTAATTAAATTCCTAATCTAATTATTAACTAATATGAGAGTACTCTTATTAATTAATTCCTAAACATTTAGGAACTAAATAATAATAATAATAATAATAGTAGTAGTAGTAGTAGTAGTAGTAGTAGTAGTACTAATAAAATTCTTCTTATTAATTTATAATTAGTACTTTTAAAATACTAAAATATAAATATTAAGCTATTTAAGTCATTATATCACAATAATATAAATTAAATATACTTAATTTAATATTACAATTATGCCATTTAACTTCTTAAATAAATATTTTTCTTTTGCGGTGTGACCCTTTAGGTTCTCCATATTGAACCGATTGTAGAATAAATCAATTAGAATCATTCTAATCTTATTTATATAAATAAATTAAACTATTCAAGAAATTCCTTAAGAGTTCCCTATACCATTTCTTGTATTTATGCAGATCAGTTGTTATATCATAAAAATTAGTTCTTAAGTCATGCATATCAATATCAAGAAAGTTAAAGTTATATACCTCACTGATATAAATTTCTTGAGTATCAGTGGTGATCTCCTTAGTTGGCTATAAGTCAGAGGTTAGCCTTGTGAGGTTCTTTATCTTCACTAGAATCAGAGTTTAAGTCACTTTCTGTTACACTCAAGGAACCCTCAATAACTAGTCATATGTCCTTCTTATGGAATTTCTTTAGGTAAGCCTTCTTATCCTTCTTGACATACTCTTTCTTCATGTCTTTCTAAAATTCCTATCTGATAGGCTTGTTATAATCAATAATAAAATGCCCTGCCATATTACAGTTGTAGCACAGGTCTTTAGTATAGTCGTTGTTGTTGTAGTTATTGAAATGTTTATAGGTGTTGCTCATGCCTTTCTTCATAAACTTTCTCATTCTTTTGGCAAGGAGAGTAATATCTTCTTCTTCATCTTATGATACACATTCTTCCTTCATGGTGGCCTTGGAAGGGCTTTCTGTAGTTTTAAGAGAAACACCTTTATCTTTCCTTCTTACTTCAGTTGTAAATGTTGTCTCAACCCTTTTATTTAGCTCAAGCTCATAGGTGAGCAAGTTTCCATATAGCTATTGTAGAGTCATTTCATGAAGATTCTTTGATGGCAATGGTATTTGAATTCAATTTGCTGGGCAGGGCCCTCATAAACTTGATATTGACATCCTTATTTGGATAGATCTTCTCAAAGGCTCTTAGAGAGTTAAGAAAGATGTTGAATCTCTCATAGGTTAATGTGATGTCTTCACTAAGTAAATGTAAGAACATTTCATACTATTGAGTGAGTAGAGATTGCTTGTTTTCTCTAACTTCTTAAGTTCCTTCATGTATCAGAAGGAGAGGTTATCATACCTCCTTGACAATCCTGCAGTTAACCAAATTCTCGAATAACTGGTCTTCTAAAGCTATGAACATGATGTTCTTAGCCCTTTTTGGCAAGTGCCACCAACTTGTTCTCACTATCAGTCCATTCTACTACTTGCTTGACAGCAACTTTGTTAGGATTTTTAATGGATGAAGCTATCTTTATAGGAATAAATGGGTCGTTAAATACTACATCAAAAAGTTCATCATCAGTAACATCCATGTATGCCTGCATTCAAAATTTTCAATTAGAGAATTTATCTTTATTACAAAGTGGTGGCTTGTTTCCACCATTGTTGCCTAATTTCTTATTTAGCAAATATGTGTAAGTATACATGATCAATCAGTAATATAATGATAACCAGAGTAGCATTCCCACGAGGAATTACTATTAATAACTACGAATTACTAAACTTTACCAAATCAAACTTATTTAAACTAATGATTTAAATTATTAAATAAAAACTATTTAAAACTAACAACTAAACTATTAACCAAAGATTAATACCAGATTAAACAACTTAAGATTATAATTTACTCCAACATCTCATCTAAATATCTTCATTTTCTTTTCAATTAAATAATTATAACAAATTGTTAACTAAGAAGTCATCAGTATTTATAAGCCTTTTTCGATGGTCAAATAAGTATCTCCCTTCTAAATAAATTACTATATTCCTATATGAAATAAATTAGATAAGGAGTCATTAAGATTAGATTCTTACAATGGTTACACATGACATATAGGTATATTTTTATCCTATACACAAATTATGTATTTCATCTTAAGCAGAATAAACATAAACATATGTCATTATATTCAGGTCTAAACCTATAATCCGTCTTTCAATTTCATATAGGTTACCACACTAATTATTAGCTAGGTAATTAAATATTAAGCACAAAATATGATAAATGATTCATGTACAATTGATAATAATTAAAAAGATAGTGATTCAATTCAAACTAATCATTGGGTTCCATTGCAATCTTAATTAAAAATTTAGTTCATCACTGAATAAGAAAACATCATCCTAAAATTAAATAAAATCCTCATATTACAAAAATAAAAGGAAAAATTTAGAGATAAAAATCTGTAATTGGCGCTTGATCCCTAAACCCGGCCTTCAATCCTTGATCTTTTTTGCTTGTTTTCTCTTAAGATCTAATTAATAGTCCTTACTTACTATATATGTCTCTTTAGCAGCCTCAATATTTATATTTATATAAAACTTCTTCCATGTGATAGAGCAGAAGTTATTTCCAATTGTAACTCAATAAGTTCCACATCCCACGAGCCATTAACAACTCGACATCTTGCACTAGCGTTGTAGCATAACCAATAGTACCGCAACGCTTACTTCCTGAGCCGCAGCATTACCTATACAGAATGTTGGCCCGCCTTATGCAATCCAGTGTTACTACACCCATTCTTTGTGATGTCGTACCTATGCCCTGCACCCAACAACAATTTCATGCTCCAATTTTCCTCCAAACCAAGATTCTCATACTCCACTTCCATTGTCCTACAAAATAAGGTAAAAACACATGAAAGTAATAGAAAACCTTATCTTACAAAATAAGAATAAAAGCAAATAAAAGGGCTATAAAATACTTAAAGATGCACAAATTATCAAGGATAAAAGTACTCATTTCGTAGATGTAAAATTCACTCATCAAATACCTTCAAACTTTAATCATTGTTTGTCCTCTAGCAAAACAAAAACAAAAACTATAAAAATTAGACTATAATACTCAAGAAACAATGTGAATTCAAAAATTGCCCTCAATTTTTTTTTAAATGATAGCTCAAAGAAAATTTCAAAATCATACAACGTCTAAAACCTAACATAGTTATCAGTCTCACTTTACTCTTAACCCTTTGTGTATGTGTATCCAATTGTAGCGAACTAGAAAGAAAAAAACTAGATAAGCTCAAGTAATCAAATGCTTCATAAAAGATATTTAACTATAAAAAACTCTATATTTATTTTTCACATATCTCTCTGCTAATGCAGGCAAACATATACTAGAGGATCAAAAGGTTTTTATTTTAAACACGTTAAGTACACTAGGATCATTATTTTAGCGTTCAGTACATACATTCCCAAGTATAACACTACAATCGTTGGCTAATTTTTTTCCCGGTAAGTGAGTGCATTTTATGCTCTGTCTCACCTATTCCTACACATGAGTACGTTTTATGTTCGATCTCGCTTATACATGTGTTTATGAGTGAGTGTGTTTTATGCTCTATCTTAACTCACCACATGACTGCTATTTTCTCTCGGGAAAGATCAATTTTATCAAACAATCCTAATTTTTTTTACCTAAATCATTTTCCCTAAGTTATATTTTGCCTAAGATTTCGCTTTGAGTTATATTCAAATAAGTTATAGAGTTTACAAATATCATCTACAAGTATTTAATTAGATAAACTTTCTCTAAGTTAAAATTAGCTCAAACAAATGGATATGTGCATGAGTGTAAAGGATCTCAAGCAATGTACTAACCAACAAATAATCTGAATTCAGATTAAGCAATATCTATTCATTTTCTAAGAGTTATAAAATAATTAATCAGATTTTTATCATTGGCCAAATTTTAATCAAATTAAATCATTACTTAAGTAACAGTAATTAATATTGCAAACACCATATATCTAAATGCATAATACCTAAATGCATAGCTAATAACACAAAACATATAAAAATGCAAAAAAATAATGACACCCCCAAACTTTAAACATACACCGTCCTAAATATAAGAATTAAAAGCACTAAAAGGAGAGGACTTCCCTAAGAATGTATCAATCATCGCTAACATCCTCCTCATCCGCTAAGTATCGTGCAAATGCAGGGAACATATAAGGATTAGGGAATTGGACTAGGTTGGACTGAATGACCTGAAATCACAATTGAAGCAAGTGGTTAAAATGAAAATAATAAACTAAAAACTAAAATTAACCACTGTGAATCTAATAAAATAAACTAAAAATTAAATTTGGGTTGCCTCCTAATTAGCGCTTGTTTTATAGTCTTCAGCCTGACTTCTTCCTTTCGTATCATGGGTCAAATTTATGCCTCATGAACTGCTTGTCATGCCATCTCTTGGTCTTTTCCTTCTACTGTTTGACATTCTCGTAAGATTTAAGACCCCCAAACTTGAATTTATCCATCTTATTCTACTAAGAAAGGCTTTTCTCACCCACTTTAGCATTAACTACACCTTCAACTACATGAACCCAATAACATTCTTTAGAATTACTAGGGAACTTCATAGCCTTGAAAACTTTGAAAGTTACTTTTCTACACATCGATGAGAATCCTTCTAGATGCTAAAAATGATCACCCAAGAATAATAGGGATCTTTCAGTCTTCTTCAAAATCAAGGACAATAAAGTCTGCTGGAAAGATGAACTTATCCACTTTTACCAATACATCCTCAATAATTCCCCTTGGATAAATTATTGATCTATCTCCCAACTGCAATGTAACATTCGTGGGCTTAGCCTCCTTTAAACCAAGTTGTTGATAAATTAACAATGGCATCAAATTTATGCTAGCTCCCAAGTTGCACAAAGCTCACCCAAAAAATTGACTGCCAATAGTGCACAAAATGGTAAAGCTACCTAGATCTCTAAGTTCGGGAGGTAGCTTCCTTTAGAGTATTGCACTACATTCTTCCATAAGTGTCATAGTCTCATAATCACCTAGTATCCTTTTCTTTGACAAAATATCCTTCAAGAATTTCAAGTAGCTATGCATCTACTCCCATGCATCAACGAACAAAATATTGATATGAAGCTTTTTGAATACCTCCAAAAAATTAGAGAATTTCTTATCTAACTTCTGTTTCTAAAATCGTTGCGAAAACGGCACGAGAGGTACAGTAAAAATCAATTTATCACTTTTAGAGCTCACCATTGTGTCTTCATTCGTCTTCTTTTCATTTTCTTCACTCTTGTTGTCTTCTCTATTATTAATTGGGGACTTCTTTGGGGTTTCTCCATCAGCCTCGTGTAACTCCTTACCACTACGAAGTTTAACAGCTTTGCAGTGCTCTTTACTTTCCTTCTTTAGATTTATCTCCATATCGCTTGATAACCCTCCTTAAGGATGATCATTGATAGCACTGGCAAGTTGTCCTAATTGATTCTCAAGATTACAAATTGGCACTTCCTGGATATTCATCCTTATCTCATTTTGAGCTATGTACTTGGTAAGAAATTCCTCTAAATTAGAATTCTTCTCTTATTACGGTGGAGGTTGATTCTGAAATCCTGGTGGGTATGCTTGTCTTAGAATAGGATGTTGGGCTTGATTATTATTGCTCCATGAAAAGTTTGGATGGTTCTTTAACCCAGGATGATATTGATTAGGGATGTTGTTATTTTGCTGCCGATTATAGTTACCCACATACTGAACTAATTCTGAACTAATGGCACATGATCACTCGAATGATTCCCAACACATATATCACATATCACAGACACATTCTGAATAGATTACACCCCGAGAGCATCAAATTTTTTTGTAAGCATCGCCACCTATGCAGCCAATGGATTCACTGCGTCAAGTTTAATTATTCCTACTACCCTTGATTGTGTCATCCTAGCAGAAGGTCACTGATAGTTATTAGCTGCATAATCTCCAACAACTCGTAAGCATCAACAAAGTTCTTACCTATTAAAGCACCCCTTACAGCAGTATTAATACTTGTTCTAATTGAACTAAACAACCCATTTTATAATGTTTAAATCTGTATCCACTTAGGTATGTCATAATGTGGACATCTTTGAAGTAAATCCATGAATCGCTCACATGCTTCGTATAGAGACTCTTAATCATGCTGCACGAAAAATGTTATGTTTTTCTTTATGTTGACCTAGTCATATTCCATCATTTAGTTTTGATGATGACACTGTTTGTGGAACTAAGTTTTTGTTTGTTTTATATAATCAGGCAGCATGTAATTGGACTGAAACATTTATACAGAAAACTGCATTACCACAGCTATACTACATAGGAAAAATTCCAAGAAGCGACTAAAATGGATAATTGGAAGTCATGATTATGGGTCTTTAGGAAATATGTAAGATCTTTGCTTTAAATATATTTCAATCAAAACTCTAGGTGGTTACATCTGCATAATAATAATAATAATAATAATAATAATAATAATAATAATAATAATAATAATAATAATAATAATAATGAAATTATTAAGTAATAAATTAATCATGCCTTCATAAATTATTAAATCAAAAAGTATTTTTAAAAGGTGATTAATTAGTTGGTTCAAATAATTGGAAAGAAAATTTGAGAGTTTAATTGGGTATATCACGGGTTAACATTAAACTTTCCATGTTTACCGAAATTGATTAGGATAATTAGATTGATATATTAAATCAATTAACAGAACATGAATTACAATTTCTAGAAAGGAAATAATTATGTATCTATGATTGATTATGCTGGATATTTTAAATTTAAAGTAAAAAGTCTGAAATCTTAATTTAACAGTAACATAATCACATGTCGTATAAAAGCCAACGGTACCAAACAAATTTTATGTGCTTCAATTGGTTTCCATAATCTGTTTGTGCTCAACAGTAACAGTGGTGTACTATTAAAGCAGCCTAATTGGTATGAGACTAAAAATTTAAAACTTGTTGAAATCATGTTATTCTTCTTGTGAGCATTATAGCTTGATATTATAATCATATTGGAATAGTCAACTGCATCCAACTGCAATCTTAAGAATAGTCAACTGCATCCACAGTTCTTACTTCAATATTAATATTGGTGATATCTTTATCTCTTCATCATTGCATATAGTTGAGCTTTGAATTGATTTATATCTATCACTTTGATCATAGCTTGATATTATAATCATATTGGAATTTATTCTAAGGTCATTGATAGACTAGGTGTGTAGTCTATAGCATATTAAACCAAGGTTGATTTAAGGATTGTTTTGACAAGTTTGTTAGGGTGTATAAGTGCATAAGGTGAACAAAAGTTCTTAAGAGCATATAAGTACTGAAGGGGTGCATAAGTACACAAGGTGAATTGTAAACTTGTCTTTTAACAATGTTTGAATAATTAATATAATAAGTCTCCAATATTAATATTGTTGATATTTTTATCTCTTAACCATTGCATATAGTTGAGCTTTGATTTGATTTATATCTATCGCTTTCATCATGGCTTGATATTGTAATCATATTTGATTTATTCCAAGGTTATTGATAGACTAGGTGTGGAGTCTATGGTATATTAAACCAAGGTTAATTTAAGGGTTGTTTTGATAAGTTTATAAAGCATAGGTACTTAGGGTGCATAAGTGCATAAGGTGAGCAAAAGTGCTCAAGAGAGTATAAGTACTGAAAAGGTGCATAAATGCAAAAGGTGAATTGTAAACTTGTCTTGTAATAGTGTTTGAGTAATTAATATAGTGAATCTCTAATATCAATTGATATTGGATGTGGAGTAGGCCGCTAGAGTAAAGAATAGGGGTCAAACCACGTAAAAATTGTTGGTGTTCTTTTGATTACTAATTATTATTTATTTGTTCATTAATTCATAATAATCTTTGCAATTCTGTTTATCTGCGAATTATTTATAAAATCAGTTTATTAGTTAAAACAGTTTTTCAAAGTAAAAATAACAAAATAGTTTTTTGTCAAAAATAGTAAACCAGCTTTATAACAAGTTGTATTTCAGTAAATAGTAGACTGTATTCTCAGCATAATTTTTAAATAATAAAAATCAGATATCATTTGTCTCACACTTATTCAACCCCCTTCTAAGTGTGCCTATCTAAATTTTGTTTGGTGTCAGAGCAATGTTCTACTTATCTTGGTTTTAAAGGTAACTTATAGGGAAAGATTCTGCAACGAAACAATTCGGAAGCAGTACTCAAGAAGGGAAATCAACCAATAGACCACCATTGCTACTCAGAGCTGAGAATTATAACTCCTAGAAGTTTAGAATAAGGATATGCTTAAAAAGAGATCTTTAGGTATGGTGGGTTATGAAAAACGGACCAGTCATCCCAAGAAAGGATGATGGAACACCAAAGACATTATTGAAAATGGATTCAACCGAAGTGTAGATGACATCCTATGTTTCCAAGGCTATGAATACTCTTCTTAGCGGAATGGTGCAATTCGAGATTGAAAAAGTATCTTCACGTAACACCGCAAAGAAAATATGGGACACTTTAAAAATAAGTCATGAGGGAACTTCAAATGTCAAAGTAAAACTTAGCATGCTCATGCATGACTATGAAATGTTCAAACTTGAAAAAGATGAGACTATCAATGAGGCACAAGCAAGGTTTCTAATTCTCATAAATTCTTTGAAGCTTCTTGACAAATCCAATCCACAAAGTGAGATCAATCGTAAGTTACTTCGGGCTATGCCCAAAAGGTTTGCTTCTAAGGTAACAACTCTTCAAGATTCATCAAGTATTTCTATTATGGATACACTAACCCTATTTGGTGAATTTGAAGAATATGAGCATCAATTAAAAATATATGATGATGAGCAAGAAACTCTTAGAAAGAAAGTGCTAGCTCTTAACGCAAGAAATGAAAGAGATTCAAGCGATGATTTGGATGAGGAAATAACCATGATAACAAGAAAGCTTAAAGGGATACTACAAAGGAAGAAGAAACAAAGGAATACCATGATTCCAAACAAGTTTAAAGGAAATTAAAGTGAAGATGCGTGTTTTAAATGTGGGCGTCCGGGTCATTTCAAGAAAGATTGCTTCCAATTAAAGAATAAAGGAAAATAAAGCTTCAAGGACATGAAAAAGAGCAAACCACATGTAACTTGGAGTGATGATGATTCTGATGTGGAAGTGGATGCAAATGACGAAATAGCTTAAATATGATTTATGGGACTCAAAGCCGAATCTAGAGATGTAACCAACATAACCCTCTTGGAACAAGAAAATGAAAAATTAAAAGAAAAAAATATGTATTTAAAAGATCTAATAAATACCTTAATGAATGAGGTAGATACACTAATTGAAGAAAAGAAACAAATTGAGACACCCTCTCAAGATGAAAGATTTTTAATGAGTAAAATTAACTGTCTAGAAAATTATAACAAGATTTTATACAACAAGGTAAACTATTTAACTAGTGAAATTGAAAAATTAAATAATGAAATAAAAATGAGGGATAATTGTATTGATGCGTTTAATGACAATTCACTTGCTAAAGACGATACAAATATTAGTGAATTACAAGATAAAATAAAGTCATTAAAATTATCACTAGCCCAAGTTTACTCAAGGAGAAGAAAATTTAAATATTATATTGGGAAACCAAAAACCTAGCTATAATAAATGAGGAGTTGGCTTTAATCCAACACATAAAAAGAAAAAGGTAAATATGTTGAAACCTAAATTCAACTTTAACATGAAATATTGTTCTTTATTCACCACTTGGAATAATTGTGGCATATTAAGGGACATCTAAGTATAAACTGCAAAAATAAAATTCAATAGGTATGGTGTGACACCCCCAAATATAGGCCCACACAACCCAAACTTGAGTTGTAAAAATACACAACAACTATTACAATACAACGTACCACAATACAGTATTCAAATAATACACAACTAAGTCTTCATTATTATTATCACACTATTTTACAACTTATGAAGACTAATACAGCTACAACTCGGACCTTCACTCCATCCCCCGACTAGACGCAACTACTCTCTCATCTCCTGTTGAAAAACAATGGAACAAAAAGAAAGGGTGAGCTCAAATAGCCCAGTAAAGAATATCATGACTAAGATAATGACAAATAAATTATCGTTAGCTTTCAACACTTAAGTTTTTGATAGAATAATTTAAACAACAAGTTTTAATTCAACAACTACAGTTAAGTTCTTAAACAAAGTTTAGATCAATAACTACAGTAGAATAACAACCATTAGAAAAATCATATGGACCATGATGTCCATTCGCTTCTCTTTTTAAGAAAAATATCATCAACTTTTATCATCTGAAATACCACTGGCCATGATACTACAATTTCACAGTTCCTGGTCATATCATGCAAGTCAACAATTCATCTTTGCACTACGGGCCAAATATATTCAATATAGCACCAACAATCATGATTATACTAGTCTACAGCCTTTAGTTATAATCATACCAAACAACAGTTCATCCTTGCCCAAAGCCAAAGAGAACATTCACCACTTGCCTTAAAAGACACATCATCAAATATATCCCCTTTAACCTATCAACGCCTTTAACCTATCAACACATTTATCCAATATGTGCCCCAGGCCACAGTTATTAACAACAATTTGATTCTTGATTATTAGAATAATAACAGAGATATAAATAATGAACAGAAGAAATAGGATAAACAATAAATATCGAAAGTTTACAATTTTTACTTTGTGCATATTCAAATAATGTTCAAGTTGTCAACATGATGTGGAGTGAAATTCAAAAATGATATTCAAGATCCACGGCTCAGAATAATGGTTACTGTTCAATAGAAAGGTTCACATAAATATGAAGGAGCAATTGAAATGATATTAAATGAAGCACAAACTGTTAAGAAAATTATAATCATTTTAGAAGTTTTACCAGAAAATACTTACCGTAGTAAGTTTAAAAGTATAAAAGAAATGATATCCCTTACTATAGTAAGTTTGAATAATGAAAGATGAAAAAGATGGTATCCCTTACAAGTAAAAAAAAAATAATATTCATTTATGATGGTGAAAAGAATGATACTCCTTACCTTATCACGTGACTGGATATTAATAAAAAATGAAGTTGATCAACCTATATATTTATAATATAATTAGTAATTACATATATAAATTTCAATGTGTATAATAACTCATATATTATGAACTATCAAAATTATTTATATAATATAAATTTTTGTAGTGTAAAATAATAACTTCAAAAATAATATTTGAAATAATATATCAAAATAAATCTTCAAAAGAAAGCTTTTCAAAATAAATCTTCTCAAAGAAGAGTCTTCTAAAGAAAGATTTGTGAATACCGTGTGAAATAGATATTTGTGCAATTATTACTCTTTAATAAAATACTTACATGAAAAATTCATGCGCTCCTTTTGGTTTACAAACACTCAAGATAACCTTACTATTCTCAGAGAAAACTCATAAAATACGTGTAGAAAAAATTTATGTTTTAGGTGTGATTTTTGTATTCAGCTAAGCAACCTATTTATAGAAAAAGGAAAAACACTATGCGGTAGGTGAGAGCAGCTGGCGTGCTGCACGCCAGCCTGAAATTCAAATTTTGCAGCAGCAGCCTGGCTGCTTTCACCAAACTCCAGCAACTCAATTTCCATTTTAATTCTCATGTGGCCCCCACAGAGGGCTCCATGTTTAATATTTAAAATAATAATAAAATTAATTTTTTTTTGTGGGTCCAACATATATAATAAAATAATGCTACAACAATAATGTAAGAAATATTTTACTAATAATTATTAATTTAATAATATAATTTACTATGTATTTGCTACTGTGACAATTATTAGGTTCAATAATTTTAAAATACAATGCAATAACAATTATTTGTTCAATGATATAAAATACAGTGTAATGACAATTATTGAATCAATAATACAAAATACTGTGTAAAAATAATTATTGATGAATATTGTGCAATGACTATGTCATCAGATCAATAATATGAGACACTGCGCAATACCGTGTGCTACAGTAAAATACCATGAAACACCGTATGATACTATTCTTTTATCACTGGGTATTCTAATAGTTAAAAGTGATAACACCGTTGAATATTTTAATTTAAAAAGGTTACTTCTGTCGTTTTCTATATCTAACAAATATTCTATTGTGTGGTCCACCAATGATTAGTTATTTAAGCGTCGTCGTACGACCCAAATATTACTCGATAAAACGAATATTCTCTGACAAAATGAATGTGAGGACCCGAATTTTCATATTTTACTTAATAAAATTAAATAAGAATTTAATTAACAAGATTATCAAAGTTGTTTAAATTATTTATGATGTAAGTGATTTAAAGTAGGTGAAGGGATTTAATTGATAAATTAAATCTGTATAGAAATAGTGATAAATGGTGTTGAATTAAAATAATTAAAGGGTAAATAAATTGTTTAAAAACAATTTAGTAAGAATAAGAGAAATTACATGTAATGGTACAATAAAATTGTACAACTAAATTATTGTGGAGGTAGAGAAATTATTATTTAAATAACGTTAGGTGGTAATATGAGATATGGGAATTAGATATGTATATATATATATATATATATATATATATATATATATATATATATATATATATATGTGTGTGTGTGTGTGTGTGTGTGTGTGTGTGTGTGTGGGCATGCTTAATTGTGGTAATTATAAATTTCATTAATTATGGGAATTAAGGGATTAATAATTAGATTAGTCCAAAGTTAAATAAAAAGTGAATTAAGAATGTAGTAAAATTAAAAATATTGATTATATAATTAATCAATAATTATGGAGAAATGTTGGAAATTATTAAATAAGAGAATGTAATTATATAAATTGTATAATAATAAATTATATAATTTATATAAGAAAGTTAATGTAAATAGTAAAGAAATGAAAAATGAATGAAGAAAATGAATATTTTAACTTATAAAAAATTATGTTTATGTATAATGGAATTTTTATAATTTTTATGGAGGATAATATTTCAGAAACGTAAACATGTTAATATAACATGTTGTGCAAGAAACGAGATGAAAAAGGCATGAAAATAATTTTTATATGTTGTATGTATTATTTTATTAATTTTGGAGGTATAAATTATCTCATATAATTACATGCATGTCATTTTGCGTGTACAAAATTTGTCAAGTAAAGTACCTGAAAAAAGTCTAAATATTATTTATAAATCAATTTATGATTTTTAGTGAATTAAAATAAATATTTTATATACATTATATAAAATATTTATTACATGAAATAACTACATAATGTAATAAATTATGAGATATACATGATTTTGTGACAAATCCGGAAGCTTCAAGTCGGCTAGAATAAGTCGATGAACTTCATAAGTTTTTCAAAATGATTAATTCTTTTTGTTTATAAAAGAAAAAAAAATAGTAAACGAGAAAAAAAAAAAAAGGAAACAAAAACTTCTCCCTTCTCTTATTCCACCCGACACCACCAAATCCGAAGCCACCGCCAACCGGAAAACTCCATGACCACCAAAAGAGAAGAGGATTTTGGTGCCAACAAAAGAATAACAAGCTTTATAGGAATGTTTTTCAAAACTTTGGAAGGTATAAATCCTTTTATTTAATTTATTTTGTGATAAAATAAATTTATGGAAAATTTGTAAATAATTATAATAATTATTTCAAATAATTTTTGGATATATATGTGTGAATTATATGATTTTTAAAGTTATTATGTGTGAAAATTGGTGATCAAAAATGGTATATTTTTGGTTTGGGTTGGCCCACTGTGCTCAGGAAGAAGAAA
Source organism: Hedera helix (assembly GCA_947179155.2). Classification (NCBI taxonomy): domain Eukaryota; kingdom Viridiplantae; phylum Streptophyta; class Magnoliopsida; order Apiales; family Araliaceae; genus Hedera; species Hedera helix. The sequence goes on from OX359267.1 coordinate 29,659,176, forward strand.
AGAAAATATATGGCCGCCAAACCAAATTTTTTTTCTAAACCGGGGTTAAAACGGCGTCGTTTTGGGGATAGGATTTCGGTCGACCGCGCCAAGCGCGGCTGTCCCTATTTCGTCGCCAAACGACGCCGTTTACTAGGAGCGGGCGATGGACTGTCGCGTCATGCGTGGCCGAGTTTTGGGCGGAATTTACCGTTTTACCCCTGGCCTTTTAAGTTAATGACCATCGTATCCTTTAGCCTCAAAAATTACGGTTTTTCCCCCTGTCTTTCCAGGAAATGCCAAATATGTCCCTTAGGTCACGAAAATTACCAAACTGCCCCCAGAAATTAGTTTTTAATTAAATAAATGTTTAAAATTTGTTTAAAAATTATAGAAAATTACTAAAAATATAGAAATGATATTTGATCATTAAATTTAATATTTTTGTAAAAATATTAAATATTGGAGATTAATATTTAAATATTTTAAATATTAATCTAATAAGTCTAAAATTAAAAAAATAATTAAATGAAAATTCGGACAACCGAATATACTAAATTTTATCCGATAAGCCGGGTTGTCCGCTTTGAACATGTTTTATATTAAGTTAAATTAATATGTTAAGGGATGAGGTTAATATAATTAACCATATTAGTTGATAATTAGCCCGGTACCCTAAAATAAATTGTTGGGCGTGGTTAATTACATTATAGATGATATTAATTAATTAAATTAATATCATAAGGAGATAAATAATTATTAATTAATTATCTTATGGTTATAGGTTGTTCGAGAAAGAGTTTTGAGCTACCAATATAATAATAATTGGACGTCAAGGCAAGTTCTTCAGTACTTTTATGTTTTATGTTTGTCTGTTATGATATTTAATTCTTGTTTCAAATGCACATAAATTATGTGTTATGTGATCTGTGGACAATATGACAACGATGTGTACTTTGTGCTATAATATGAATGTATGTAAGATATAATGCTTAAATAGAAGCACAACACAAGATGTATAACACACACAGAGCATGATATGCTATGTGCTACGTGAAACATGAAAAGTATAAACTGTTGAACTTGCTGAACCGTTGTGCTCATTACTTGCATAATATACACTTTTGCAGGTAAAGAAATGAATTTTGGGAATATCGGATTTCATTAGAGATGGAATAACCTAGAAGGTTGTGAATGTTATTATTATATTTTTTTATATTATAATTCAATGTGGGTAAATTTGCTAAGTTTACTTTGGTGTACCGTATGTACATATAAATTGAATCCAGATAAGACGAATAGAGTTAAATTGTGTACTGTGATTACTCAAGGTAGTTGTTACCTTAGAAACTATTATATGTCTAATTATGAATTATGAAACAAAGAAAATTGTGTAGATATAAATAATATTAAATTTTGAATATTTAGCTTTATGATACTGGTTACAGAAAGAAAAAGTAAAGGTTGTGATCCAGGGACTAGGATCGAGACAATAAGTTGAATTTTAAATGTCAGCATATTTTAATACAATGATTAAGAAAAGAAAAAAAAATTATACCGGAAAAAATTGGTAAGTGATGATGTAAAGTCAATTAATTGATTAAATAAGGTGATTAAAGATTTATTAACGGACCGAAATTTGGACGTTAAGGAAATAATGAATAATAAATATGAAATTTAAGGTAATAAGGTTTGTCGAATTTCGAGGTCGTTACAACAAATATTGTTCGACATAAAAAAAATTGCACATAACATCCTTAACTTTTAACTTTATCAATTTAACCACTTACTGTTTCAGGAAAAAAATATATGAAGAAAAATTAATTTTATATTTCATAAAATTTGGGGTCTTACATATGGGTAAGAAAAAGTGAGTCGCATGCTACTAACACAAGTAGACACAAGTCCACCAATGATTAGTTATTTAGGCGCCGTTGTACGACCCAAATATTGCTCGACAAAACAAATATTCTCCGACAAAACGAATATTGTTCGACATAAAAAAAATTGCGCATAACATCCTTAACTTTTAACTTTATCAATTTAACCACTTATTATTTCAGGAAAAATATATATAAAGAAAAATTAATTTTATATGTCATAAAATTCGGGGTCTTACACATGGGTAAGAAAAAGTGGGTCACATGCTACTAACACAAGTAGACTCAAAAAGATATGGGTACCAAAAAGATAAACTCTATTTTTGTTGTAAGTATGCATCAAAGCTAAAATACATTCTCATAAATGGGTGTTAGATAGCGGCTACTCTTGACACATGACAGGTGACAAGTCAAAGTTTTTGAAGCTATCCCATAACAAGAAAAATGGTATGGTGATCTTTGGAAACAACAAGACTTATGAGATAATCGGTAAAGGTAAAATATGTGACGCCCCCAAATCTGAGCCCACACAGCCCAAACTTGAGTCGTCAAAAGACTACAACAAAATTATTACAACAAAGCACAACGTACAACAATACAGATAATACACAACTAAGTCTTCACTATTATTGCCACACTATTTTACAACACGTGAAGATTAGGATAGCTATTCCTCAGACTCTCACTCCATCCCCCGGCTAGACCCCGTTACGTTTTCATCTCCTGTTGAAAACAATGGAACAAAAGAAAGGGTGAGCTCAAATAGCCCAGTAAGAAATATCATGACAAAGATAATGACGAATAAATTATCATTAGCCTTCAACAGTTGAGTTCTTGATAGAATACAATAGACTACAAGGTTTATATCAAAAACTGTAGTTAAATTCTTAAACAACGTTCAGATCAATAATAGCAGCGGAATGAGCAATCTATTAGAAGAATAATGCAGACCATAATGTCCACTCGCTTCTCTTTTTAGTAAAAACATCATCAACTTTTATCATCTGAAATACCATTAGTCATGATAATAAAAATTCACAGTTCCTGGTCATAATCATGCAAATCAACAGTTCATCTTTGCACTACGGGCCAAAGATATTCAATAAAGCATCAACGGTCATGATTATACCAGATTCAGCCTTTGGTCATAATCATACCAACCAACAGTTCATCTTTGCACTACGGGCCAAAGAGAACATTCACCACGTGCCATAAAAGACACCGAACAGATGTATCGCCTTTAACCTAGTATATTGCCTTTAACCTATCATCTGTTCAACAATTATATCACATCTGTGCCCCCGGCCACAGATATTCACAACAACTTGATTCTTGATGATTAATACAAATAACAGTGATACAAATGATGAACAGAAGAACAGGATAAACAATAAGTATCGGAAGTTTACTTTGTGCAGATTCAAATAATGTCCAAATTGCCAACATGATGTGGAGTGAAATTTAAAAATGATATTCAAGATCCACAGTTCATAATAACGATTACAGTTCAATAGAAATATTCAGAAAATAGGAAGGTTCAGTTGAAATAATGAAATTCAACTATTATGGAACATATAATATTTTTAGGAATTATAGAAGCAATAGTTTCATAATAAGTTTCGATTTAGGTGTATGAAAGAAAATAATATCCCTTACCGTAGCAGGTTTGATTAACAAAATGTGAAGGAAATTAATATCCCTTACCATAGTAAGTTTGAATAATGGAAGATGAAAAAGATGGTATCCCTTATGAGTATAAAGGAAAATGTTATCACTTACGATTATGGAATAAAAGTGTTATGTGATCATTCGTGTAGACAAATTATTTCCACACGAGACAAATAAAAAGGGTTATTCACCAACAGGCGGTAATCTGCGCCGTAAGGTTATTCTCATCAATTTGAATACGAAGAGTTATTCACCAAACAGGCGATAATCCGCGCCGTAAGGTTATTCTCATTAATTTGAATACGAAGAGTTATTCACCAAACAGGCGATAATCCGCACCGTAAGGTTATTCTCAAAGATTAATAAGGAATGAATACAAAAGGTTATTCACCAACAGGCGGTAAACCGCGCCGTAAGGTTATTCCCACAATTTAATACATGGAAATAAATGGCACAAGAAAGAAACGATATTATTTTCGAGAATCAAAGAATGATAATCCCTTCAAGTAAGAAAGAAAATAATATCCATTTATGATGATGAAAAGAGTGATACCCCTTACCGTAAAAAATTTAAGAGTGTGAAAAGAATGATATTCCTTACCACAGTAAATTTAAGAGTTTGAAATGAATGGTATTTCTTACAGTAGTAAGTTTAAGAGTATGAAAGAAAATGACATCCCTTACCGTAGTAAGTTTAAGAGTGTGAAAAGAATAATACCCCTTACCTTAACACGTGACTGGATATTGATTTAAATGAGGTTGATCAACCTATATATTTTTAATATAAATTAGTAATTACCACATATAAATTTCAAAGTGTATGATAACTCGTATATTATGAACTATCAAAATTATATATATTTAACATAATTTTTGTAGTATAATATAATAACTTTAGAATAGTTTTTAAAATAATATTTCAAAATAAATCTTCCAAAGAAAGCTTTTAAAAATGAATCTTCTAATAGAAGAGTCTTCTAAAGGAAGATTTGTGAATACCGTGAAATATAGGAATTTATGAAATTACTACTCTTTAATAAAAGACTTACTTGAAAAATTCCTGCACTCCTTTTGGCTTTCAAACTCTCAAAATAACTTTACTATTCTCAGAGAAAACTTATAAAATTCTTATAGAAAAATTTTATGTTTTAGGTGTGATTTTTCTATTCAGCTGAACAAGCTATTTATAGGAGAAAATAAGGCACTATGCGTGGTAGGTGAACAGAAAAAAAATTCAGCAGAGGCTGCTGCGCAGCCTCCACTAACTCTTCAGCAAATTCTCACATTTCTCACATTTCATGTAGGCCCCACAATGGGTCCCACATGTTTCTTACTATTCACGTCACTATTCACGTCACTATTCATGTTACTATTTCAAATAGTAAAATTAATTATTTTATTTTTTATTTATTTAAATATTTATTTATTCTTCCTGTGAGTCCAACATATAAAATAATGTTACCACAATAATGTAAGAAACACGTTACATATTATTATTAATTTAGTAATATAAATTATAGTATATTTGCAACCGTGACAATTATTAGGTTCAATAATTTTAAAAACAGTGCAGCAACAATTATTGAGTCGATGATATGAAATACAGTGTAATGACAATTATTGAATCAATAATGCAAAATACTGTGTAACGACAATTATTGAATTGATAATATAAAATATTATGCAGTGACAATTATTGATGAAATGATGCGCAACAGTTACGGTGTCAATTATCAGACCAATAATATGAGACACTGTGCAATACCGTGTGCTACTGTAGAGTACCGTGTGCTACAGAAAATACCATAATTTACCGTATGCTACTATTCTTTTATCACCGGTATTTTAACAGTTAACACCGTTGACTATTTTTATTTAAAAAGGTTACTTCTGTCGTTTTCTATATCCGACAAATATTCTGTTGTGGGGTCCACAAATAATTTTTTATTTCGGCGCCGTCGTACGGCACGAATATTTCCCGACAAAACGAATATTCCCCGACAAAAAGAATATTGTCCGACAAAATAAAATTTGCACATAACATCCTTAACTTTCAATTTTGTCAATTTAACCATTTACTGTTTCAGAAAAAATATATATGAAGAAAAATTAAATTTTATATTTCATAAATTCGGGGTCTTACAAAATAGGTAATGGTAAAATTAGTATTAATCATGTCCATCTTATTAAAGGCTTAGAATTTAATCTTATTAGTGTAAGTCAATTATTAGATAGCAGACATCAAGTAGTATTTGAAAAAGATAAATGTTCTATTTTTCATGGTATTAATAATACTACTATAGTGGCACAAAGAGAAGAAAATATATATACTCTTGATTTTGAGCAACAGGATAAAGAGGTGTGTCTCACAACCGTTTACGATGAAGCTAATTTATGGCACAAAAGATTGGGACATATTCACATGGGTTTACTAAAGAAGCTTTCCACAAAGAATCTTGTAAAATGATTACCAAAGATAAATTATGAAAAGAAGGAAATATGTACTTCATGCCAACTTGGTAAACAAGTTAGAACTTCATTCACTGCAAAGAACAAGGTATCGACTTCTTCACCCTTACAACTTTTACATCTTTAACATTTTGGACCCGAAAGGCATGCTAGTTTAAATAATAAAATATATGTTTTTGTTATAGTAGACGACTATTCTAGATATGCTTGGGTAATATTTCTAAAATCTAAAGATGAAGCCTTTATGTATTTTGAAAGCCTTATAAGGAACTTGGAGACAAAACACAATCTCAAACTGATACGGATTAGGAGTGATCATGGCGACGAATTTTAAAATGACTTTATACCATTCTGTGATCAAAAGGGGATTACTCATGACTTTTCTGCACCAAGAACGCCTCAACAAAATGAGGTGGTGGAGTGAAAGAAGAGAACGTTACAAGAAATGGCTCGTACATTATTACAAGAAAGCAGGCTTCCAAAGAAAATTTGGGCTGAAGCAGTAAACACTTCATGTTATGTTCTTAACAAAATGCTTGTTCGTTTTATTCTTTTAAAAACACCGTATGAACTGTTAAATAACTGAATTCCTAATATAAGTTATTTCAAAGTTTTTGGTGCAAAATGTTTTATCTTAAACACAAGTAATATTTTAGGAAAATTTGATGTTAGATCACATGAATGATTTTTTCTTAGTTATTCTACTCATAGCAAAGCATATTGTATCTTTAATATTGACAAAACATGTGTAGAAGAGTCTATCCATGTAAAATTTAATGAGACTAACAGTGATCTACCAAAAGAAAGAGATAAAGATGCAGGTACCCTTGAAACTGCTACAATTCTAGTAAGGAAAACAATGATGAATAGTATACTGGATAAAGATAAACAACAGACTGAATTTACTGAACAGAATGAACAGGAAGCAGAATCAGTAGAAAATAATGAAGAAACTACAGATTCCCGCCCAACTCAATATGAGAAGCAGATTGTAAGAGCATCAATGCCTAAAACAACTAGATATATCAACAAATACCCCCCCCCCCCAGAAAATATAATTGGTGACGTAAATCGAAGTATTACAACAAGAAGAGAGGCAAAAAAATCTATGTGCATTCTCAGCCTTCCTATCATAAATTGAGCCAAAGAATACAAAAGAAGCAATTAATGATGAGAATTGGTTACTAGCAATGCAAGAAGAGCTACAATAATTTGAAATATGTCAAGTTTGGGAATTAGTCCCTCCACCCAAAGAGGTTTCAATTATAGGAACAAAATGGGTATACAAGAATAAGCTTGATGAGCATGGAACCATAACCCGCAACAAAGCAAGGCTCGTAGCTCAAGGATACAATCAACAAAAGGGAATTGACTAACAAGAAACTTTTTCCCCCCTAGCACAATTGGAGTCAATCCGGATCCTATTAGCCTTTGCATCATACAAGAAATTCAAGCTACACCAAAGGGACGTAAAAAGTGTGCATGAAAAATATCATAACCATGTATACAAGCTCAAAAATGTCTTATATGGACTAAAACAAGCTCTGAGGGCTTGGTACGAAAGATTAAGTAAGTATCTTATCTCAAATGGATTCACAACGAGGTAAAATCGATTCTACTTTATTTATCAAACATGTTAAGAAAGATATTATTATTTTTCAAATATATGTAGACGATATTATCTTTGGTGCTACTAATGATAATCTTTGTTAGTGATTTTCTAAATGTATACATAAGGAATTCGATATGAGCTTAATGGGAGAACTTAATTAGTTTTTACAACTCTAAATAAAATAAGGGAATGATGACATCTACATACATCAGACCAAATACATAAAAGAATTGCTCAAGAAATTTGGCTTTGATAAATCAAAGGTAAAGACAACAACAATGAGTACGTCTATTAAACTTACATTTGATGATACAGGTACCGATGTAGAAGTAACAAAATATCGAGATATGATAGAAAATTTATTATACTTAACTGTCTCAAGGCCTGATATAATGTATAGGGTGTGTTTACGGGCACTTTTTCAAGCAAAATCAAAAGAATCATACCTAAATGATGTTAAAAGAATTTTTAAATATCTTTGTGGTACAATAAATTTAGGTTTATATTATCTCATATGCAATGAATTTGATCTAATAGGCTACTCAGATGCAAACTATGTAGGTTGTCAAATCGATAGACAAACACTAGTGGTGCTTGTGCATTTTTGGGACAAAGTATAGTATCATGGTATAGTAAAAAGCAGACTTCAGTAGCTCTATCAACGACTGAGGGAGAATACTTAGCCGCAAGACAAATTTTATAGATGCGTCAAACTCTATGTGATTTTGATATTATGTGCAATACCGTGACAATTTACTGTGATAATACTAACTTAATTGATATATCTAAAAATCCTGTTTTGTATTCACACACAAAACATGTAACGACCCCGAAATTCGACCCATATTCTTACCTTAAATTTTGTATTTATGATACATTATCTTTCTTACGTCCAAATTTCGGTTCGTTAATATATCTTTAACCACCTTAACTGATCCATTATCTGATATTTAAAATCATGAATTATCAAAATTCTCATATAATTTTTTTTCTTTTTTTTTCTCAATCATATCATTTATTAAAACATTTGGATATTTAAAATTCTTACATCTCGATTCTAGTCCCTGGATTGCAACCTTTACTTATTCTTTTCTTTCTGTAACTCGTATTATACAGATCCACATTCAACATTTAATGTCATTTATATTCATACATTAATCTTATGTCGAAATTCATAGTCAGGCATATAATAGTTTCTATCATAATATTCATGTTGTACAATTGCAGTTCACAATCTAACCGATACTTGTCATATTCGGATCCAACTTATCTGTACATACAGTATATCACTATAACTTTGGCAAATTACCCACCTTCAATCATAATATAAACATAGAATAATAACGTTCACAACCTTTTAGGAAAACCCGTCTCTATATAATCCAATATTCTTGAAATTCATTTCTTTCCTGCAAAAATGTTTATTAAGCAAGTAATGAGCACAACGGCTCAGCAAGTTCAACAGTTTATATCTCACGTAGCACATACCTTATCATGCTTGGTGTGTGTCATACATCATGTGCTTGTGCTTCTACTATAGCAATATATCTCCTATATAATCATATTGTTGCATAAAATACACATTGTGATCATATTAATCACGTATCACGTAACACATAATTTTTATGCAGTTAAAACAAGAATTACATATCATAACATTCCAATATTTAACATAAAAGGGACTGAAGAACTTGTCTGGCTTATTCAATTATTTAATTGATAGCTCAGAACCCTTTCTCGAACAACCTATGATCATAAAATAATCAAATGATAATTATTTATCCTCTTATGATATTAATTTAATTATTTAATATCATCTCTGGCCCAATTATTAATTAATATGGTTAATTATATTAACCTCGTCCTTTAAATATTAACATAACTTAATATTTAATGCCTTCACTACGGACAACCCGTCTCATAGGATAAAATTTTAACATAACTGGGTGTCCCAAAAATTTTATTTAACCATTTTCTAAATGGTAACCTTATTAGATTAATATTTAAACATTTAAATATTAATCCCCAATATTTAATATTTTTACAAAAATATTAAATTTAATGCCCAAACATCATTTCTATATTTTTAGTATTTTTCTATAATTTTCTATGATTTTTAAACAATTTTTAAACATTTATTTTATTAAAATCTAATTCTGGGGGCATTTTGGTAATTTCCGCGCCCATAGGGACTCATTCGGCATTTCGCGAAAAGCCCAGGGGCATTTCCGTCATTTCGACAACGTTAGGGACAAATCCGGAATTTTCCGGATTGTCCAGGGGCAATTCTGTAATTTCCGTGCCCTTAGGGACACGGTCGGTATAATCTGAAAAGGGCAGGGGCACGCTGGTAATTTCCAGCGTTGCCGGTCGCCTGCGCATTGCGCGGCGACTGTTCCTGCCGACGCCATAAAACGACGTCGTTTTCTAGCCCGTTTCTCGACCCTCCGCGCAATGCGCGGCTTCCCCTTCCGCGTGCCAAAAACGACGTCGTTTTTGGCTCTCGCTGCTGAACCGCCGCGCAATGCGCGGACAGTCCCTGAACTCTTTCTTCTTCTCCTTCGCAACAGTAGGCCACCTTTGCACAAAATTTACCATTTTGCTCCAACTTTTCACATCAAAACTACTCCAAAAATCATGTAAATCATAGATATACATCCTAAAATTATTGGGAATAATTATTATAATTATTTTCTATTTTTCCCATAAACTTTATTTAACACCAAAATTACATAAATAAAACAAATAAAATGTTTTTATACCTTCCAAAGCTTTTCAATTCCTTCCTTTAATAGCTCCAAATTTTCTCTTCTCCCTCTTGTAGCCATGGTGGTCGGATGGCTCGGTGATTGGTGGCTCACGGTGGTGCAACTTGGAGAGAGAGCAAGAGTTTTGCTTGTTCTTTCTTATCATTTTTCTTGCCTTTTATTATTGCTTTTTCTTTCCTTTTTATTTCTTTTGTTTGCTATTTATACTTAAAGCTAACTTTGGCAAGCATTTTCATTCCACCGACTCAAGTCTTTCTCGAAAGTTCCCAAATTCGGATAATTACCAAATTTGCAAGCAAAACAATTAATTAAATACATTACGTAATTATTACGTGTAATAAATATTTTATATAATATACATAAAATATTTATTTTAATTTACTAAAAATCATAATATGATTTATGAATAATATTAATATCTTTTTCGGTATTTTTCTTGACAAATTTTGTACACGCATAATAACATGCATGTAATTATATAAGGTAATTTATACCTCCAAAAATCCTAAAATAAATCATAGGACATATAAAAATTACCTTTCATAATTTTTCACTTCGTTACTTGCACAACATGTTACATTAACATGTTCCCGTTTCCGAAATATTATTCTTCATAAACGTCATAATAATTCCATTATGCATAACCAAAATTTTTAAATAAATTAAATCCTTCCTTTTTCCTCATTTAATTTCATTTCTTTAATATTCACATTACTTTCCTTATATAAATTATATAATTTATTATTATATAATTTATATAATTAAATTATCCCTTTTTATAATTTCCATTTCACATACAAAATATAATTTATAAAATTTCTTCCCATCCTTATTCAATTTCATCACCTTATATAAATTATATAATTATTCTTATATAATTTATATAATTATTATTTTTCTCATATTTCACTTTAATTTCCTTATATAAATTATATAATTTATAATTTATATAATTACATTTCATTCTCAATTAATTTCTCAACTTTCTCCATAATCTCTTAATTAAACCAATAATCCATCATTTCCATTTTACTAACTCCTCATTCACTTTTTATTTAATCTTGGATTAATTTCATTATTAATCCCTTAATTGCCATAATTAATTATCAATTAAATATAACACGCATATTTATACAAGTGTATATATATATATATATACATATTTAATTCATGCATTTCACATTATCACATAACCTCATTTAAAATCATAATTTCTGTACTTCCATAACAATTTCATTGTACAATATATTGTACCTTACATATAATTTTTCTTATTCTTCATAAATTGTTTTCAAACAATTTATTTACTTTTCAATTATTTTAAATTAACATCAATTATCACCATCTCCATAAAGATTTAATTTATCAATTAAATCTTTTCATATACCTTAAATCACATAAAATAATAATTTCTTTACAAAACTTTGAAAATGGTATCAATTAAATTCTCATTTAATCTTATTAAATCATTCCGAAAATTCGGATCCTCACATTCTTCCCCCCTTAACAGGATTCCGTCCTCGGAATCATAATGGCCGTAATATTCATACGGATCTTATTTATAGCACTTTGCTATACCTTTATCTTAATGAATCACAATTAATTCCATAATAATCATAACTTACCTCTTTAATATCCATAATTTACATGGATAGCATCATAATAGTCATAACTGTCAGAATATTCAATTAGTAACTCAACATTATATTTCATAATTCTCTAAAAATTTATTCATAAAATTTTAACTTATTTCTTGATACACATATCAAGATATTTTCTCATTCTCTGGAAAAACTCCTTTCTTTAATTACACTTACCCTTACTCGATCCACTTATTTCATATTCTTTATTGCATCTCATTCATACAACATCTTTATATTCTCAATTCATATTCATGAATCTTCTTTTCATTCCATAATCATTCCTTAATACTTTTATTATTCATCACTAGGTTTTAAAGTTAACCTTTACTTGATTAATCATAATCATTATTTAGAATTATTCTGAAATTCCTGGGGTATCACATTCACCCCTCCTTCATAAAATTTCGTCCTCGAAATTTCTATGTATTAATATTTCATTCATTTACAACTTACACAATTACTTTACCTTTATTTCGCATATCTTTCTTTCCTTCCTTTCTCATAGTCCTTGCACATTGCAATCTTTCTAATCCGACACATTTCATAATTTCTTTACTTCACAATTATTGCTTTCATTAATGCTCATATTTAAAAATATTACCCCATCCTACCATCCAATCTTCATAAGAGTAGAGAAATTTATTTTGGAAATTTTCATACTTTGCTGGATGAACACTTATCCCGGTTAACAGTATTTCACTCCCAGAGTACCTCATACTGCAACCCATTAAAATAATAACTTTTCAGAATAATCAGAACATGATCCCGATTTACAGTACTTCGCTCCCCGAGTACCTCATACTGCAAATCCTGACAGTGGATCAGTCTGTCATTAAATGATGGATGTTTCACCATACTTTGCATTTCTATGCCAGGTGATCATTTAATCAACCTGCAACATTCTTAATCTTTTTGTTCATCCCAGCCTTAGAATTTATTCGAAGAAAATCTTTATAACTTTCAAAGAATATGAAGTCAATACATTTCAAAATTTGTCTAGCTGAATCAATAGCTCAGACTTATATTCCTTCAACGCTTGTCTAGCTAGATCAATTAGCATAGACTTACTTTTAACACTTTATAATCCGCAGAAATTTTAAAACATTAATCATGTCAAAACTTTTCAAAACGTCTAGCCGAGTCAAATGGCCATGACTTATAGCTTTGACATACCTTCATAAATCAAAATCATTTATGACTTCATGTTACCGCATCATTTTGACAGTACGTTGAGGATTCCGTCGTGAATAATTCCTACACCATAAACCATACTTTATGGTGTTGAATCATCTTATAACGAAATAGTACCGCACCGTCTCAACAACACGTTGAGCATTCCGTCATTCATCACATCTACACCGGGCTAAACGGTGCATGGATGATTCTTTTAAAATACATTTTGATATTCAAAATATTTTTGTCTAGCCGAAACAAGTAGCATAGACACTTTTGAAATCGCTTAAAAAAATTCATTTCTATTTTTCAAAGCACATTCGTGCCAAATTAACTTGAAGCCAAGAATTTCGAAGTCTAGCAAAGCTAGAAGAATGGGAATATCCTAAATTCCCTAACATTCATATTCAGTTTCTTCACTTAAATATTAACTTTATTGCTAGGACTATTTTCATTATCATATTAAAATTTCTATCTACTCCATCATTCTATAGCCCCCGTATAGTTCATCAAACTTGCCACACATTATGAGTCCAGGAACTTACCACAAGAATATGAGTTTTAAAGCTTGTCCTAGCAATATGTAGTCTGAGAACAAGTCAAAGACTATCCATATGCTGAGGGGCTCAAAACATACCATACGATTATGAGTCATGGACTTACCACATGCATGAGTTTTAAGAACTCGTGCCTAAATTTAATATTATTTATCTGTCAAAAACTACTAGCGCGACTCTAACATTTCAATGATTATCACACAGTAACTAAGTAAACACAGATCCTCCGCCCATACAAAGGATTGTGCAACTCAGTCACCACATGAGTCCTCAATTGAAATTTCGTACCCAAACTTTCTACCCCCTTATCATAACCTTTCTATCATTCATATCTCATTATTCTTTGAATTCTTCTTGTACTATTTCATAGTACCATATCTCTTTTGGACCATTAACAGGTCTCTCTGTTAATTTCACATTCTCACTTAATCCCATCATGATCTTACTTCACAACCTACTTCTTACTCGCTTCTCTTATCTTGTGATCGTATCGTAGTACGATCCTCTTACCGTTCTTGATCATATTATTATGATCTCTTGCTATGCTCTTTAGATTACCTTTCATCTTTATCGTTTAAATCAGGTGTCCCCTGATTTTCTCTGAGATTCATCTTTGAATCATTTCAAATATTCTCTTTCAATTATGTTCTTAATTGAACTTATCAATTTCTCAGTTCATTACCTTCATTCAGATCTTTCTTAACATCTTTATCTCTTCCTTATAATCTTATCTCTTTCTTGAAATCTTTCATATTTCCTTTACTTTAGCCAATATTTGAGAACTATCATTCTCAACTTACATATTTTTCATTCTAATTCCCCCATGTTCATCGAACTTATCACGTATTTGGGCTCAGGAACTTACCATAATCATATGGTTGAGGAGCTTGTCCTAGTCAGGCCTTAATCGCCCATTCGCTAAAGGGGCTCCACCATATAATCATGAGTCACGAGCTTACTATACGCTTGGGTTTTCAGAACACGCAACTAACTATACTCTTTCTTACTTAGGTTATAGCCTAAGGTATCGTTTACCTAAGGTTTATAACCTCTAGCTCTGATACCAACTGTAACGACCCCGAAATTCGACCCATATTCTTACCTTAAATTTTGTATTTATGATACATTATCTTTCTTACGTCCAAATTTCGGTTCGTTAATATATCTTTAACCACCTTAACTGATCCATTATCTGATATTTAAAATCATGAATTATCAAAATTCTCATATAAATTTTTTTCTTTTTTTTTCTCAATCATATCATTTATTAAAACATTTGGATATTTAAAATTCTTACATCTCGATTCTAGTCCCTGGATTGCAACCTTTACTTATTCTTTTCTTTCTGTAACTCGTATTATACAGATCCACATTCAACATTTAATGTCATTTATATTCATACATTAATCTTATGTCGAAATTCATAGTCAGGCATATAATAGTTTCTATCATAATATTCATGTTGTACAATTGCAGTTCACAATCTAACCGATACTTGTCATATTCGGATCCAACTTATCTGTACATACAGTATATCACTATAACTTTGGCAAATTACCCACCTTCAATCATAATATAAACATAGAATAATAACGTTCACAACCTTTTAGGAAAACCCGTCTCTATATAATCCAATATTCTTGAAATTCATTTCTTTCCTGCAAAAATGTTTATTAAGCAAGTAATGAGCACAACGGCTCAGCAAGTTCAACAGTTTATATCTCACGTAGCACATACCTTATCATGCTTGGTGTGTGTCATACATCATGTGCTTGTGCTTCTACTATAGCAATATATCTCCTATATAATCATATTGTTGCATAAAATACACATTGTGATCATATTAATCACGTATCACGTAACACATAATTTTTATGCAGTTAAAACAAGAATTACATATCATAACATTCCAATATTTAACATAAAAGGGACTGAAGAACTTGTCTGGCTTATTCAATTATTTAATTGATAGCTCAGAACCCTTTCTCGAACAACCTATGATCATAAAATAATCAAATGATAATTATTTATCCTCTTATGATATTAATTTAATTATTTAATATCATCTCTGGCCCAATTATTAATTAATATGGTTAATTATATTAACCTCGTCCTTTAAATATTAACATAACTTAATATTTAATGCCTTCACTACGGACAACCCGTCTCATAGGATAAAATTTTAACATAACTGGGTGTCCCAAAAATTTTATTTAACCATTTTCTAAATGGTAACCTTATTAGATTAATATTTAAACATTTAAATATTAATCCCCAATATTTAATATTTTTACAAAAATATTAAATTTAATGCCCAAACATCATTTCTATATTTTTAGTATTTTTCTATAATTTTCTATGATTTTTAAACAATTTTTAAACATTTATTTTATTAAAATCTAATTCTGGGGGCATTTTGGTAATTTCCGCGCCCATAGGGACTCATTCGGCATTTCGCGAAAAGCCCAGGGGCATTTCCGTCATTTCGACAACGTTAGGGACAAATCCGGAATTTTCCGGATTGTCCAGGGGCAATTCTGTAATTTCCGTGCCCTTAGGGACACGGTCGGTATAATCTGAAAAGGGCAGGGGCACGCTGGTAATTTCCAGCGTTGCCGGTCGCCTGCGCATTGCGCGGCGACTGTTCCTGCCGACGCCATAAAACGACGTCGTTTTCTAGCCCGTTTCTCGACCCTCCGCGCAATGCGCGGCTTCCCCTCCCGCGTGCCAAAAACGACGTCGTTTTTGGCTCTCGCTGCTGAACCGCCGCGCAATGCGCGGACAGTCCCTGAACTCTTTCTTCTTCTCCTTCGCAACAGTAGGCCACCTTTGCACAAAATTTACCATTTTGCTCCAACTTTTCACATCAAAACTACTCCAAAAATCATGTAAATCATAGATATACATCCTAAAATTATTGGGAATAATTATTATAATTATTTTCTATTTTTCCCATAAACTTTATTTAACACCAAAATGATATAAATAAAACAAATAAAATGTTTTTATACCTTCCAAAGCTTTTCAATTCCTTCCTTTAATAGCTCCAAATTTTCTCTTCTCCCTCTTGTAGCCATGGTGGTCGGATGGCTCGGTGATTGGTGGCTCACGGTGGTGCAACTTGGAGAGAGAGCAAGAGTTTTGCTTGTTCTTTCTTATCATTTTTCTTGCCTTTTATTATTGCTTTTTCTTTCCTTTTTATTTCTTTTGTTTGCTATTTATACTTAAAGCTAACTTTGGCAAGCATTTTCATTCCACCGACTCAAGTCTTTCTCGAAAGTTCCCAAATTCGGATAATTACCAAATTTGCAAGCAAAACAATTAATTAAATACATTACGTAATTATTACGTGTAATAAATATTTTATATAATATACATAAAATATTTATTTTAATTTACTAAAAATCATAATATGATTTATGAATAATATTAATATCTTTTTCGGTATTTTTCTTGACAAATTTTGTACACGCATAATAACATGCATGTAATTATATAAGGTAATTTATACCTCCAAAAATCCTAAAATAAATCATAGGACATATAAAAATTACCTTTCATAATTTTTCACTTCGTTACTTGCACAACATGTTACATTAACATGTTCCCGTTTCCGAAATATTATTCTTCATAAACGTCATAATAATTCCATTATGCATAACCAAAATTTTTAAATAAATTAAATCCTTCCTTTTTCCTCATTTAATTTCATTTCTTTAATATTCACATTACTTTCCTTATATAAATTATATAATTTATTATTATATAATTTATATAATTAAATTATCCCTTTTTATAATTTCCATTTCACATACAAAATATAATTTATAAAATTTCTTCCCATCCTTATTCAATTTCATCACCTTATATAAATTATATAATTATTCTTATATAATTTATATAATTATTATTTTTCTCATATTTCACTTTAATTTCCTTATATAAATTATATAATTTATAATTTATATAATTACATTTCATTCTCAATTAATTTCTCAACTTTCTCCATAATCTCTTAATTAAACCAATAATCCATCATTTCCATTTTACTAACTCCTCATTCACTTTTTATTTAATCTTGGATTAATTTCATTATTAATCCCTTAATTGCCATAATTAATTATCAATTAAATATAACACGCATATTTATACAAGTGTATATATATATATATATACATATTTAATTCATGCATTTCACATTATCACATAACCTCATTTAAAATCATAATTTCTGTACTTCCATAACAATTTCATTGTACAATATATTGTACCTTACATATAATTTTTCTTATTCTTCATAAATTGTTTTCAAACAATTTATTTACTTTTCAATTATTTTAAATTAACATCAATTATCACCATCTCCATAAAGATTTAATTTATCAATTAAATCTTTTCATATACCTTAAATCACATAAAATAATAATTTCTTTACAAAACTTTGAAAATGGTATCAATTAAATTCTCATTTAATCTTATTAAATCATTCCGAAAATTCGGATCCTCACAAAACACATAAAAATAAGACATCATTTTTTAAAAGTTTAATAAAATTAATATTTATTTCCACTAAACATCAATTAATAGACATATTTACTAAGCCTTTAAGCAAAGAAAGATTTTGTACGCTAAGGAGCGAGGTTGACATGTGCATTATATAAATGATTGATCAATACATATGTGGTTTACAGGAATATGTATTATATGCATAACTGGTGAATTGAAAACATATTATGTGCCTCACAATTATTTGCATCTTAATTAATTACAGATATACTAATTGATTATCTTGCAATTAATTGATTCAGTTGATGTGTAATTGATTGGTAAGTAATTTCGTGATGCTTGGGCAGTTTGGTAATTAACTGTTATTTGGAAATATTAACTAATTTAAAATTCCAATTACCTTAAAAATCAACCGGGCATGGCTTCAATTTGGGCGATTAAATTGGGAATTGCCTTACTCTCTCTCCCACTTTACTAATTACCCAAACCGATCGCCTTCTTCCCCATATCAGTTTACTACTCACTCTCTCCTTCCTAGAGTTTCACTCATTAAACCAAACTTCACAATGTAAACTCGTCAGGTGAAACGACTTAAAGAAATGTTCGAATCGGACATTGACATACCATTGTCATCTATTCCCATCGAGTAGGGAGGATCAAAAACCCAAGAAAACAGAGCTCAAACGTCAATTGAGAAAGGTGTATCGGAATACTCTGCACCACCGAAACCCAGTTTGCCAAAAAAAAAAGGTCCAAAGGGTCAACTATGGCTACAACCCAGATTCCTGATCAGGCCACTGAATCTGATATTCAGAATTCAGAACAAGTCGTTCCAACAGATAATGAAGCCTCTAAAACACCATCAAAAGACTCTGGTTCATCAAAACCTAGTTCGCCCAAAGCAAAGAAGTCAAAAGGAAAAGTGAAAGCTTCAACCCAGACCCCAAAGCTGCGTCATGCCTCTAAATTGGTAAACTCTCATTCTCCGATGTCTGCAAATTTCTTTAGAGGGCTAAACTTTGAGTCTCTAAAAACCTCCATTGTTTCAAAGACTATTATTTATGAAAAGTCCATTGATGCCATCTATTATCATAACTCTCCATTGAAATCGTGTTTTGAGTCATCCGGGATAGCGTCAATGATCTTCCCTCCATCTACTGCATACCCAAGATTGATTCAACAGTTTTATACTAACTTTGGGCATATAGGAGATATATACAGTACATTTGTTCAAGGAAAATCTATTGAGTTTACTGTCACTGATTTGGGTTCAATATTGTCTATTCCTGCCACTAGTGGTTGTCCTTTTACATTAAAGGGGGCATCTTATCATCCTCTTTCCCCATTAGAGCAGTTACGAATTGTTCGGGATGATCAGTCCTTACAAGTTGTTATTTCGCCCAAAACTGTTGATGTATCTCCCCTTGCATGCATGATTCATAAAGTGTTTTGTTATAATCTTTTGCCACGTCATGGTAGTGGGGGTTGATTTTACTTATCAAGATTTGATTTTAACTGTTGTCCTCCTCTGAGGAATTCCATTCAATTTTGCATCCATGATAGTAAAACACATGGTTAGTTGTATTCAACAATTTAAAAAATGTTTACCATATGGAGGTTTCTTAACTCGTATGTTTCAACACTTTGAAATCTCTTTAGCAAATGAGCCATCTATTTCTCTTACTAAGTCCATTGACTCCGATAATCTAAAAATTTCCCATATTGCTTTGGTTGATGGTTAATTTGTTCGAATCACCAAAGAAGTTTCTCCTGCTCCTATCCCACCCACTTCTGATTCAGCTACTCCATCCTCTGAGATTGAGTCCCTACTTACTAAAATCTTGGCCAATAAAACTACTATGAAAATTGACTTGCTTGATATGAAAACTGAACTACTGGATATTAAGCAGAGGCAAAACACTCTTGAAAAAGGCAAATTGTCCATGACTTCTCCTGCCATTGCTGCATTATATCGCAAGCTCGAATATAAATTTATTGATCTTCAAGCTGGGTTTAAAATTCAAACTACTGCAATGGTTGCAGCCTTGGAAAGAAAGATCAACCGGAATGCTGTTCAACTTAGTCAAGAATTGAAGTTTGTTAGAAATCAAGTCAGAGTTTTCAATCATTTTACTGTTGATCGTTTTAATAGAATTGGGGAGTGTATAAATGAACTTCAAATCCATCGTGTTTTTATCTCCTGTTCCTGAATGGCCCCAATATTTTTGGCTTGCTGCATTTCGAGGTGACTTTCTGGGATTAGATCTTCCGCAGCCTACTGATATTCCTCGTCCACCTCATTTTGCAAATGAAATGTCTTTAGCTGAACGTATTGCTCAAGCTTTGCATTGTCCTTACTTCACCACTCGCAATCCACCCACCATTCGGATTAAGGAACTTGACTGATGCTTTCGTATCTTCGTAGTGGGATCTTTCTTTTAAAACTGTTTATTATTATTACATATTATGGTCTGATAAAAACTTAGCTACTGTGGTACTCTGGTTATAGCTTATTCCTGTTCTTGTGAAATCTTAATTCTGGTGTTATTTGATTACCTTTTTGCATGATGCCAAAGGGAAACACAATTTACAAGTTGATTGTCTATGATTTACAAGTTGATTATCTATGCTTGGTGGTTCTACACTTGCATAAATTCAGGGGGAGTTAGATTGCATAGACTAAGGGGGAGCATTAAACACTTTGTTGTCATTATAAAAAGGGGGAGAATGTTGACCTAGTCATATTTCATGTTTTAGTTTTGATGATGACACTGTTTGTGGAACTAAGTTTTTATTTGTTTTATATAATCAGGCATCATGCAGCTGGACTGAAACATTTATACAGCAGACTGCATTATCATAGCTACACTACACAGGAAAAATTCCAAGAAGCGACTGATATGTGGATAATTGGAAGTCATGACTATGGGTTACATCTGCATAGTTGCATAATAATAATAATAATAATGAAATTATTAAGTAATAAATTAATCATGCCTTCATAAATTATTAAATCAAAAAGTATTTTTAAAAGGTGATTAATTGGTTGGTTCAGATTATTGGAAAGAAAATTCGAGAGTTTAATTGGGTATATCATGGGCTAATATTAAACTTTCTATGTTTTTTGAAATTGATTAGGATAATTAGATTGATATATTAAATCACTTAGAGGAACATGAATTATGGTTTCTAAAAAGGAAATAATTCTGTATCTGTGATTGATAATGCTGGATATTTTAAAGTTTCATAGGGCTGAAATCTTGATCTAACAGTAACATAATCACATGTCGTATAAAAGCCAATGGTACCAAACAAATTTTATGTGCTTCAATTGGTTTCCATAACCTGTTTGGGCTCAACGGTAACAGTGGTGTAATATTGAAGCAGTCTAATTGGTATGAGACTAAAAATTCAAAACTTGTTGAAATCATGTTATAATTCTTGTGAGCATTATTGGTTACAAAAGTTGATTTCACAATCTCAATCGCAACGGTTATATATTAAAATATATATAGATGTGATAACCTCTTAGAAGAAAGACATTAAAAAGAATTGATTTTAAAATACAAACTATCATCTTTCTCTCGGCTGGAACAACGAGTCTGAAGCAAAGCTGCAATCATAAGAATAGTCAACTGCATCCACAGTTCTTACTTCAATATTAATATTGGTGATATCTTTATCTCTTGATCATAGCATATAGTTGAGCTTTGAATTGATTTATATCTATCACTTTGATCATAGCTTGATATTTTAATCATATTGGATTTATTCTAAGGTCATTGATAGACTAGGTGTGTAGTCTATAGCATATTAAACCAAGGTTGATTTAAGGATTGTTTTGACAAGTTTGTGAAACACAAGTGTTTAGGGTGTACAAGTGCATAAGGTGAACAAAAATGTTTAAGAGAGTATAAGTACTGAAGGGGTGTATAAGTGCACTAGGTGAATTGTAAACTTGTCTTTTAATAATGTTTGAATAATTAATATAATAAGTCTCCAATATCAATTGATATTGGACGTGAAGTAGGCTACTAGAATAGAGAATAGAGATCGAACCACGTTAAAAGTGTTGGTATTCTTATTATTGCTAATTATTATTTGTTTGCTCATTAATTCATAATAATATTTACAATTCTGCTAATTTTTTATCAAATCAGTTTATTAGTTAAAATAATTTTTCAAAGTAAAAATAACAAAACAGTTTTCTGTCAGAAACAGTAAACCAACTTTATAACAAGCTATATTTTAGTAAACAGTTGATTGTATTCTCAACAAAATTTTTAAATAATAAAAATTGGATATCATTTGTCTCACACTTATTCAACTCCCCCTTCTAAGTGTGCATATCTAAATTTCACATTATCCTTGTCATCTTAGTTGGCGAAAAGAGTTTTGCCAAAAAAAATTATGCCAAATCTGTCCAAGTAGTAATAGAACCCAACTGAAGTGAATGTAACCAACTCTTCGTCTTATCCTGAAGTGTGAAAGGGAACAAGCAAAGTCTGATAGCATCGTTCGTGACTCCATTGTACTTGAATGTATCGTAGATCTCTAGAAAACTCACTAAATGATCATACGGGTCATCATTAGGTAACCTAACAAAATGCACCGAATTGTGGATCATTTAAATAGTGTCCGGCTTGATTTCTAAATTATTAGATTGAGTAGCGGACCTATGGATACTTGATCGATTTTTTGTAACTTGCGGCATAACAAAATCCCTCAATGATTTATGATCTTTGTCTACCATGGTATCTTGATTATTTATATCCAGACAATACGTCTGCAGTCTATGAAAAGTTCTCTCGATTTCAAGTTCATAAGGAAGTGGTTCCTGACCCTTAGATTGTGTTTGCATAAAAAAATCAAGAGAAATCAATAATAATTAAAATTAAAGTTAAATAGAAAAAACACATTCAAATTAAGATTAATTTGATTGAAATCAATAATAATTTCCCGACAACGGCATCAAAAACTTATTGCCTAATTTCTAACTTAGCAAATACATGCAAGTATACACGATCAACCAATAATATAATGATAAGCAGAGTATCGTTCCCACGACGAATTACTATTAATAACTACCAATTACTAAACTTTACCAAATCAATCTTATTTAAACTAATAATTTAAATTATTAAATAAAAACTATTTTAAACTAACAACTAAAGTATTAACCAACGATTAATACTAGATTAAACAACTTAAGATTACAGTTTTCCCAGCGCCTCATCTGAATCTCTTCACTTCCTTTTCAATTAAATAATTATAACAAATCGTTAATCGAGAATTCGCCAGTATTTATAAGCCTCTTTTGATAGTCAAATAAGTATCTTTCTTCTAAATAAATCACTATATTCTTATGTAAAATAAATTAGATAATGAGTCATTAAAATTAGATCTTCACAATAGTTACACATGACATATAGGTATATTTCTATCCTATATACAAATTATGTATTCCATTTTAAACAGAATAAACATAAATATAAACATATGTCATCATATTCAGGTCTAAACCTATAATCCTTCTTTTAATTTCATATAAGTTACCACACTAATTACTGATCAGATAATTAAATATTAAGCACAAAATATGATAAATGATTCATATATTATTATTAATCATTAAAAAGTCAGTGATTCAATTAAAACTAATCATTATGTTCAATTTTAATTAAATTTTTAGTTCATCACTGAATAAGAAATCATCACCTTAAAATTAAATGATATCCTCAGATTACAAAAATAAAAGGAAAAGTTTAGAGATAAAAATATGTAATTAATGCTTGATCCCTAAACTCAGCCTTCAATCCTTTATCTCTTTGCTTGTTTCCTCTTCAGATCTGATTAATAATCCTTACTTTCAATGTTGTATATGTCTCTTTAGCAGCGTCAATATGTATATTTATATAAAACTTCTTTCATGTGACCTAGCAGAAGTTATTTCCAATTGTAACTCAATAAGTTCCGCATCCCACGAGCCATCACTAACTCGGCATCTCGCACCAGCGCCATAGCACTTGCCTCTCGCGCTGCAGCGTTTACTTCCTGCGCCGCAACACTACCTGTGGAGAAATGTTGGTCTAACTTGTGCAATCCAAGTGTTGTCGCGCCCATTCCTTGAGCTGTTGCGCCTATACCCTGTACCCAACAACAATGTTATGCTCCAATTTGCCTCCAAACCATGATTCCCATGCTCTACTTCCATTGTCCTACAACATAAGGTAAAAACATATGAAGGTAATGGAAAACCTTATCCTATAAAATAAGAATAAAAACACATAAAAGGGACATAAAATACTTAAAGATGCATAAATTATCAAGGTTAAAGTACTCAATTCGTAGGTGTAAAAGTCATTCATCAACCACTAAGCTCAGAACTTATTTTGTTGTGTGCCATTAGGATTAACGCAAGCAATTAAACTAGTTCAATGAGAACCTGACTCTAATACCAATTGTTATTCCCATAGGACATAAAAAGATCTAGCAGTGGGGGTTGAATATATTCTTTTATTAAAATTATAGATTAAAATTATTTACCCAATAAGTTATCAGTTAACTTATTTCAATCGTGTAAAGCGGAATATTGTGATTTATGAAAACCCCTTCAAAGATATATTGAAGATCTTAACTATGAATTTAGCAATAAAGAGTACGAAGAAAAATCTCAATTAATGTTACAGTTGATAGAGCAGTATATTGCAGTTGTTATAATAGTTGATATAACAGTTATGTAAAGCAATAAAGGAGACGATGATTTTTAAAAGATTTGGAACCTAAACTACTCATACTCTTCTCTTCCACTCCACCTCTTCTCTTCCACTCCACCGAGCAAGGATGATCCACTAAGAATAAGGTCACTTAGATCAGGTTCTTTATGAACAAATTACAACACTGTGACCTACTAAGTATCACACAAGTCACTAAGACTTGATAAGTCACACAGATTTTAACCTCACTAAGAGAACCGATTCCCACAAAATATGGCGAATCACTAAATTTCGTCTTTCAAAGATCACTAATATCTAACCGATGCTTGTTTGGTTGTATTTGGGCTCATGCTAAGTTGCGTTAAGCTCTTTTTTAAAGACTTAGCAGTGATGATCGATTTCTCTGAAATGTAGAGTAGCCTTTGGATTAAAGGGTAATCTTTGAGCTCTTAGACTTGGAATTATGACTTGATTGGAAATTCCCTTTTCTGTCAACACACTTCGAAGGTATTCAAGGTGGAGGTGTGTTTAAGAAGCTTTCGATAAAAACGGTCATTGATATGTCAGGAGTTGCACTCTATGATCATAAGTTGTGAGTTACACTCTACAATTTCAAGTCAGGAGTTGCACTATATGATCTTGATTGTCTAGGATCATATAGTCAATCCTTAGATATATCATTCTACGATTCTGGTGACTCTGCGTAATCGCTTTACGGTCTTGGCGTTCTCTTCAGACACTCTGTGATCTTGATATTATTCTCCGATTTTGAATTTACTCAACTTCACTATGCGATCTTGGAGTTCCTTCTCTTTCTACTCGATGACTATTAAACTTTTTTAGTTCACTCTGTGATCTTAGAGTAACTAAGTCTTCTATTCTTCGATCTCTTCGACTATTTATTCTATAACAAGTCCTAACTCTAAGATTTAGATCAATCTAACATATTTGATCCATAAGTCTTTTTACAATGATTATCTCTAAAGGAGGTTACAATATTATTTCTTTTATACATATACATTAAGATCATGTCATCATATCATCATTAAATCCAAATCAATATAAATGCACTAATGTGATGTCCCAAAATTACTATACTTTCTATAGCTGATTTGACGCTCACTATAAATGCTAAATTGTTAAGTTTATAGATGATTCCCTTATTCATAAATCTTATCAAACTGAATTTCATAGTATCAACAATGACATGACCAATCCATACTATCAATACCTTCATTCAATACAACAGTTTCATAAACATAGTTTTCATCTTAATTCCCAAATATCTTTCAGCATTTTATACTAAGTCCTTGTAATCGATGCAATGGACTTAATACTCACTTCTATCATTTTAACCTTAAGATTTAGATATTCTATAACTTTACATATCTAAGATTTACGGTATTAACAGTACGATGGTCCTTGGAACAAAAGAACCTTGGGATACATGCTTACATCTTTATCCATGGCAAGATTCTTTTTCTTACAAAACTCCTCATATCATTCAATACCTTCATTTAGATATATATCATTATAGAGCTATCTCTTTATATCGATATTCCCTATCTATCTGAAGTTCACAATATTATTAACACACTTGAACTTGGAACAAAAGAACCTTGTGATGAATTTAGTTTCTTCATCGGTGCTAAATCTCTGGTCTTACAGCATTCACAATGTTAATCCATGTCCTTATTTAAATGTATACTTCATTATCAATACTATGTTAATATTTAACAATTCTAAGTTTAATCTAAGTAAAGACATGATAAGAATATGTGATGAAACTTGATATATTAATATAAAATTCGATTACATGGTTTGCTTGTTCATATTACATAAGTCATCAAGACTTTAAAACAAAAGACAAGCAATTTAATAAAGTATATAAACTAATCTACGAATTTCTTATTTCATTTCTTCTTAGAGCCGGAGCTTTTGGTTTTGTCTGTAAATAAGTTTTATTCGCAAGGGTGAGCATATAAAAGCTCAACAAAGTCCAAACACATAGTATATAAGTGAACTCACACCGATAGCGAATTTAAGAAGTTTATAACTCAACAAAAGATGTTACAATTGTTTTAACATAGGAAAACTAAGTGGTAATTAAACCAAGAACTATTGTCCATCTATCTTTTGACTCCGAGACTATCAATGGATATTATATAGGGATCAACCTAACAATATCTTATGTTATGAATACCATACACTAGACTAATCATGAACAATGCTTATAGTTTTGTTCAACTCAGATTGTTTCACATGCAGAGGTCACACCAAGACAACTTGGTTTGACTAAAGAATTATAACAATTCAATACTTCACGAATAAATGTTCAATTTGCAAGTTACGCCGAAACAAATAGCAATAACTTTCATGTCAAAGATTTATAACACGTTGTCGCACAAAGTGCATAAATCACATAAAAAACTTGTAAATATCAAGTAAGGGTAGAAAACTTGCCTTGTATATCTTCTTCAAATAGATATTAAGCATTCTTCGTAAATCCTACATAATTTATAAGTTTTTATAAGCTAGTTAACTTTTATAAGAACAAATCTTTAAGTTTTATTTCGAGCATTATAATCACTTATAAATAAGACTTCTCCTATTTTATCTGAAATAAATTGAGCATTATAACTGCTTGTAAAAGTAATTTCTTATCTAATATATGAAAAAAATTTAGCATTACGACTGCTTGCAAAAATTAATTTCTTATACTGTATATGAAAACTTTTGAGCATTTATAATTGCTTATGAAATGAATATGCATCTACTATATTTGAAATAATTTGAGTATTATAACTGCTTATAAAATGAATATTGTTACTAAATACCTATAGAAAATTGAACGTAGTAACTGTTTGTAAAATGAGTATTTTTTTCTTTATAATATAAATAAATCAGATATTATAACTACTTGTAAAAGTATATTTATACTAAATATAAGAAAAAAAATTGAACATAATAATATATCTCTTGAAGTGTGTGCTTTAACTAAAATTGCACAGAACTTTGATACTTGAAATATGATTTTTCCTCACTATAATTCTCAGAATATATGTATAGAGTATTTTTGTTCTTGAAAGGCCTATGAACTAATGAGAAAAAATGAAGAGGGGAGCTCCCCATTTACAAAATTTTAGAAGTTTCATTAATCGTATTTTTACCCTGACTTATTACACTTTACACCCGACTTATTACACTTTGCACCATAGCATATTCTTGGAATATTCCCTCCTAACATCACGCCTGCATCATACTTTTGTATGATTGGTCCAAAAAATTGCACATGAATTTTCGTCTTATCCCTGTTTCGTCTTATTCTTATTTTGAGTTATTCTCGTGCACATTTTTTAAGAATTTTTTTTTATTGATTATTACGTATCTGTGTTCCATACAAATACTATATCTTCAAACAAAACGTTTAAAAATGAAAAGCATTTCTGTATGAATAGTAATTCTCGCATTTTTCTGCAAATTTATTTTTATTGGATAATATATGTTTTCATATCGTATTATCAGTAGATATTGAAATAGAATGTCATTACGACGTACACGTTTCTCTTGGAAGCCTAGGTTATTTTCTAAGGCTTATCCCTTAGGGTTTAGGGTTTAGGGTTTAGGTTTTAACTTATTTCTATTTTTTTTTAAATTAACTTTTATTCTCCTAATAATTGTTTAAGTTGGATTCTTGAAACGAAACACAAAAAATAAACACATAGGAAAATTTTATAGCACATTCAAGATGTAATTCATTATTTATTTATTCATATAAAGTTATATTATAGGATTCTCGAAAGTTTGAAACATTACAACTAACATCTACGATTTTGGTTGTGACAAATCGTAAAATCAGATATCAGATAATGTTCACTCTACGTTTTTTGTGGTTCTGCAATTCTGCTCTATGTCTGGTATCATTTTATGATCTCAGAGTTGTTTCAGTCTACTCTGCGATCTTGTGTCATTCTACAAACTCATCTTCATTTACTTTACTCAGAGATCTTAGAGTGCTTTTACTTTATGCTTGACGATCTGTCAGACTATTTTAGTTTACTCTACGATTTCAAAGTAACTAAGTCTTCTGTTCTACGATCTTGGACAGCTTGACTATAATTATCTCAACTCTATGAAATAGATCAACTTAACAAGTTTAATCACTAATTCCTTTTACACATAATCTTTCATTGATAAGGATTGTACAATTACTTATTCATTACAAATATACATTAAATTCTCATGTCATCATTAAATCAAATAGTAGATAAACATAAATGCACTAACAATTTTCATTTACGATGGTAGGTGATTGCAGATATGTTGATTAGATATAGGATGCGACATATATTTGACAGTTATATCCCCACTGTCTTATTTTTCTACTTAGATCATAAAAATATGTAATTTAAATTTTATTTTTGGATAGAGTAGATATTTTCTCAACTCCATCATATGTAATTTGTATTTTTCTAATAGAATGAACTATCTTCCCTTATATTATTTCTAGGGTTTTTCACAAAAAAAAAAAAGGAAAAGAAAAAAATGTAACTCTACAACCACTAATAGCAACGATTATGACATTTTGAGTGACTTTGACAATTTAGAAAGTTGAACTGAAAAATCATACAAAGATTAGATTTAAGGATGTGTGGGTCCGGCGTAAATTTTGATATTTTTATTTTACTTTGGAATATGAAGAGTCATCTTCCTTTCTTCGTTTAAGAGATTATTATTATCATTACTTCGTAAAAATATTTTCTAATGTGCTGATGAATAGTTATAAATCTTCTCAAATTTGAATGTCAGGTTATCAGGATGGCTTCATCTCATTATTTGCGGAGAAATTACTCAAATTTGTATATTTTATTAATATATATTTTTAAAAAATAATATAAAAAGTAAAATAATTTATTTCAAATTTGACTAAATTGAGTTATTTCATATTCTCATTTAATGAATAAAATTTATAAATTCAACACAAATAATAATGATTTATTTCATTTTAATAAAACAATCAAATATATATATTTTTATTTTACAAAAATAAATTATTTCATTCCCACATTTACTCCTACCATTCGAGCATAAAATTTAACTCCAATTCATGAGTAGTGGTGTCTCTCTTGCTATGATTGACCTCAATTCTGATTTGAAATCATTTATTTATTTTTATAAAATTCTTTCTATCGTTGTAATATTTTCAAATTAATTATTCAAGTACTAATATATTTCAATAATCTAAGCTATTTAAAAATAATAATTATTCAAGAATTTGTGTAGATAAGAATTATTCAATTTTAAATTACAAAGAAAATATACTAAATTTAAGAATATTTATAAGCAATTTCTGGATTTCTGCAGTAAATAAATAAATTTGCATTTCATTAGCTACGCACTTCTCTCTGTTTTCTCCGTCTGCAGGGCATGAAAGATAAGAGAGAATACAGAGTAGAAGATGATTACAAGAACAATTGATATACACCAATATCCAAAACCCTACTTTTGTCCTTCTAAAACCGTTTTCATTCCCCCATTTCAATTCTCTTCTTCTTCCAGGCATGTTTTCACCAAATCTTTTCGGGTTAGACCCAGCTCAGCATTCTTCATCAAACCCAGCTCGGTCAAATTTAGAGCTTCGGCAGCGAGTTCAAGTTCGGCAGTGCCCGCGAAAACCCAAAAAGAAGAGTCAGCTAAGTTATTCGAGGTAATTAACAAAATTTCACTGATTGTTGTAAAAAAGTACTTTTATTTTTTCCTTTGGATTTTCTATTCTGCTGGGGTGTTAATGATTTTTGGCTATTGTGTTATGCTTCTTGTAAATTAATGAGATAATTGAAACAATGTTGTTGATGGATATTGCGGGTTTTATGTGAATTAAATGCTGTTAAATTCCATGACTATGTGGGTAATTTCACTAATTTGTAATGAATGTTAGTGAAAGGTGAGGTTAGGTTTATTTTTCAATAATTTGAGCTCTGTTTGCAATTAGAAAAGAGCTAGGGAAATGGTGAAAATAATGAACCAAATTGGATTATATATACTTCTGAAGATTTTTTTATCAAGTATAATGCTAATTTGTTTTTTTTTTGTTGTGAACAATTAACAAAGTTCCTTGTACTATATTTTTACTTTTTTTGGGTTGTAGTGGTGTATTTTGTTGGAATGAAAGTCTTAGGTAGTTAGGGAGGTTTTTTTTGGTTGTGGTGTTGTATTTAGTTGGAATGAAATCTTAGGTAGTTAGTGAGGGGTTGGAAAAAGTCTATTTTTGGGAATACCCAGTGTTGGCAAGAAGGGGAGGGGGGCCCTACCAGCTAATATTTGCTGGTTGGCCAGGGGCAGGGGAGGGGGGGGGGGGGGGGGGGCGAGAGTATGTTCATACTCTTGTGAATTGTTTTTCGCTGATTTAGATGGGTAATGTATCAAAGCTTTTGTTTCAGCTGTTTTTGTTTGTTATTATTATTAATTTTTTTTAGTATACCGTACTTTTTAGCCTCTTTTGTTTTTTAAAATAAAATTGCTATCAATCTTTTTCAATGTTTCTGCTTTTGATTTATAATGAATTGTGGCATTTTCCAATCCACAACTGAAATAAACTGAGATGTTGAGATGCGCTATGAAAGGCAAGTTTTATTTTGTGATTTAACTTTTAGTTTTTGTAGATGATTTTCTTAATTTATTGTGACGTTTTTCAGAAGTTGAAGGAAGCAGAACGAGAGAGGGTAAATAAATTAGAAGAACTTGAAAGAAAGGCAAATGTTCAATTGGAAAGGCAACTTGTCATGGCTTCGGATTGGAGTAGGGTGTTGTTAACCATGCAGGGAAAGTTAAAGGGAACAGAGTGGGATCCTGAAAATTCACATAGGATAGACTACAGTGAATTCTTGAGACTTCTTAATTCAAATAATGTCCAGTATATGGAGTACTCAAACTATGGTCAGACAATATCAGGTAAGACATTCCTCCATATTTTCTCGCACTTTCTTCATTTGAAGATTTTATTTTATGCCCATCAGAGGTGCAATATATTGGATGTCTTAGATTTGTGACAATTTGCCCAAATGAATATTTACTTATAATTGAAGTTTAACAAAGTTACAAGTGTCTAATATTATTGTGCATAGGAGGAAAACAGTTTTGAGAAGTTAGTGATTCATTAAACTAATCTAAATGACATTTAGTGTAAAAGTTTTGCTTGGTTGTCTTTTTTGTTGTCCTATGCTCTAAGTATACTCCTTTGCATGGGTTTTGTCTTTTTTGTTGTGTTTTAGGGACAACCAATCTTGCTTATCAAAACTTATAAAGAAAATCTTAATTCTATAAATTAAATATAATACCACCCCTCACTCAGCAGACTCAATACAATAGTAATGCAAATGTAAGGTATTACCTGTTTATAAAATTAATATATAGATTGTGTGCTCCACCATTTGATATTTTGATTGATTTTTTAAATAATGGGCGGCTATATTTTGAACTAAGATGCTCAATTTTTTTCTTCTATTGAACTATTTAGCCATATTGACCTTGACATATATATTGGGACAGAGGGAATACTATTGATGTGAAGTATCTATATGTTGACTCTTATATTTGTACGATACCTTTCAATTGAGCTTATACTGATGTGTTGACCTCCCCAAGCCCTTTAGTTTGCTAATTACTGAATCTTTCTTCTTGGTCCCTCTAACCATTCTCAAGGGTTAGATGCTCTAATTCTTTTTGTTTGTTCTTGTTATTATAGCGACCAAATCATTGAGCCTCTCCATTGATGTTTATGCTATAATATGCTTTGGGGTGTGCCCCTTGCCAATGTGATTGTTGTTTCTTTTAATATGTATCAAAAATACGAAAAATAAATAAATTAGCAGCCATATGTATATAGTTGACTAACGTCATATATGCCCACTCTAGAAACATGCATGATAATCTGGTGAACAAGTGGCATCCAAATCATATGTCAATCAACTTTCTAAAAAGCGCTAAGGGGGCTGGCGGGGTCGGGATGAGATTGTTTATTTTAAGTCAATTTTAATATTTTATCTTACATTTATCCAAACAAAACAATCTATAATAAAGATAATAAAGGCCTTTGCTTAAAGTTTAAACGCATATCCATATTGCCAATGTCAAAGTTCAAACACAATTTAGAATATATTAAGCAAAAACCGTTATCTTTATTATGGATCGTTTTCCTTTATATTATTGTTTTGTTTGGATAAATGTAAAATAAAATATTAAAATTAGCTTAAAATAAAAAATCCCGTCTAGGCCCCGCCTAGGCTCCCTGGGCGCTAGGTCCCCCAACCGTCCGCCTCCCGCCTAACGCCTTTTCTTTTAGAACCTTGAACACAAATATACAATTGTTCAAAGTTCAAACACAAACAAATAATAAAAAATACAAACTAATAGTCCTCATCTCCGTATCCTTCTATATCTCTAACTCTTCTTTTCATATCCCTCCAAGATAATGTCCCTATCGGACTCACACTCATACTCTTCATCTCCCTATTCTTCCGTGTCATCATCAGACAAAAATTCTTCTTCATGGAATTTTTTTACTCCAACATTTTTACTATTTCTCTTAGGTTTTAGCTCACTATCCGCTCTGGATGTTTCACCAACCACCTCCCAAGTAAGGCCCGAACAATCCTCAACTTCAGTATCTACTCCCACGATATCATTTTGTAACTTAGTTATTAAAATAAAAAAAAAACAACTGCAATCCTAATTTCTCTGCCTAGGCCCCGCCTAATTTCTTGTTTTGCCCGCCTAATCCCGCCTAATTTCTTGGAGGGATTTTTTTTTCTCCTTGGGCCTAGGTGCTAGGCCCCAGCCCGCTTTTTAGAACACTGATGTCAATGCACTATCTTTGGTACCTCTCCTTGCTTCTTTTGCATTTGGTTAGTATCTCTTCTTTATGAAGTGTTCCGGCACTAAGATGTCAATTATTGTCTGAAGCTTGTATGAATTGTGGTTGCTTTAACAATTTACTCAATGTGTACATTGACATAGGTCCCACAAAATATTTATAATTTGAACTTTGGTGCTCTAGATTGGGAAATATTCGATGGTTGTATAAGGACCTTGCGTTTAGAACTTGTCTCCTGTTTGTTTTTTTAAGACAACATCCCTCAGTAATTAAAATTTATTTTTTCTTCAGTAAACCTATGGTGTATTGAATTAAAATGCGTTGTGCTGCAATTTGTTATCCATCTAATCCTGTTATTCCAAAAACACTCCAAATGAAGTTTCATCCCACCTCCCCCCTTCTACTGGCTTACGGATTATAGACTGATTTTCATTGATACATAATCTAGATGCCTTTATGTTTTCCTATGTTTTCTTATTATATGTTCCCTGGAATTTTTTCTCTAAAGATTTTTGCTGTTACAATCTAGGCGATTAGTTGGTTTAGCCATTCAATTTCATATGAACCAGGAGTTTTTAAACTTTATGTTTCCACTAACTTAGGCTTAGGAAACATCCACATGATTGTGACATGCATCGTTGTTCAGATTTACTCGCTATTTCCTGCTTTCCTTCATCTCCTGGAAACTTTTTTTGTCTTTTTTATCAGTGATTCTACCGTACTACAAAGATGAAAAATTTCAAGGATCAGGTGGAGATTCTGATAAAGAAATTATTTTCCGTCGTCATGTGGTTGACCGAATGCCAATCGATTCCTGGAGCGATGTTTGGCAGAAGTTGCATCAACAGGTTGTAAATGTTGATGTCCATAACGTAAACACAGTTCCTGCAGAAGTTTATTCTAGTGTTGCAACTGCAGTTGTGTGGGGTATGCGGCTTGCACTTGCAATTGCATTATATGTCTGGATTGATAATAGGATGAGACCAATTTATGCAAAGTTGATACCTTGTGATCTGGGTACCCCTCCCAAAAAGATGAGGCAACCACTCAAGCGTAAAGCACTTGGATCATTAGGGAAGAGTAGGTATGTGAATAATACTTTCTTGGTGGTTTGGCTGTTGAGAACATGTAAAATTTTCAATATCTCATGGGCATTAATGCCATTATTTCTTACCTTTGTTTGGTTGATATATAATAAGTGGGAAAGGAGGATTAATAATGCTTGATCTATTCTTATAAGCGGAACATTGTTGTTTTTTGTTTGTCCTTTACTTATTCTCTTGGTGTGGAATTTCTTTAATTGGTAGAGAGAAAGATAGATAGAGAAGGACAAGAAGTTCCACACAAAGATTAACAAAATATAAAAATAAATCAAGGACGCTAGTTCAAGGTTAGAACAAAGCAATGAAAACCTCCGTTGTCCGCTCCATCTCTCAACAAATGGAAGGGAGAATTACTAATTCTACAAATCCTAGTATTTTCCGTCCAAATACGCCAACAAATTGCTAACATGCTATGCAGCCAAAGATTCTGAATATTTGATCATCCTTAAAATCCCTAAAACCTCGAAATGTAGTACCAACAACATTTCAAATATACTCGGACACTCTCAAAACATCTTCAAAGGTCTCAACAACATAATCGAAAGCCTCTAAGAAACTGCTAGCTTGATTTCATGTAATATACCTATCAGGGAGCAAAGCTGGTTACCTGTAGCTCTCAAGAGCTCAGTGATCTAGAATGCCTGTAAGGGACTATAATAAGTGATAACTGCTAAGCAAACAGACTAAAAAAGTCCAAGTTTCCATGAAACTGGAAGTTTCAAATAGGAGAAGAACCTAACCTAAGGAAGACAAATGTAGCACCATTTGAAAAACAAAGAGATGAAGATGATGTATCAGAGAGATCAAGAGATGAAGTTCCACAAACTCGCATGTGCTAGCTTCTACTGCCTTAGCATTCGGTTGATCTAGACTTGCTCCTAAGTAAGTTGTGCCAAAATGCTTGTGACTCTAAAGGCAAACCCCATGACCACTT
This sequence comes from Hedera helix, assembly GCA_947179155.2. NCBI lineage: Eukaryota > Viridiplantae > Streptophyta > Magnoliopsida > Apiales > Araliaceae > Hedera > Hedera helix. The sequence goes on from OX359267.1 coordinate 29,695,056, forward strand.
TCCTACTAGAGTGATTTTTTGGACTCCATATCCTCTAGTTTTTAACCACCCTCATGCCACTAGCCTGTTTAAGTTCATATCTTGAACACGTTCATTGCCAGAACTGTTATCCTTGAGCAGTATGTGGTGCAGGTGGACCCTAGGTCCATCCCTAGCCTTGAAAGATATCTTGAAAAAATAATGATTGAAGCATCTATTTTACTGTCCCTCTTTGATTTTCGAATTTTTAGGAGCCACTGTTATTGATCATCTGTTGTAATCTTAATTTTTTTAAAGTTGTCTTTTAAACTTCATTCGATTTTAAAAGATTCATCTTTCTGTTTTCTATATAAGAAAGAAATTAAAGGTTACAAGTGGCACTTGAAGCACATCCCTGTCATACATATATTGCACAACTATGCTGCCTGTTGCGGCTTATTTTGAGATGGTATATATATATAATAAAATATACATATATATGCAGACATCTGCGCACACACACACACACACACACACACACACACACATATTCATACACGCACACACACATGCGTGTAGCATGAGTTCTTGCAATTAACTCTTCCAGTTGAATATAAAAATTTGTGAAGTGAGTTGAAAGATTACTTGCAGTAAAGCCTTCTATTCTAAGTTTCCTTATGTTATTATTATTGCTTAATAAGTTTCTCCTGATGTTATATTACCAGGGCAAAATTTATTGCGGCAGAAGAAACAACTGGTGTTACCTTTGAAGATTTTGCTGGCCAGGAATATATAAAAAGGGAGCTACAAGAGATTGTTCGAATACTAAAAAATGATGAAGAGTTTCAAGATAAAGGCATTTATTGTCCTAAAGGTGTGCTCCTCCATGGTCCTCCTGGAACTGGTAAAACCCTTCTGGCAAAAGCTATTGCTGGTGAAGCAGGACTTCCTTTCTTTGCAGCTAATGGCACTGATTTTGTGGAGGTGAGACCTTATTTTTTCATGAGTGTTCCATTATACCTCAAATGAGATTATTTAAAGCTGAATATATCAAATTTTTACTATAGACAAAATATTACATCTTTATGCTACTTCTGTACCAGATTGCTGACTATTGGCACATTGGATGTCCCTTGGTTATTGAAATGACAAAAAATGATAATGGAAACTTGAAAATTTCAAGTTGAAATTAGTCATGTCATTAAATCTAATATAATGAATAATCCATTTACATTACTTGGCACAAATGATAAAATTGAACTTTCATTATGTTCTTTGTAAAATCCAATGGATTAGTTTCACTTTGAAGATGTTTTTCAGCGAAGTTGATTGATAAATTACCTTCTGACTAAGAAGTTTTAGCAAAGTTTTGAATAATATATTCACTCTTCGTTTCTTTTGCTTCACTCTTTTTCTAAGCTCTGTTTGTTCTTCATAATCAAATATGGGCCATAGTTGTTATGGTGCCACGGCGAGTCATGGCGGTAGCCGACCGCCAGGACGCCTAGGCGACCGCCATGACGTCCGTATGGCGATAAGTCGTTCATAGTATGCAATTTATATATTATTTATTTAGCTCACAAGTATATTGGTAATATAATTTCATATACATTAAAACCCAAAATATAACTATATGAAATACCATTAAAAGCACAATTATGTAAATACTTAGCAATATTGGCAATAAAATTTCACCTTTGTATTTTTTTTTGTAGGGATTGAATTGAAAACTAATAAAATTTCAAGGGTTAAATTGTAAAAAGATAAAAATATAGGGACTAATATGTAAAAAAAAGTTCACAATTTAGGGTGTATTTTAAAATTTTATGAAACTTTGGGGACTAAAATAAAAAATTGTGGAAACCTTTTGACTAAGAAGTTTTAGCAGAGTTTTGGATAATATATTAACTCTTCTTCGTTTCTTTTGCTTCATTCTTTTTCTAAACTCTGTTTGTTCTTTATAATCAAATATGGGCCATAGTTGTTATGGCGCCACGGTGAGTCATGGCGGTAGCCGACTGCCAGGACGCCTAGGTGACCGCCATGACGTCCGTATGGCAATAAGTCGTTCATAGTATGCAATTTATATATTATTTATTTAGCTCACAAGTATATTGACAATATAATTTCATATACATTAAAACCCAAAATATAACTATATGAAATACCATTAAAAGCACAATTATGTAAATAATTAGCAATATTGGCAATAAAATTTCACCTTTGTATTTTTTTTGTAGGGATTGAATTGAAAACTAATAAAATTTCAAGGGTTAAAATGTAAAAAGATAAAAGTATAGGGGCTAATATGTAAAAAAAAGTTCAAAATTTTGGGGTGTATTTTAAAATTTTATGAAACTTTGGGGACTAAAACAGAAAATTGTGGAAACCTTGTGGTACGAAATTGTAATTTTCCATCAGATATTTAACAACAACTCAGCAGCAGTTTTCTTACGTGGAAAAAAAAAAAGAAACAGAGAAGCAACAGCCATGTCGCAGGAAGCAGCACAGGTGAAAAAAAGAAATAGAGAAGAAGCAGCCATCGTCGCAGGAAGCAGCACAGATTCTCTTCTTCTTCTTCTTCTTCTTCCTCTTCCCTCTGATGCAGCTAGGCGACAGGACACCTTGGTGTGGCAGTAGTGACGGGACGCCTTGGCGTCGCCGTAACAACTATGATGTGGGCATGTAATAGCACATTGTCTACTTAACTGAACTGCTTCTCATATTTCTTTGCAGTAAAAAATGTAGTCCATCTAAACTTTTTGCCTTTCTAGTGTTTCTCACTTTGGTGTCTCATGTTTGAAAAGAAGTTTTGAAAGTTATTTAGCTACTCCATTTTTATTTGTATTGACCACATTTACATCTTGTTTTTAATTGGCTATGAATATTACTCCCTTCCCCAATCACTTGACTAGACTCCATGCTAAATAAAATGTTATGGAACACTGCTGCTAGGAACTCAACCTGGGAAGTTACTTGAATGGCTTGAATTGTAATCTGAGGAGGCTTGCATCTCATATATTGTGAACCAAATAAAGAAAAAAGAGAGCATTAAGTGGTGCTCTTGCTCCAAGTTCAAGCAAAGAATTATGTTTTGGGCTTTTGACTATGCACTTCCTATTTTTACTATCCATTTTAGGGTAAATCTAGTCAGTTTCCATTAAAATTGCATTAAACATGTGACAAAGACAAACATTTTAGAACATCCTAAATTGGGAAGTAGGACACAAAATTGGACAGACGGATTAATTATATGTAATTTCTCTCTGCCGCCAATGTTTGTTTTAAAATGTCTTTATTTATGTCCTCATTGATATCACTTTTCAAAATAAGAAATGTTAAAAATATAAAAAACTAGCTAATGAAAAAACTCATTCTCGCAGATGTTTGTTGGTGTAGCTGCATCTCGTGTGAAGGATCTTTTTGCTAATGCCAGATCTTTTGCTCCTTCCATAATTTTTATTGATGAGATAGATGCCATTGGAAGTAAACGTGGTGGACCTGATATCGGCGGGGTATGATAATAAACAGTCTTTTCTCCTCTACTTTCAGAATTATGTTTTCCCCTCTTCCCTTCCTCTCAATTTTGAAGGGTTAACACTATATGCTAGTTAGTAAATATAATTGTTAAGATTAGTTATGCTTGGGTAGTAAACATAAAATTTCTATTATAGACTTATAAGCCTTTGGATATGGTCATGGTTGATATTCTCATTAGTTCTTAGACTATCTAACTATAGCATCATAGAGCTTGACTTTATCATGCATCTCTCTCTCTCTCTCTAAAGAGAGAGAGGACGGTTCAGAAGCATACCTCTTAAATAACAAACCTCCTTAAGAAGCATACATTTATCAAAACGTCGTTTTGAAGATTCTTTGATGGTATTTTCGTAAATAAAAGGAAAATAAGTGGGGCCGCATAATGTCACATCTTCTTTTAATATTATTTAAAAAAAAAAAGAATATTCAAAATGACGTCGTTTTGATAAATTTATGCTATTTAAGAGAGGTATGTTTTAGATCTGTCATATATATATATATAATACTCCATCTGTTTTACAAAAAGAGTTATTTTTACTTAGAAAAATTATTAAAAAAAGGAGTCATGTTTTTATGATAGTCTAAAATGAGAGACAATATTCTAAAGTATACCATTATTATTCTATTAAAATGCTATCGGTGGTGGACTAAACATGTAACAAAAATATATTCACAAATTTTGTAAATTGTGTAATTGAATCTCTTTTTATGAAACGTAGGTAGTTGTTTTTTTTTTAAAGTGCTGATAACAAAACCTAATGATTTTTTCAATCAATCTTTATTTCAAGTTTTAACTTAGTATTCTCCGGTCTACAAATAAATTATATTTCTCATTGTGACTAATGTTGTCTCAAGTTTTTGAAAATTAAAAACCTCAAATGATTTAGGTATTAAGAAAAAAAAATGTTTTTAATAACAAAAACTGAAGCATTCTTTTTATTAAAATTAATTTACTTAAAAATGTACAAATTGAGACAATTCCAAAAAATGACATTTCGAATAATTTTTATAATGACTTTGTGTTATTTTTATTCGATTCATTTTATAATTCTTATTATAAAAAAATATATGCAGTGATTTTATTTTTTAAATACCGTGGTCAATTATCTAATAGTTTATTGATATTTTTTTAATAGCCAAAATTTTGACCACCCTTAACAAAATTCCTGCATCCGTCACTGTATATATATATCCCTCCCTCTCTTGCTGCAAAATAAATGTCATTCTGACTTGTATCTTATCATTGGAGCTTCAAATCATGGTCTTATAGTATGCCTTTTCTGGTAAGTATTTTAATCCATTTCAGTAGAACTTCATGACTTAAAGTTCTGCAAAACAGATTGGTACAGAAACCCATCCATAATTGCTTAATGCTGACATGAGGTGGGCAATTTTTCAATAGTTGAATAAGCAGTTTGGCTTAAAAGTTATTTGTAGAACTTGCATTCATTCTTTTATGGTGAACTTTAAGCAAATTATGATATAAAATCTAAGGCAATTATCAAACCCTGTATAATGTTTGCATCATTAAGAGGTTCAAAAGCATGACCAGGCGGAAACTCTGTAAAAAATTAGGTGAACCTTGTAAAAACCTAAATGCGTAAGAATCCTAAATTGCAGAACATTAGATGGTGGCTTCCATAGAAGAGTGCGAGTCTCTAGAGTATTCAAAGTAGTTACATGATCTATAGAAATGTGGCAATGGAATAACGAGTTTGTTGGAAGGCCAAACAGTCAGCTCAGCCTTAATCCCATGGTTTTACCTAATTAAGGACGATGCGTAGCTGCCATAGCATGACTTTCATGGTTTTGATATGGCAAAAAACTGTTTGCGATCTTCGATTTCCTTATGTTAGAAATGGGTTTTGCTTTATGCTCTGTCACTTGAACCCAGAATAAGTATAATTGCTGAAGGATAGTGGAAGTAATATTTGCAGACTCCATGGTTCCTCTCATCTTTCTGAGGTAAGGAAAAGGCTAGTAAGTTTATTCTAGCAAACTATTACAGCACTGTGAATGCATATAAGATGAAATATGTGAATATCTTCTTAATACAAAATTTCCACGTACACACCAGTGACAATTACAACATGTGTATTTCGAAACCTTGTATAGGTTTTACTTTTTGATTCTAATTCTTAGAAATCTTCTTAACAGATAAGAAATGCTCTCTACTTACTGGCTGAAATCCGTTTGCATGTATTTTCTTTATTAGGGTGGTGCAGAGAGAGAACAAGGCCTGCTTCAGATACTAACTGAGATGGATGGGTTTAAAGTGTCGACATCACAGGTATGCTCTGTGCATCTATGTGTGTATGTGTATGCGTGTGTGCATATCTGTGTGTTTGCATATATGTGTGTGTATGTGTGTAGCTTTAAGTTAAACGGAGATAGGTAGTTTGTTCTCACATAAAAGGAAACAAAGAAATGAGCATTCGAACATTAATCGCTTTAGTTGTTCTTGTTAGGTGCTAATTATTGGTGCAACAAATAGATTGGATATTCTTGATCCTGCTCTTCTGAGAAAAGGCCGTTTTGACAAGATTGTAAGAGTTGGTTTACCATCTAAAGATGGTAGATTAGCTATATTAAAGGTATATATCTTTTCCTTAATCTGTCTCATTCTCAGGTTCCAAATTCATGAAGTTTGTGTTGTTCTATATTGTAATTCTGGGTATATACATCATAGGTGCATGCTAGAAATAAATTCTTCCGTTCAGAGGAGGAGAAGTTGACACTATTGCAGGAAATTGCGGAGCTTACAGAAGATTTTACTGGGGCAGAACTGCAGAATATACTGTAAGTGTTACCTAAATATTATTCTGTTTTGGCTCATAACCTGGTCGGCAAACTGATGCATCTTAACCGAACAGGAATGAAGCGGGTATTCTGACTGCCAGGAAGGACCTAGACTACATAGGACGGGAAGAACTTCTCGAGGCCTTGAAGAGGGTGGGTGCAGGCATCTGATATCCCTCCTCCCCCACATTCATGTGTATATCATGATTTGAAGTAACTTAATGTATGCTAAACATCGTTATTATCCAATATTGCAGCAAAAGGGCACATTTGAAACTGGACAAGAAGATAGCACTGCAGTCCCTGAGGAACTTAAACTTAGATTGGCATACCGAGAAGCAGCTGTTGCTGTTCTTGCATGCTACTTTCCAGATCCCCACCGTCCTTTCACTGAGGTGAATGGAATGACCTATATTATCTGCATTACTTTGTATGTTTTATTTTTGTAATTTTATATCTGGACACGTTCTTCTCCTTTTGTATTTCGCAGACAGATATTAATTCCATCAACCATAAACCAAATATACGCTATTCGGAGATTTCGGGCAGGGTTTTTAAAAGAAAAGCTGATTATGTGAACTCTATAGTGCGTGCATGTGCTCGTAAGTTTTAAATTTATATCTCGTTCTAGAAAATAATCCTCAAAGCTCTTTTTACATTTTTTTTTTGTTCGTCATAATTTCTTGGTTTCTATTTAATGCATACTTTTAGAGGGAGTTATTCTGAAATTATTGATCTAGTACTGGGCTCTGTATATCTAACAAATATATGAACTTATACAGAAATTTGGGGTTCCTGTCAGTCTATTTCGGCATTGAATATACTAAGACAAAACAGTATTTTCTGTCTCATCATCGTTATCCTCTCTCCTCTTTATCTCTCTCCTCTTTATCTCTCCAGTTACTAAATATCAGTGCAAGTGGTACAAATATAAAATGTATTGACCATGGCATCAAGGTATTGATAGTTATGTGATGTTATGTAAATAAAGAAAACGGGGGCTCAGCAGTCTTATACTTTGTACTACATAGCTGTACAAAATGTAAAGGAGTACAATTGTTTTTGCACAAAGTACAACCCACAAAGCAAGACTGCTGCTCTCTTACGAACTCTTGTAAATATATGTTACTGTACTTATAATAAATAAATATATGTTACTCTCCTTTTCTTTCTTTTTATTAATATTATAAAAGCTGATAGATACCTTATTTTCACCCGATAATTGAGTTAGTGGAAAGTTAGAATTGTGGAGAGACGCTGTTGGGTGTCAAACCGTGCGTATGACAAATCAACACTTACACGCAAGTGCACGTGGTCAACAAGTAATATAAAGTAAGTAAAGTATCGTTCCTACGAGGACTATGGATAGCTATTACACTATCATGCAGCAGCTTTATAACTATTTTGGTTTCTTTAAACAGTATCAAGTAAATTAAGAATTTGTGAAATGAATTTAAGTTATGAAAATTAAAGACAACTAATTAATAAACGACTTTAGCAGACAAAGGAGGTATGGGATTATAACTTCACCTAGGGCGTCATTCAACTGTGCTACTTCCTGTTAAACCTAACTGATTATTACGGATTGTTAGTCGAAAACACGAAACTAAAGTATGACCAACTCTCGTTGCATCATACCCATATCCAACCCAGATCCGACCCAAAGGGCAACAGAACGGGAAAGAACACCCAAGTTAAATAAATCACTATATGTCTATGTGACCTAGAGAAAAACGGGTTTAAGCACAGGTTTTCAAAAGACTACGTGCGGTGCTTCGGATATGTCTATCCTTAGCACTAATCATGCAATCCAACGTCATGTGAAATCATGAACACAAGCTAACATGGTCGGTTCTAAACTCACACTCCCCATCTCGGTTCCGTGTGAGTTAACACGGTAAATGATGATCAAGCATTTAAACAATTAAAACAAACCACATTAGACAATCCATACATAATCATTTAGCCAAAACAAGGAAGCATACAAATTGAACTAAACCCTAGGTTTCATTATAATCCCATAAGAGAAGTTAAGAAATGCAAAGCTCGGTTTCTCTTCTTCAAATCCGAAGTTACAAGGTTGACACAATGCTTCAAATGTCCAATGCCCAGCTCTAAGCTATACTACTCTAGCTAAATCACAAGGAACAAGAGAGAACAAAGAAAACAAAGAATGAAAATCAACAATGCACTTTCTCTTCTTCCTTTTGACCTAGCTTTTCTATCTCCTATCTTCTATATATGGCTAGGACTGATACTACTGATATATATAGCCCCAAACGCTTCATGCCCGATCACTGTAGCAAGAAGATTGCAATTGGCTCGTTTAAAATAAGTCTTCTCAGATTTTGGAGCGAAGGACCGGCGTAGCTGCGCCGGGATTGTACTGAAATGGGGCGCAGCTGCGCCTCACGGCAGTCACAGAGGCATCAGAGGTGCTGCGCAGCTGCGCAGCAAATGCGAAGGAATTCGGCGCAGCTGCGCCGTGCACCAGTCGAACAGCTTGTAGAGCTACTGCGCAGCTGCGCAGGGTTTGTGAAGGATTGCGGCGCAGCTGCGCCGTGCACCAGTCTTGGACTCTGTGCCATCTTTTCTGCTGCACCCGTTCATCACGCATATCACTCCTGCATTGAGCCACTTTTGTCCCAAAAATTGCAATTCTTCCTCCCCGCACAAGTTCTAGTCCAAAACACGCCGGTTTGTCCACAAAAAGGCGGAAATGGCCAATAATAAGCTATGGAGCATGAAACCTACAAAAGAGACGTAAACGCATGAAAAGTAATAAAAACTAATGAGAACAAGCGAAAGTTAAAGCAAGTTGGCATCGAAATAGTAGGTATAAAACCTACTTATCAAATACCCTCAAACTTAACCCGTTGCTTGCCCTCAAGCTACATAATAAGCAAAATGAAATGCAAGTTAAGCTACAAATGCAGTTTACGCTACATGCAAGTGAATCCACGTCAGTCAGTACAAAGCTTAATTGAATAGCCTCAGAAAAGATGCAAAGATCATTAAACATAGCATCTAACCAAGAAACCGTCAATAGGTCATATCAATCGACAATTCCACAACATATTATTACTGATACAGTGTGTAGTGTGCTTGGCCATCATTAAGGTTGGTATGATGCAAATATTGTCATAATGCGCTTCTTAGAGGGAAAATCACAGTTTTAACTCAAGAAAGACGATAATAGGAAAAATGTCAGCTATGACTTCACATTAATCAATATCAGGGTTATTCAGAACTAACCGACTTTATATACAATCACGAGGGCAATAATTGCACTATCTCGCGTTTACACCCGGCTGTGCAATGTCTAGTCCTATTAGGCTTCGAAGATACCCATGTAGCAAGCTTTCGACCAACGACTCCCAAACCAGTCGGCTTTAGGGCGCTAGGTGTAAAGACACCCCTACGGGCCTATTAACTCAAGTATCTACGGCCACAGAACTAAACTAACCAACGTGTTTATTATTTTTTTTTTTTTTATTTTTATTTTTATTTTTTTTTGTTTTGTGTGAGTGCGTTTTAACGCTCCATCTCACGCTATAGCTCTCTTAACCCCCAAACTTGATTTCTGTGTTATAATAGCCGACACAACCCATACACCAAATTTCTATTGCTTTAACAAAAAATTTTCCACCAGAAGACCATTATGCACATATTTAGATTAAACCAAACAAAACGATAACACAATAAGTGCTATCCGGTTATATCAGAGTCAAATAAGTTAGGAATCGTAAATCAACATGACACTAAGACTATGACTCGATTTTCAACCCCGTTACATGATCAAGCAAAGCCAAGTATCATCATAGGCCAATATGACTTTGACCGACAAAACGCTAGGATTCATGCAATAAGATGCAAATAACCTAAATGCAGTACGAGAAATAAATATGATGCTTTATTTATTTTTATTTTTCAAATTTAACTAAATGCGATGCAACTAAACATAAACTACAAATTTAAATGACAAGCAAAATATGATAATAATTAAGACATAGCTAAATATGGCATGCATGCAATACCCCCAAACTTAAATATAACAATGTCCTCATTGGAGATAAGGGTGAGAGAAAACTCCCCTAGGCTTCGGGTGGTGAATCTGGCGGTGGGTACAAGCCTCCTTGCCCGAAGGTCGGGAACTGTACGTCCGCGCCTAGCTGAGAGAATGCACTGGTCAATGCCGCTGAGAAGTCGGCAGTATATGAACTGAAGTCCGTGTGCATCGCGTCCATGCGCCTCTGCAAGCGACGCATCTCTCTATCATGCCTAGCTACAAAATCAGGAGGAAGCCCTCCGGCCTGTGGCTCCTCAGCTGCCACAACCTGCTCCTCCGGCACCTCTTCCCTAATAAAACCGAGACCCCTTGGATGCGATCTCATCCCCTTCCAGATCGTGAACTTCTCAATGACAGTATGATCGATATCCCTCATCGGCAACTGAGAAGACTCCTCACCCCACTCTACCTCTGCTGCTGAACATAACCGCGTAATGATGGAGGCATGCGGGATTCCGCCCGAAGTACTGGCTCTCATGAATTTAAGCATAGAGTGATGGATGATGTATCCTACATCCATACTCTGACCCTTGCATATGCCATACAAAATTATCGCCCTCTCCTTAGTCACGTCCTGATGGTGGGTCGTCGGCAGTATGCTGCCACATATGAAACTGTACCAGGCCTTAGCATACCTGCTCAAGGCCGTCTGAGGGAAATGCACCTTCTGATGCGTATCTGGCCTAACCTTCCATTCCACACCGGGCCTGCACATCTCCTCCATCAGGGTGTCCAAGTTTGTCTGGAACCGCAATTCTCGGGTCCACTGAATCGCCTCCGCAGTCAAGGCTGGCATCCTGAATAGCTCGTTTATGGCTCGAGGGGAGTAGTCTACTTGCTTGCCCCGAACGTATGAAATCCCATTCTGAGTCTCTCGGGCATTAGCATAGAACTCCCGCACAATAGACATCGGTGCCGCTAAGGGCGTTTCCACCAGCAAAACCCACCCACGGCTCATGATTTGCTGTAGCAACCCTCCATCCGCAGAACTGGGCTTGAGGCCCCTTTCTAACACAAACGATTTCGTTATCATGACGTCCCAGTAATAGTGTTGTGCAGAAAGGTTGACAAATCTGGAGGTATCAAGCGTGTTTCTGTCATCGCCTTCTCCCCCCGCATCACTACTGGCCGATGAAGACGACGGGGTACGGATGCGCTTCGGCATTTTGAAAGTGTTAGGTCTAGATGTGTTTCTCTGTCAAAACGCTGCTTCTCAACCTTGAAGAACCCCCAAACTTGCTTCACACAACCCTAATGTTGGTAATCTGATTGTATGCTCGACTAGGGCTAGGTGAGGATGGTGTGCTAGGAGGATTCTATGGATGGAGAATATTGAGCAATAGTGTGATAGGAAATGGGTAGGGGAAACTAGGGTTTGCTATTCTTTGAGAGCTCTCGTGATCTGATGAGGAAGGGAATAAGAAACTGGTATGATGAGAAGTGAAGAGGGAAGCCAATCGGTCGGTTTTTAAAAGAGATTCGAAAACTGAAACTGGCGTGCGGCGCAGCTGCGCAGCAAAAGCAAGGGAACACGGCGCAGCTGCGCTGTGTCCTGTCTTCAGAAACCGGTCCTGCTGCCCGGCGCAGCTGCGCCTCTGGGCAGTGTAAATACGGCGCAACTGCGCCTTCTGCCAGTCAGCCCAAAAACTGAGGCTTCTTTTTCTGTGATCCATGCATGCTTATTCAGCTCTACTCCTCCTGAAATAAATCACAAAAACAAAATTCAAATCTCCAAGAGTATTTCAAACAGTAAGCTTAACAATTTCAAAATTTAAAAATTTAACAAATGGAGATGAGACAAAAAGTGGGGTGCCTCCCAACAAGCGCTTTAGTTATAGTCGTAGCTCGACTGTTCTTCGGCTCATTCGGCCTCCTCGAGGGCAATTGAGGACTGTTGGCGATCAATATCGCCTCCCCAATAATGCTTCAGACGCTGCCCATTAACCTTGAACGGTCGATCATGCTCTTTTCCCACAATTTCGATGGCGCCATGAGGATAGACAGTTTTGATAGTGAATGGTCCTGACCATCGAGACTTGAGTTTACCCGGGAAAAATCGAAGCCTGAAATTGAATAACAGTACAGCTTGCCCCGGCTCGAACTTCCTTTCGATGATTTTCCGATCATGCCATCGCTTCACCTTCTCCTTGTACAATTTCATATTCTCATATGCTCGCAGTCGAAATTCATCTAACTCATTAAGTTGGAGCAGTCGCTGCTCTCCTGCAGCTGAGAGATCGAAATTCAACTTTTTTATGGCCCAGTAAGCCTTGTGCTCTAACTCAGCTGGAAGGTGACAAGCCTTACCATAAACCATCTGAAAAGGTGACATGTCAATGAGAGTCTTATAGGCTGTCCTGTATGCCCATAGTGCATCATCAAGCTTCATTGACCAATCCTTCCTTGACGGATTTACCATCTTCTCTAGAATTCTCTTTACATCTCTATTCGACACTTCCGCTTGGCCACTGGTCTGGGGGTGGTAGGCTGTGGCTACTCTGTGCTTTACCCCATACTTGGCTAATAATGCTGTGAAGAGCCTGTTGCAGAAATGGCTCCCTCCATCACTGATGATTGCTCGAGGAGTGCCAAATCTAGTGAAGATGTTCCTTTGAAGGAATTTCAGGACGACTCTGGCATCGTTGGATGGTAGAGCACTGGCTTCTACCCATTTCGAGACGTAATCGACTGCCAAGAGAATATAAAGATTTCCGGCCGATGATGGAAATGGGCCCATGAAGTCGATTCCCCAAACATCAAAGATTTCCACTTCCAGAATTGAATTTAATGGCATTTCATTTCGTCTGGAAATGTTACCCACTCGTTGACATCGATCACAGCTTTTTACAAACTGGTGGGCATCTTTGAATATAGAAGGCCAATAGAACCCTGCTTGAAGCACTTTAGATGCGGTACGTTCTGTTCCATAATGACCTCCATAGAGAGAAGAATGGCATGCATGCAGTATACTGGACGTCTCACTGTGAGGGATGCATCTGCGGATTATCTGATCTGCACACTGTCTGAACAAGAAGGGTTCATCCCACAGGTAACTCTTTACTTCATGGAAAAACTTTTTCTTTTGCTGGCGAGTTAACTCTGGTGGGAGAACATTGCTTACTATGTAGTTGACAAAGTCAGCGTACCAAGGAATCTCTGAGGTCACAGTGAAGAGCTGCTCATCCGGAAAACACTCATTTATATCCGCCTCGTCCTTCCTATCCTGTTCCGGATGTTCCAATCTAGAAAGATGATCTGCCACTTGGTTTTCTGAACCCTTTTTGTCTCGAATTTCTAGATCGAACTCTTGGAGAAGAAGAATCCATCTGATAAGTCTCGGCTTTGCATCTTTCTTAGAAATCAGATATCTAATAGCAGCATGATCCGTGTACACCACAACTTTTGTTCCAACGAGATACGACCTGAATTTGTCGAAAGCGTATACAACCGCTAATAGCTCTTTCTCGGTGGTGGTGTAGTTTAGTTGAGCATCTGTTAAGGTCTTGCCGGCATAATAGATAGCATGAAAAATCTTTTCCTTGCGCTGACCCAAAACTGCCCCCACTGCATAATCGCTAGCATCGCACATCAGCTCGAATGGTATAGACCAATCCGGTACTACAATTATGGGTGCTGATGTTAGCTTTGACTTTAACAGCTCAAATGCCTTTAAACAGTCTTCATCAAATTTGAACTGGACCTCTTTTTCTAGTAGACTGCATAAAGGCTTGGAGATTTTGGAGAAGTCCTTGATGAATCGTCTGTAAAAGCCCGCATGACCTAAAAAACTACGCACCCCTTTAACAGTTGTAGGTGGTGGCAATTTCTCAATAATCTCCAGCTTCGCCTTGTCAACCTCCAATCCTTTCCCTGAAACCTTGTGTCCAAGGATGATTCCTTCCTGTACCATGAAATGGCATTTCTCCCAGTTTAGAATCAGATTTGTCTCTATGCAGCGTTTCAATACCAGAATCAAATTCTCCAGGCACAATTCAAAGGAATCCCCAAATACAGAGAAGTCGTCCATGAAGACTTCCACATTCTGCTCCACCATGCCAGAAAAGATGGCCATCATACACCTTTGAAATGTTGCTGGTGCATTGCAAAGCCCGAAGGACATCCGTCTGAATGCAAACGTCCCGTAGGGGCAAGTGAAGGTTGTCTTTTCCTGGTCCTCAGGTGCAATGGCTATCTGATTGTACCCCGAATAGCCATCCAGCAGACAGTAGTATTCATGACCCGCAAGTCTGTCCAACATTTGGTCAATGAACGGCAATGGAAAGTGGTCTTTTCTGGTGGCTTTGTTCAGTTTTCTGTAGTCCATACACACCCTCCAACCGGTCACTGTCCTTGTTGGAATCAATTCATTATGCTCATTCTTCACAACTGTCATCCCTCCTTTCTTGGGCACGCATTGGACAGGGCTCACCCATGCACTGTCGGAGATAGGATATATGATCCCAGCATCTAGCAATTTCAGAATCTCCTTCTTGACAACCTCTTTCATAATGGGGTTGAGCCTTCTCTGATGCTCCACAGTTGGTTTACTGTCCTCTTCCATAAGAATCTTGTGCATACAGAAGGAGGGACTAATGCCCTTGATGTCGGCGATTGTCCATCCGATAGCTTCCTTGAATTCTCTCAAGATTCTTATCAGCTTACTTTCCTGTAAAGGGGTTAGTGCAGATGCAATAATCACAGGTAAAGTATTTGATTCACCTAAATAAGCATACCTGAGATGTGATGGGAGCGGTTTAAGCTCAAGAGTAGGAGGTACCTCCAAAGATGGTTTCAAACGATCTGGAGGTTCTTCCGCACTTTCTAACTGCTCAACAGGTATCTTGCATGTATTCACCTGTGGTAGTGCTTCCAGCTCATAGATACAGTCATCCATCCCCGACTCATCATTGTCACTGTCACTATCCTTCACCAAAGTAGTTTCCATCGGATCTTTACTTGCAATTTTCAGAAACTCTTCTTCCACAACCCTTTCTACCACATCCATTCGGAAGCATTCTTCTTCATCGGACGGGAACTTCATTGCCCTGAACACATTGAAGGTTATTCTTTGGTCCTGGACTCTCATTGTTAGTTCTCCCTTTTGTACATCGATGAGAGTTCTCCCCGTGGCTAGAAATGGTCTCCCCAAAATGATGGGAATATCCTTGTCCTCTTCATAGTCCAGGATAATGAAGTCCGCGGGGAATATGAACTTGTCAACTTTGACCAGAATGTCCTCCACAATCCCTCTTGGATATGTTATTGATCTATCTGCGAGCTGTAGGGATATGTTTGTGGGCTTTGGTGCAGGAAGTCCCAACTGTGTGTAAATTGACAATGGCATGAGGTTAATGCTTGCTCCTAAGTCACACAAGCATCTGTTGAAAGACACACTCCCTATCTCGCAAGGAATGGTGAAACTCCCCGGATCTTTCAATTTAGGAGGTAGTTTCCTTTGTAAGACTGCACTGCATTCCTCAGTTAGAGCCACAGTCTCAAAGTCTTCCAATCTCTTCTTTCTTGACAGAATCCCTTTCATGAACTTAGCATAGCTCGGCATTTGTTCTAAAGCTTCTGCAAATGGTATGTTTATTTGCAGCTTCTTGAAAATTTCCAGAAACTTAGCGAACTGCTTGTCCAATTTCTGTTTCTGAAGCCTCTGTGGAAAAGGTACTGGAGGATAGACTCGTGTGTGAGTAACCGGAGGCTTTTCTGGTTGATCCTTGTTTCCTGCTTCAGTCTCTACAACAACTTCCTCCTTTTCCTTAGAGCTTTCTGCACCAACTGAGTCTGAGGCGGGGTGCAACTGTTCTGTTTCTCTTTGTACTGCCGGCTCATTTGCGCCAGTTGGCATAAACTGTTTCCCGCTTCTAGTCATGACAGCTTTGCAGTGCTCCTTTCCCTCTCTTCTTGGGTTTTCTTCTGTATTGCTTGGAAGAGATCCTTGAGGTCTGTTTGCCAGCAAATTGGCCATTTGGCCCACTTGGTTCTCCAAATTCTTGATGGAAGCAGACTGACTCTTTATCAACACATCAGTGTTAGCCATGTATTTCAGCATTAATTCTTCTAAGTCTGGCTTTCTCTCTGGTTGGGACGGTTGTGCTGCATGTTGATGACTTTGAAATCCCGGTGGATAGTGTGGTCTAGGAGCTTGTTGATGGTTCTGATTGTTGCTCCATGATGAGTTTGGGTGATTCCTAGCTCCAGAGTTATATGTATTCTGATACTGATTCGGTTGCCTCTGGTAGTTACTCACAAACTGTACTGATTCTGAGTTGATAGCACATTGATCTGTAGGATGTTCCCCTGCACATAGCTCACATACATAAGCCACCTGCTGCACTTTGTTATCCGCAATTGCATCAATCTTCTTGGACATGACTGATAATTGAGCTGTTAAGGCTGTGATAGCATCTACTTCTATAACCCCGGCCACTTTTGGTTGATTTAGCCTAGAAGTAGGCCATTGATAATTGTTGACAGCCATGGTTTCAAGCAGTTCGTATGCCTCATCGAAATTCTTTGCCATAAATTCCCCTCCAGATGCTGCGTCAATGCTAGTCCGAGTGTTACCACTCAAACCACTATAAAAAGTGTTCATCTGCATCCATTGGGGTAGTGCATGATGCGGGCATCTTCTTAGCAACTCTTTAAACCTCTCCCATGCTTCATATAATGACTCTCCATGTTGTTGTGCAAACATAGAAATATCATTTCTCATCTTATTGGTCTTTGCAGGAGGAAAGAATTTCTTCAGGAATTTCTGTGCCAAGTCTTCCCATGTAGTGATTGACCCCGGAGGTAATGAGTGAAGCAAACTCTTTGCTTTATCTCTCAGTGTAAATGGAAAGAGTCTAAGTCTCACTGCATCATCCGTTACTCCATTAAATTTGAACGTATCACAGATTTCCAAGAAGCTCAGCAAGTGATCGTTCGGATCATCATTAGCCATTCCCCCAAACTGTACTGAATTCTTCACCATTTGAATGGTGCTCGGTTTAATTTCAAAGGAGAGGGCTGTGATTGCCGGCCTTGTGATACTTGCTTGCAACTCATTTATCCGCGGCGTTGCATACTCTCTTAGTGGTTTAGGTGCCTCTTGTTCTCCGGCCATGACTTCTGGCTGTTCAATTTTCTCTTGACTGTCAGGGCAACTCTCAATCACTTGTTGAACTTGTGTATTACCGTTGTCGTTGTGAGCCAACAACCTACGTTTCTTTGATCGAGTTAGCATGCACAAGTCACAAGTACCTGAAACCAAAGAAATAGATAAAAAGAAATGAGGTACGAAAAGATTGTTTAAATAAACCAATCTAATTTAAACTGACGATGAAAGTAATAAAAACTACTCAAAGTCCCCGGCAACGACACCAAAAACTTGTTGGGTGTCAAACCGTGCATATGACAAATCAACACTTACACGCAAGTGCACGTGGTCAACAAGTAATATAAAGTAAGTAAAATATCGTTCCCACGAGGACTATGGATAGCTATTACACTATCATGCAGCAGTTTTATAACTATTTTGGTTTCTTTAAACAGTATCAAGTAAATTAAGAATTTGTGAAATGAATTTAAGTTATGAAAATTAAAGACAACTAATTAATAAACGACTTTAGCAGACAAAGGAGGTATGGGATTATAACTTCACCTAGGGCGTCATTCAACTGTGCTACTTCCTGTTAAACCTAACTGATTATTACGGATTGTTAGTCGAAAACACGAAACTAAAGTATGACCAACTCTCGTTGCATCATACCCATATCCAACCCAGATCCGACCCAAAGGGCAACAGAACGGGAAAGAACACCCAAGTTAAATAAATCACTATATGTCTATGTGACCTAGAGAAAAACGGGTTTAAGCACAGGTTTTCAAAAGACTACGTGCGGTGCTTCGGATATGTCTATCCTTAGCACTAATCATGCAATCCAACGTCATGTGAAATCATGAACACAAGCTAACATGGTCGGTTCTAAACGCACACTCCCCATCTCGGTTCCGTGTGAGTTAACACGGTAAATGATGATCAGGCATTTAAACAATTAAAACAAACCACATTAGACAATCCATACATAATCATTTAGCCAAAACAAGGAAGCATACAAATTGAACTAAACCCTAGGTTTCATTATAATCCCATAAGAGAAGTTAGTTCATAATAGAAATAACAACCATCATCCACATATGTTCATACATTGAAGCTACAAATGAAAAGAAAGAGAAAACAAAGTTAAGAAATGCAAAGCTCGGTTTCTCTTCTTCAAATCCGAAGTTACAA
Organism: Hedera helix; assembly: GCA_947179155.2. Taxonomy (NCBI): domain Eukaryota; kingdom Viridiplantae; phylum Streptophyta; class Magnoliopsida; order Apiales; family Araliaceae; genus Hedera; species Hedera helix. The sequence continues at coordinate 29,713,703 of OX359267.1, forward strand.
GGTTGACACAATGCTTCAAATGTCCAATGCCCAGCTCTAAGCTATACTACTCTAGCTAAATCACAAGGAACAAGAGAGAACAAAGAAAACAAAGAATGAAAATCAACAATGCACTTTCTCTTCTTCCTTTTGACCTAGCTTTTCTATCTCCTATCTTCTATATATGGCTAGGACTGATACTACTGATATATATAGCCCCAAACGCTTCATGCCCGATCACTGTAGCAAGAAGATTGCAATTGGCTCGTTTAAAATAAGTCTTCTCAGATGTTGGAGCGAAGAACCGGCGCAGCTGCGCCGGGATTGTACTGAAATGGGGCGCAGCTGCGCCTCACGGCAATCACAGAGGCATCAGAGGTGCTGCGCAGCTGCGCAGCAAATGCGAAGGAATTCGGCGCAGCTGCGCTGTGCACCAGTCGAACAGCTTGTAGAGCTACTGCGCAGCTGCGCAGGGTTTGTGAAGGATTGCGGCGCAGCTGCGCCGTGCACCAGTCTTGGACTCTGTGCCATCTTTTCTGCTGCACCCGTTCATCACGCATATCACTCCCGCATTGAGCCACTTTTGTCTCAAAAATTGCAATTCTTCCTCCCCGCACAAGTTCTAGTCCAAAACACGCCGGTTTGTCCACAAAAAGGCGGAAATGGCCAATAATAAGCTATGGAGCATGAAACCTACAAAAGAGACGTAAACGCATGAAAAGTAATAAAAACTAATGAGAACAAGCGAAAGTTAAAGCAAGTTGGCATCGAAATAGTAGGTATAAAACCTACTTATCAGACGCTATAGAAGAGATAAAGCATGACCAAGTATAATAACGTGAAATGCAAATTGAAAGAAACTAGGTATAAAAGTGAGAATTGATTAAATTAATAGCTTAAGATATAGAGGGTGGCCATTATCAGTGACAAGGATTGTTTTTATCAAAGAAGGTGTGTCATTGTGTAATTTAAATGATTTTGAGTGTAGTGAAGAATGCTTTTAGAGTTAGTATAACAGGTGTTACTGTCAAATTGTTGAATAAATATATAGGATATATATGAAAAGCAACTACACCTATATTGGAAAAAGAACTTTTTGGTAGTTGAGAAACATGTCTTTAAAATAAGAGTGGCTGGGTGCAGATTGTAAAATTGATGTGTGACATTATTAAAAAAAAGCAGATTTATATGAGGGATGGAGTGATCTTATTTCGCATTTAGCCTCTGTCATCAGAGCTTTCCGAGGGATGCTTATCTATGATATTCAGTGGTATTGAAGACTGGTCCTTTTTGAGGACCTTGTGATTACCATATGATTTTCTTTTGGGTTTTTCTCTGGAGTAATCTTTGTTCTCTCTGTGTCCTATTCTTTCTTTTTCTTTCTAGTAAATTCCTTTTATCTGAAAAGGTAGAAAGAATTCATACATAGAAAAAAAATTGGAAATCGAAGGTTTTACCTATCAGTGAGAGGTATGGTAAAGATGCTTTTCCATTTGCAAAAAAACTTCTAGCCACATTAGTGAGAGAGAATATTGAAGTTAATGGTATCACAATGTTGAAGGGTAATACCTAAAAAAACCGTCAGTTAAATTTAGGGAGGATATAATGTATGGGAATTATGCTGGTGGAAGTTATGATTTGAGTTGTTGGTCGTGCCTTGAATTTTAGTATCTCAATAGTGAAAGGAAATATATGCTCATAATGCTTTGTGCTGGTGAAAGAATCCTCTTGGAGGATATTATTTTGTTACACTTGATCACAGTATTTGCCTAGTAATTACTATTAATTAAGTATTATCATCATAGCCCTATGCAGTAGAAGTTCCAATGATTGAGCTCTAAAGCTATGTATATATCTAACATTGTTTCATTATTTATTTCTCTCTTTGTATAGTTTCTCTTATTTCTGCTTAAATGTGAATTCAGATTTTATTGCCAACATTTTTTCATTAGGGGCTTAAATGTTAGACCTCTATATGTGGTTTACTGGTTTAATATACTCCCACCGTCCCACAATTAATAAAACACTTTTTTAGTATGCGGCGCGGATTTTAAGACATGCCAAAATTATATTTAAATATTATATTATTAAAATTTATGTAATATAAATAAAAATTTGACATCTGAATATACCAAAACTAATAAATATACATAAAAATATAATATCTAAATATGTTTTTGGTTCATCTTAAACTTCACCAAAACAAGTTTTTCAATAATTGTGGGATGGAGGGAGTATGAGAAACATGCTCCAGCATACTGCACATGAAAAGCATTAAAGACTGAGGCGTGATCTCATGTAGAAGTGTTCTTTAATACCGAGTTTAAAGTTATATGGCTCGTATTTTTGTGGGATAAAGAATTATTAAAACTCAGCCTTTGAAAAGAAAACTTGACTTGATAGACTGTATATTAGCTCAACTATTATTCCAGTTTTATGATCTCACTTCAATGTGTAGCCAGAGTAATTGAGGAGGAGATGTTTGGAATAGACAATTTATGTTGGATCTCTTCAACGGCTACGTTAGAAGCTTCAAGGCTTGCTGAGTTTTTGATCCTGCAGACAGGGTTGACAGCTTTTGGGAAGGCTTACTATAGATCTCAAAATGATCTTGTGCCAAATGTGAGTGTATGGAAAGGGAACTTGATACCAAAATATTGTTGTTTGGGTCATATTTAGTTAAATTTATTTTGTTCATGGATAGCTTTACTGATATTGCACAACCCTTGCAGCTTGCTGCCAAACTCGAAGCACTCAGAGACGAGTACATGCGTTTTTCTGTGGAGACATGTTTATCAGTATTAAGGGAATATCATTCTGTAGTAGAGACAATCACAGGTTCGTTTGGTTCCCTTTGCATGCCTAATCATGCCTTCCATTCACGTGTTAGTCCAGTTAGGGCGGTGACTGAATATGTAGGCTTATGCATGTAATAACTTTCAATGGGATTTCTATATTGGGCTTTGTGTTTTCATGCTGTGCAGATATTCTACTTGAAGATGGAGAGATTAAAGCTGATGAAATTTGGGATATATACACAAATGCTCGTCGAATACCTCAGGTAGCTAGTGAACTTGGTGGTCTGGCATGATAAATACATTCTATGCACAATGTTTTCTCAGATTTATATCAATATTGGGTACGTGTGTGTGTTTGTTATATGGATGAGGGTACTGGGTGATGCTCTTACTATAGAAGTATAGTTTATGGTGTGGAGTAAATTAGAACTCAAATTCTTGTTGACTGTTCAGCTTTGCTTCTTACTATGTGGATCACCTGGAAAGCTATGAATGACTTCATACCTGATGACAAAATATACCTCATATGAAATTCCTAATTATACTATTCCAAATGCAAACGATATGAGGCCTTCACAATAATTCCTAATTCTCTAATCTCTCTCTCCCCTCCCGTACTCCCCTCCTTGCTCTCAGCCTAAATGAAATGGGAAAAAAAGGAATCAAACTGAAGGTGTAGGAAATATGTAACAATAAGAAAATAATAGTCATAAGTTCATATTTTGTTATTCAGTATAGTTAGGCAATGGTTGGTGCTACCCTTCAGTAAGTTTCTTAGTATCGTTTTGATTTTAAAGTGACTGTCGTTACTGATTGAATGATGGGATAAGTGATTTCAGTGCATTATATAAGCTGCGTAACGTTCAACCATCACTAGGCAACAAAGAAAAATTTAAAAAGAAGTATGGTGATACAAAAATTTCATATAGTGGAGTAATAAATAAGGGAGAAGTTAAATTTTTGAGAGAGAGAGAGTATCAAAGTTTAGGTTTATTATAATTAGGGATGTAATTTGTTATTTCAAAATAGTTAAATATATATTTGATTGACTTTTTGTGCGAGAAATATTTTGTGAGGAGATAATCTTGTCCCAATATCCCGGCCCCTATCAAGTTGCCAGAAGTTAATTTTTCTACAATTATATCAAATTATGTGTTATTGTTATTGATTAAGAGATTTGAAGCAATGTAGTATAAATAAATATGAATAAAATGAGGGGAAGTATAACAAATAATTAATAATATATAAAATAAAAAATCTTAAAAATAAATAAATTAGAAGTCTGTGATCCATTTAAGCTTCAAGGTAGAGTTTTAGTAAATGATTGACATGGTATATTAAAAGTCCCAAACATTCTTTCCTTGTCAAAAACAAAAAATAACAAAAAGATGTTTAAAACATTCTTAGTTCTTTACTCTGATGGTTGTGTATTTAGCCTGCTGTGAGGCCTCTTGATGAATATGGAGCTCTGATATATGCCGGACGATGGGGAATCCATGGCGTGTCACTCCCAGGCAGGGTAACTTTCACACCCGGAAATGCAGGGTTTGCAACTTTTGGTGCACCCCGTCCTATGGAGGTCAGTGCTTAGCCTCTTGTGTTTGCGATAGTGCAAATTGTGTCCATGGCATTTTTTTTTTTTGCGTCTATGGCTGATATGTTTTATTTTCATATGCAGACCCAAATCATTAGTGATGAGACATGGAAACTAATAGATGGAATTTGGGATAAAAAGGTTCAGGAAATCAAAACCGAAGCCTCAATGGAGATTGATGAAGAAAAGGAGACGCCACAGTTTTCGATGGCTAGTCATTTCCTTTAATTCTACACATGTTTTTTTTCCGGTAAGTGGGAATATGCTTATTTTCCACTTCTTTATCCCTTTTTTCCTTCTTCCTGTTGAGAATATTTTCTGTCTTTTTATCATTCTATCACAAGTTTTCCTTGCCCTTGCAGATTTTGCATGTACAGGTTTATGTACTGCTGTAGTGCCGTGTTTGTGGTTTTAAGACATAGGAAGAGCGTAAATTGCACATCTTCCAAGGAAAATAGAATTATTTTGTAATTCAAGTAGTAAATGAAGATCTCTCTTTCTCGTATAAATCTCACCATACGAAAGTTTTTGGGTAGCAAACATACTAGAGTTATATCAAGTGTGGTGGAGAAAAATGATGTTGTAGACAGCAAATCCGAAGTGATGTCGCTACCTTGTGAAGAGTTGATTTTTCATTTACATGAAGTTAGTATTTGAAGCCTTTTTTTGCGTGAAGATATCACCTCGTGGGAATTCTTGGATGAACGGTTTTTGTACTAAAGATGCTGCACCACTCCAAAATTATATGAAACCAAAAAGGTAGAGAAGAAGGATTTCCTTTTTCTTTTTTGAAGATGTCACCATATGTGGGAATCCCCGGATGAGCATGTTTTGTATGAAATATGTTGTACCACACCAAAAGATTGTGGAATGATTAACAATGTCATTATGGTTTGCGGGAGTTTTCAGCCAAGGAGTGAACATCAGTAGCTGTAGTAGTGGCATTGGGTATCAAATCAAGTATTATTTATAATTTTAGATACAAAGACAGAAAGAAAATCCTTCACTTGGTATTATTTTGCAATATGTTGTGAGCAGGGAAACAGTTTTTTCAATTAATGGAATCCACTTTTCATTTTGGGCTTTTTTGTTTGGTGATTGTAGTTCACAAGGTTGTTCCTATTGTGTTAAAAAGTACTACAAGTTTTGAATGTATTTAGACAATTTTGAAATTGAAAATATCTCACAGTTTAAAAAGTTGAAAGCCATCTTATATACTCTCTCGTTATACTTTTATTTGTCATAATTAACTTTTAAATGGTCAAATTAATCATATTTAAAATTAAAATTTATCTTAAGTTAATTACATATAGGCAGAAAGTATATTAAAAATTTATTTAAATTTCAAAATTTTTGTAATGTATTTATTTAATTATTAATTTTAAAATTAATTAATTTAATAATAAAAAATTAATTAGAACAAATAAAATTGGACTGAAGAAATATAGAATAGAGGGAGTATGCATTATTCTTTTTCATTATGTAAATGCATACAATGATGACATAGTATATGATTATTCAAGTTAGTTAAATAGATTTAAATAGATTCAAGCAAATGAGAATGATCATAGAAATTCATCACGGTTCATACATTGGAGTGCTACATGTACACGATTCAAGCAAATGCGAATGATGATAGGAATTCATCACCGTCCGTTGATACATTAGAGTGCTACAAGAGCATCCATCTCTTCACTAATTTTTTTGTTCTCTTTTTTCCTTTGTATCTTTTGCTAGCTTTATAAGCATTATCTATTTAGCAATTGACCCACCCTTCTGTACACCTCCTTCTTCAACCTCAATATTGTCTTCTCCCTTGTTTACAATCCTCCTTGGAATTTCTTCACAATCTTTACAATGACATCCTTTCCATTTTGTGTATCCTCCTCCCCCTTTGCTCAGATCTTTTTTCTCCAACTGTGCTGCTTCTGAAAGCTAGTATATTGAAATATCCTCTACACTGGCTTCCTTCATTTGTATTCCATATATATCCACCTCCATGGATACATAATTACTTGGTAACATTATATGGGCTTTCTCCTCCATGTTAACCATCCTCCTTTTTTCATCTGATTATTTTACATATTCTCCGCATTCCTTTGTAAGGTTTTTTTATGCCAATTTGTTGGTATCTCAGAATTTGTTAGGCTTGGGTTATAAAAGCACTATTGGTGTAAGAAGGGAGTATATTAGAAAATCAATGAATTTCTCTTCCTTAAATGAGTCTCAAGCTCCATTCCATCTCAGTGATTCAGTAATTATGGGGCCAGATCGTGACAAAGTGGTATCAAAGTAACCGTTCATCGGTAACTTCCGACCATGGGAGATGGTACATGATCCGTCGCCGATAATCCATCTAGCTGGTTTTTCAATTCAGACATCTCATCTAAGTTCTATGACTAATCCTTCATCTCACCCTTCAATTCAACACTCACACATTCAAAATGTTAGCTCTATGTTCACTTATTTACCACCGACTTTTGCTCCCACGGCTACACCATCAATTCCGGTCTCCAATTACACATGTCCTGCTCCTAATTACATTGTTTCACCTGAAAATCAGCCACACACACCTTACATCTTCAATTCATCTCACCAAGTTATTCCTATCTCAGTTATGGAAACAACATATGAAAATCATGTGGTTTCTTCATCTCCGTCATTTCAACAGTTAATCTCAGCATCTCAGTTTGCTCAAAATAAAACAACTACTAAACCAACAATTCATGAGTCCGCCCATGCCAAAATTCCAATTAAATCCACTAACGCATCTTGTGAGGCTAAAGTGTTCGATGAATTGCCTCAAAGTAGTACTTCAGATAGTAAGGTACAAATCACGGGCTATACAAAGGATGAGGAAGATGCCACGAAAATAGAAGCACTGGCTTATACTTCTGCAAACCAACACTTTGAGAAAGAGCCAGATGGTGATGGAAGTTCGGCAGAGCAACTTTATGCTAACGAATCCAGTAAGCTTATGCTGGAGGTTGTCAAAGGTGGTCTTAAAGAAAAGGAGGATGGAGAAGTAATTATACCTGAGAAAGTCACTACCTCTCATGAAACTATATTTGATATATCTGGAGGTCATTGAGCCTTTATTGATGTAGATGAGGCGGAAGAGCAGTTGAAACCACTGAAAGAGCCGAGAAGTAAATATACAAAGATATATTTCAGCAATAGAAGTTTTTAGCTTAGATGCAGCCCGCATTGCTGAAGCCTTTTTGTCATCTCTCAAGGAATTGACAGAAGTGGACCTATAAGATTTTATTGATTTTATTGCAGGTAGGCCAGGGACAGAAGCTCTCGAAGTCATGAAAAATATTTTCATCTGTCCTGGAAGGTTGTGAAAGGAGGTATTTGAATCTTTCTAATAATGCAAGAGCATTTGGGAGCCTCTTTAAGTCGCAGCGTAATTTGGAGGAACTTCATCTGATGAATGATTGTATCTTAGAGGAAGCTACACGAGCAGTGTGTGAGTTAATTCCTTCAACTAAAAAACTGAGGGTCCTTCGGTTTCATAATAACATAATGGGCGACAAAGGGGAAATTGCTATTTTAGAACTTGTAAAACATTCTCATGTGTTGGAGGATTTCTGGTGTTCTTCCACAACGGTGGACTCTGAATGGGGTGTTGCTTTGGCTAAAGTACTTGGGACATGTTCCCAGATGAAGAAGCTTGATTTGGGTGACAATATGTTTGGCGTTGAAGCTGGAATTGCTATAAGTAAGGCATTACCTGGATTTGCCAATCTCATTGAAGTCTACCTGAGTTACCGGAATCTAGAGGATAAAGGGTCCATTGCTATTGTTAATGCTCCAACTGGTGGAATTATAAAGCATAACTGGAAATGCAGAGACCTTGTGTTTCTGGTCTTCTTCATTGCCTTTTGGGTTGCAATGATTGTCAACTTCAGCTTTGGATTCAACCAAGGAAACCCATTGAGGCTAAATTTTGGGCTGGACTATAAAGGAAATGTCTCTGGTGACAGACATGCAGATCCTAACCTTCGTGAACTGAAACTACTCTATTAGTTGAAGAGTATATCTATACATACATCCATCTTACACCCAAACTCACACTTTTTACCATTTTTGGCAACAAAAAATATATATTTAATTTGGCACAAAAACTCATGCTTTCTTTTTTGCCAAAAATGGTAAAAAGTGTGAGTTTGGGTGTAAGATGGATGTATGTATACCAACGTGGTTTGAAGAACAGTCAATTCAAGCTTGGTAATGCCTGAGGTGTATGTTTGATGGATTGCCCTAACCCATCAGAGGATTCCTTAAATTGGGTATGTGATTATCCAGAGGGAGATGTTCATCTCTCAACAAATGATTGGATTGATAGAAATTATGACTATTTTGCTGACCTAGCTCCTGAACTAAGGAACACTTCTCTTCAACTTCAAAGTTCTTGCTATCCCATTGTATTTCCAAGTGTAAATGTTTATTGTAGTTGCCCATTTATTGCTCGAGCATCAAATGTGTGTTTGCGACATTGGCAGCAGATTGGTGGAGTGAGCATTGTTGAGGACATTTTAGTTGATAAATCCATTCACCGATCTATTAACTCACAGTCATCAGTCTTAAAAAGATATGCGGTTGATGTTAGGAAGGCATGGGCTGTATTGATCGTTTGTGGAGGAATCATACCAGCAATATGGCTTTTGCTGATCCAGTATTTTCTTGCTGGAATGCCATGGATAACGGTTATTCTCTTTAATGTCCTCATTAATATCAGTCACTATGTTCTACTACTGGAAAAATGGATGGATTGGAAACAGTGCAATCTCTCCCATCATTGGTGAGCATGATCCATACTATACAGTTTCTTCAAGGGAGCTAAATCATATTCGTCCTGCTGTTGTTCTTATGACTGTGGCGATGATTGTTGCCTTCCTTTCATAAATCTATTGCCATTATTCTTCGCACCCTTATGGCAACATCTGTTTTAAAGGTTGTTGGACAGGTCATTGGAGAGGTTCGGGCACTTAGAATTTTTCCACTTATTCCATACACTATCCTTGCAGTTTTTTACATAGTCTGGTTGTCAGCTGCTCTCCATCTTTTTAGCTCTGATCAGGTTCTCCAAACTGATTGCAATGCTAACTACTGTGTGTATGATCTTAAAACAAAACAGGTGAGCGGTAATAGTTGTTGTGGCTATAGAATCCATTATACTTCTAATGTTGCAGCTGCAATCCTTTTTCACTTGTTTGGGTGCTATTGGGCTACAAAATTCTTCATAGCTTGCTCGTCCATTGTGATTGTGGGTTCTGTTGCTCCCTACTATTGGGCTCGAGGTAAAACATCGCTTGAGATTCCATTTCTTCCAGTTTTCTCCTCAATGAAGCAGCTTATGCGTTATAGCCTTGGGTCTGTTGCTTTTGGTTCTCTAATTGTATCATTTGTTGAGTCCATACGGTTCATACTTGAGGCGATTCGTTGTAAACTGAAAATTGCTACTACTAAAGAAAGTTGGATTGGAAAGGTGACATTCCATTCTTCTCAGAGTTGCTTGAGGTGTATCAGGTGGACCATCAAATCTGTGAACCACAATGCCTATATAATGATTGCTATAATAGGTAAAGGCTTCTTCAGAGCTTCTGAGATTTTCATGATGTACGCTAAGGCTGGCTACAAAGAGAAAATAGGGGACCAATCAACTGGTGTTGCTATCATTCAAGAAGCTGGTGGAATTACTTCTAATGTTGGAATTTGTGGAGTTATTGTGCTTAGTAAGCTATTAAAGAAGGATGAACTTGATCTTGGATATTGCACAACACCCTTGGTGTTTGATCCTGGGGGGATTTTGGAAGTTTCGCAGCCCATGAAAGAGATCTCTATGTCATTTCGAAACAAGAAAGCTCACATCAAAGTTAAACAAGGTGATCTCAATAAGTAAACCTTGAGGACAATTTCTTTTAAGGAATGGGGAATGTAACGTAGAGAGAAATCCAAAACACAATCGTTTTAAGTATTTTACATTTTTATGTTTTTATGCCACGTGTCGAAGTATTAGTGGGTCTATTTGTTGGTATCTCAGAATTTGTTAGGCTTGGGTTATAAAAGCACTATCAGTGTAAGAAGGGAGTATATCAGAAAATCAATGAATTTCTTTTTAGTTGCATTTCCTTTTCTACAATTCATTTCTTTTATTGCTTTCCTTTAGCTGATTGCTTCTATTTCATTTTGTTCCCTGTCAATTCATGATTATATGGCTGATTACCATTGCATTCTCGGATGTATGGTTGCTCCAAACCCATTACCTTACTGTTTCACTTCCTTAAATGAGTCTCAAGCTCCATTCCATCTCAGTGATTCAGTAATTATGGGGCTGATCGTGACAGTTTCTCAATGCATGTTTCCTCTGACCAAGCTTTTATGTGCATGCCATTATATTCCTCTGACCAAGCTTTTATGGGCATGCCATTCTTTCCTTCTCATTGCTTTCTTGAATTTTTGCATACCGATACCATTTATCCATTTTCTGTACAACCTTTGATTTTTCCATCACATCGTTCATTTCTACCAGAAAATAACTTTTACCTTCGGGATATATTTTGCTCCAATGAATCTTCAGTCTATCTCATAATTCTGCCATCTCCTCCTCCTCTGCATTTTCTTGGTATTAACCACGTCATTTTATCCCATCCATCCATTGATAATTAATGTTCCCATTAACACCTCCGTTAACCTTTAACTCTACTTGTGTCTTGTCCTCCTCACTTTTCACCTTCTTTTTCTTGCCTTTTTCCGAAGAATTTAGCTATATTCATCATCAATCAATCCTCTTTGTGCATCAAACCATCTCTTCTCGTTATTGCTCTTTCTGCATCCTCCTTGCTTTTAAATCTTACGAAAGCAAAGACAAAGCCCTTCCGATTAGTTCTTTGTGGCAAATATAGACATTCTCCACCTCTGATACAATATTAAGAAAAAAAAAATCCCAAATCTCCTTTTTAAACACCTTCTTGTTCTAGCCATGCACATAGACTTTGGTTGTGCTTTTCTTCTCACTGTTTTCTGTCTCTGTAGCCGTCTTCCCTCTTATTTTCTTTTGTTTTATCCTTTGATTCCTCGATTCATTGAAACTAATTCTCTTTTGCTCGGTCCCTGCTTTCTTAATTTCCACTCTTTGATGTCCTTGTTTGATGAAAATTTGCCTTATGCTTAATCAGCTTAAGAGCAAAGGAGTTGGAACTGAGGATTGTGCTTCCTTCCTTATTAGCAAACTTGTGCTGGAGCAACCTTACCCATCGGTAGTTATCGCAAATGCGAGAGCTAGAGCGAGAGCAGAGAGTACAGGAAGAGGCGCACCAAGGGTACGATCTGTTGAATTAGTCTTTCCAACTCCTTTCTCCCACTTCTCTCGCTTCTCTCCATTGGAACACGGGAATTTATTGAGTGGACATACTTATTATTAATATATTCTAGATATTATTATTTAAAAAATTGGTATATTTTATTTGGAGAAAGGTGATTTAAGTCATAACTTAGTTAAACTTGGTTAAAACTACTTAATAAAATAACTTCGTTTTGTATAAAATTTATAATTAATAATTATTTTTATAAAACTCTAAAAAAGCTTTTACTTAGAGTTTTGTTAAGTAATCTTAGTTAAACTTAAGTAAGACATGCCTTTGATAATATTTTTTTTCATTTTACATTAGGTATAATTTATATTAAATATGTCTTGGCTATTATGTTGTGTCGTTTTCAAGTTAGGTTATACCTATATGAAAACAATTATCTTTTAATTATAAGTAAATACTTTTCATTCAATATAATTCTCTCTTTATTTTTGTACAACCATGTTTCCACATATGAACATATAAAAACGTTAAATTTAACTACAATCAAATTATCATTATTAAACAACAAGCATGTTGTTGAGCAAACATTACTAGGGTTCAATCAACCTCCCATGCCCTTACGTACAAAACTACATCAAACACTAGTAGAGTTGAGCAAAAAAGCTTGCGATTTTCTCTCATAATAAAAATTATTGGATTCAGAAGCATCAGCAGAAAAGATCATCACCCCATTAACATCATAACCATTTTGCTCCAAAAGTGCTAAAGCGGCAAAAAACGCATCCCCTTGAATCCCCCTGCCGTTAACCTCATAGCTAGGCAACACCTTACCCTTGTCAAACTCCTCAACTCGAAGCTTAAAAGCCTCCAAGTATCCTTCCTGTGTTTTCACTTTATCCGTGTAGAATTGATAGTTAACATAATCGATAACATTACTATAACGATTATAGAGCTCAACGTAGGGCAAAACCGTGCTATAAAATGGCGCGATTGTGGCCACAGAAATGACGCTTTGGTTCTTTAAAAGGGTGATCAACTCACCTATACAATAAGCAAAACTCTCGTTTTGTTTGGGGAAATTTTCATAGTCTATGTCGATACCATCAAGATGGTAAGTTGTGACAAGGGATTTCAGGGAGGAGAAGGCATTGGATATCCAAATTCCGGGATTGTTTGGAGTGTACCAATGAAGGACTTTGTTGCCTAGGCTCCAACCAGAGAGGCTAGCAAGGGCTTTTACGTTAGGGTGGAGGGACTTGATGGCTTTGACAGATTGTGGGGTTAAGGTTGGTTCCCAATAGGGTGAAAATTTGCCATTTTGTGAATTGCCGGAGGAGTCTGCATCAATGGCAAAGCCAAGTATGAAGTGGAAATCGATGCCTTGTTCCACAGGGACATCATCAAATGTTACTGAGACTCCAGTTGCTCCAATGTACTCCATCATTACCTTTCCATCTGTAGAAAAGAAATTCGTTTGAATCTAGAGGAGTTCACAAATGTTTTTCCTTGTTAAATACCTCCTCCATTAAAAAAAGAAAGAAATACCAAATTACAAATATGTCTCTCCAAGTAGACAACCAAATCACGTGCTTGTTTAATGAGGGTCATTAAATGGGCACATGACTAATGCAGTTAGGGAAAAGTCCTCCATATGGCAACTATAAGGAGGCAAGAGTTCAGTTTCGTACGTAATGGAGGTGTTAATTTGAAACTAATTAGCAACTTCAAAGGACAGACGCGTAATTCAACTAAAAAATATAGTAAGAGTCTTGTTTGAATTGCTATAATTTTTTGACATAAAATATATCCTAAGATTTGTCTAAGACATAATTCAACGAGAAAAATAATTAAAATATCAATATTGATTTTAAGTTAAAATTTGTTATCGAAAAAATTGTGTTTCGATGGACCACAAAACCTTAAAGTATATGCTTCAAAAATAATTGACAAGTCAATTAGAACTCATACGGGGAGTATCATCACCTTTATTAATAATTGACACCTGAAACCATGCTCTACAAATGTTATAATTCATCATTTTCTAAAAGTGTGTTTCCACTTGTTATTTCTAGAATAAGAAGTAAAACAGTATTCTCCTTTCTCTAACTTTTGTGGGGAAAGTATGTTCTGGTTAAGGGGCTACTCATTGTCATTATAATGAATAAATTGTTCTTGAAAAATAATGTGAAAATCAATAAAAAAAAGAAAAAGAAAAAGAAAAAGAAGCTAATAACCAAATAAATCCTGCACAAAGAAATGAGGAAGGGAAAGAAAACTACTTAAAAACACTTTTTAATTGCAAATATATTTAGAATATGCTTCTTCAAATTAAATAGTTTATGTATGAATATAAATATATACTTACCACAAGATAGTTGGAAACTAAGCACAACTGCAACTACATGAATGAAAAGGAGATGAATCTTGGCCATCTTAATCTTGATAATTAAACTTAGAACTTGAAACCAAATGAGGATGTCAGTTATATAGTTCGATTAACTTCTGATCACTAAACCGGCGTAAGAAAGAATATCTGAAAAATTAACAGAAAAAGGCCAAAAAAAAAATCCCAATGCTATCAAGAAATAATGTTCATTTGCGATGATTACAATGATGCATTAATAATTTATTTGTTGGTTGTCTTAAAGGAAAATTTCGGCATTAACATAGCATAGTACTATGTAAATTAGAAAACGAACATTCTTATAGTATGTCAATTTTGGTATATAAAGAATGTCTATGGCCGCTGATGAATATAAGATCTTGTTTGCCGGAATGCCGATCGAATGTTCTAAAGATCAAAAGGTGGCTAAGTAGACAAGGATAAGGTACGTTGTTGAAACCAGGCGCACTGATTTTTACAGAGTCAGGCGCATGATTTATGCTCGGCGGGGGCTTTAATAATATATACAAATCTTTATGTTTTAATTATAAATTTTATAGAAAATTGTGTCGTTTTGTTAAGTCCTTTTTTCTAGATATAAAATTTAAGAAGTTAATATAAAATTAATATAATATATGGTGAAAATAATTATATAAATATATAATGCGTGTTACATAAAGATTATAAATTATTAAATAAAGTGGGGACTATGTCGTGGACAAACTTATTCTCACGTGTGTAAAAGTCTATCGATATTGAACAATAGATAAATGATAAATCTAGTGAGACCCATAAACAAAAGGATACAATAACCACAAAAAAGCTAGTAGGGACGGTGGCCCTCACTTGCCTACCCCAGTTCCGTCCCTGAATTTGCTATGTTGCACCCTGAATTTGATTCCATGTTTCAAATAAATAATATAGTAAATATATATAAATAATATTACTCGCTAATCTCACCTTTAAATACAAAATAACTCTTCAAGTATGAAAAAAACAGACCACTTAGTCCATTAAATTTAAACTTAGATAATTTCAGCTATGTTTATTTGTAAAAAATATATTTAGGATTGGATTATTTATCTTAATTTAATACTACTTTGCACTATTTAATTATTTGATGAGAGATTATTAAACTTTGCACTATTTAATACTTTAATGAGGGATTATTAATTTTTTAATGTTAGACTATTAATTCCCTAAAACTATTTAATAGCTTAAAATGAATGAGACTATTAATCCCAAATTTTTTATGGGATTATATAATCTCGCGTAAATAGTTTTAGAAATGATAAAAAAAAATAGTTCATAAAGACTATTTAAAGGACTATTATTCCTCCATCATGAGATAAAATAATCCGAAATATTATTAAATTAATACAAATAGTCCAATCCCAAGTATATTTTTTTATAAACAAATATAACCTTAGTTAATTAAATTTGAAGTCAGACGATTTAATCCATTTAACTCTGTAAACGTGGACTATCCAAGAATTATTTATTCAGAATATTGGTAATTTCCTTATCACAACTTTTTTTTTTTTTTAGTAAATAACTAAATAGCTCTCATGAAAGGAACATAGGCTGTATTACCCATGCTTTCTTCCGAATAAATGTGAACCTGAACCTTAACATGTATTAGAATGATTGTATATATGATAAGCAAACATGTCCCCAATTGCTACAGATTTGCACAAAGTATTATGATATACTGTTATTAAAAAATCATTCTCCTTCTATTACACAAAAAGAGCCATTTAAACTCAATGGATTAAATTGTTTAAACTCAAAGTTAATGAAGTAAATTGTTTGAGTTCAAACTTAATGAACTACTTCGTCCAATCTTTCACACTAGAGGAGATATTTTTGTATTTAAAAGCTGATCTCATGTTTGTCCCTCGTGTTCAAGTTATACAATATTAAATCCTATAGGTACACTAGTGTGTCAATTAAGCCAGTTGTTAACAACCATTTAAAATTATAACTGGCTCCTAATAACAAGGCTGTTAATAAGTAAAATCTTGATCGTGATTTGACTTGCTCCCATATAATTTATTAGATTAAAGTTTCAGCTCATTTCTTCACTGATCTTTGATTTTCATCTATGTTGATTTTGTAGTTATGTGTTGTTGACTTTTATCTGTATGTGGACATATTTCTTGAATCTTGATACTTTTTTTTCTTTTTTGAGTTTCTTTCTTTGTTGATCTGTAAAAGCACTGAAAAATGTACCCTTTTCATTCGGTTGGTTTCTTTTAACTCCACTCTATTATCTACCTCCCTCTTAAAATGAGAACTTCCAATTTAAAATTGGGACTTTCATTTTGAACGAAACCTGTCCTCTTTAATCCTTGTTTATAGTGTCTTGGTGATGCCAATGACCTGTTCCATTTTACTTGTCCTCTTATTTGTTTAAATATTAGATTATGGGATGCAAATGGCGAGGTGCATCTAAGAATGTGATGGTTTTGATGGTTTTAGAGTGAAAGTGACCAATTTAGCATGAAAATTATGGAGCGAGATAATAAAAGAAATAGAAAGAGGAAGTAGAAACATCTACATGAAAAAATAGAATTTTTTAGATAAAGTGAAAAAAATTAGTGAGAAAAAGTTCAAAAGAAATAGAGTGACATTAAGTTAAATTCTTTCATAACTTAATATAATTTTATAAATAATAGCATTTATAAATTAGTACAATTAATTGTATAAATATTTTTTTCTTCAAATGAGTCGATTTGGATCATGATCTGTATTGTTGGATCAAATGGATTATGGGACAGATCAATGATCCATTACATGATGAATCAAATCATTGATATATATAACACTTGGCAGATCATATAAAGTATGACTTGCTCTGATCTGACCTCATTGACAAGCCTATACGAGTTGATTTTAACAAAAAACTCAATAAACTGGTCAAATTGATATAATTTGAAGTCAAATTTGTAATTTAAAACTTGGAGGGTGAACTTTAAATTGGAGTATAATTTTTAAGATATTTTTATAAGTATTTTTAATATTTTACTTATGTTTCGTCAAATGAATATTGATTAGGTTTCACAATCATTTGCGAGGGGACTTATAAAATATCAAAATTTACTTAATAATTTTCTCGATATGTAGTAGACTGAGGTTTATTGAGAAAGAGATATTTGATGTTTATAAATGAGTTATTTAATGTTGATTATATCAACCTTTTCTTTGTATCACAATCATAGGTGGGTTTATTGATATTGTAATTACAAATATTGTAATCAAATATTCATCTGTAATTACAATATCAATATACCTCACTATTACGTTGAGAATTAATAATGCAATAATCATTAGCCTCGCTCGAAGGATAAAACAATACACTCACAATAAGGTAAGAAAATAATTGACAGGAAATTAATGAGAATCGAATCTGAATCCTCAATGTCTCAGTACCTCACTCTTAAACATTCTTTGTTTGAGAGGTTGTTGAATCTTATTTCAAAACAATTTATAACTTTATTATTAACTTAATTTAAGCAATTTGTCAATATGTTAGAATTTTGGTGCAACTTTTTGCAAGACCGCTAGGGGGATAAGTTACTACATTTGGTAAATAAGTTGAATTAAAAATGTTTATTTAAAATTTGGAATAAACTATAAACGGCAGAAAACCGACCTAGATACCAACGTTGGCTTTGTGAATAGAACGTGCTATAGAATAACTTGTTTTTAAAAGTATTTCAAACACTATTTTTTCAATCTATTTTTTAAAATAAGATATAAGTTGCGCTAAATAAGATGGAACAAGCGTATTTTGGTACGTGAGAGAAATGACTCTCAGCTTAGCGGCACGTAAGTAGCTGCAACAAAACAATATTCATTTCCACCTAGCTAGCTAGAGTAGTTAACTAAGTGCTACTGAGACATTAAACTCTCATATAGGGTAGAACTGTAATATTCTAAATATTTCGATTATGACAAGATCTAATTAAGGTTGTCAATTTAAAATTTAAAAATGATTGCTTGAGCATACTTTGAGCTATCTTAAAGAATATATACGACTCAAAAATGTAATCGTATACAACTAAGATGTTAAAATCTTTAACCTAATTTGTGTTATGTGAATAGTAAAGCTTGAATTGAGCTTTTAAATGTTATGTATGAATTATCTATGTGTAGGATTTTGTGTTTTGGTTCAAGCAGTTAACCTTAACACTTATTAAAATCAAAAGTTAATTTAGGACAAAAACCTAAATTGAAAAAAGAGTTAAACCCAAAAGTTTTTTCTATTCACAAGAAAACGTTTTTCGTTTGACTGTTCCTTTTATCTATAGGACTTCTTACATTTCACAATATAGTGTTAATATGAGGTTTAGATATCAGGAACCAAATTTTTTTTTAGGGAAAAGGACGAAAATGCACGATTTACCAAAAAACGTTTGTCATCTTTTTGAACGTTTTTTTCAACATTTTGATATATCGTATTTCACGAAATAGCATTTATATGAAGTATATATGATATTTAGCCAATAAAAATTTTTCTCGAAAAATGCGTCGGGAATAAGACGAAATAGGAAAAAGACAAAATATATTTTTTTTGCCTTTTTTGTCGTCTAACCATTTACTGAGAAATGGTTGCCAAAAAGACTATTTACCGTAAAACGTGCCAAATCTTTTGGACTTTTCACTTCACAGAATAATGTTTATATGGAACAAAACTTAGTAATATCAAAATTTTAAATCAGTAGAAGTTAACCATTTAGTTAGAATACGAAGAATAATAAAAGTATACTGTAATGTATAATACGAGAATTATACGATATTAATACGAGAATAATACGATATGTAATACCAGTAGAATACAAATATTATACAATGTATTATACGAAAGATTATACGAGATTAATACGAGAATAATATGATGTATAATACCAGTAGAATACGAATATTATACAATATATTATACGAAAGAAATATGTATAAATACTAATGTATTATACTATTTAATTAATTAGTTAAAATCAAACTAGGTTATGTGTAACTAAGTTAGTGTAATCAAACTAGGAAAAACTAGTACGATTACACTAACTGAAAAAGAACTAGCACAATTTGTTTGGAACTAAATCCAAGTGAAAATTAATCGACCAATCGGAAGAAGGGTGATGTAAGCGATGATGCAAGCGTTAGGGTGCAAAGTGTAATAAGCCGGGGTAAAAATGCGATTAATGAAACTTAGTTTTTCTATAAATAGGAAGTTAACCTCTTTATTTTCTCATCATTTTCCAAAGGAAAGATTCAAGTATCAAAGCTATATATATATTGAGAGAGAGTTCTAGTGAGTTACTATCTTGAAAATTGCAAAGAAAAAGTTAAAGCTTGCAAACACTAAAGGTACAATCTCTAGTAGTTATTATGTTCAATTTTTCTTTCGTCTTTAATTTTTCAAAAGCTCAAGAACGCGAGTCGTAGTCATGTACGATTGTCGTTCTCCATGTTCTTCACGTGTTCTTAAGCCTTTCGACATTTTGTAGTAGTTATAATGTCGAATTTCAATTTTTAGTTTAAAGCTCAATGAACATACGTCGTTACCATGTACGGTTTATTCATTCTTCGTGTTCTTCGTATGTTCTTGAGCATTTTTATAAACTGTTTTAATCAATTTACAAACCGTTATAATGACCAAATTTTGTCAATTATAAAGTGTTATAATCATATATGTAAGCAGTTATAATGCTAAAATTATTTCAAGTATGAAATTCAAAAGCTCAAGAACATAAGTCGTTACCATGTACGATTTTTCGTTCTTCGTGTGTTCTTGAGCAAAAGTCATAATTTCTTACATAAGTATGTGACGCCCCCAAATCTAGGCATACACTACCCAAACTTGAGTCATCAAAAGACTACAACAAAATCATTACAAAGTAGTACAACGTTCAACAATACAGTGTATAATAATACACAACTAAGTCTTCACTATTATTGTCATACTATTTTACAACACGTGAAGACTACGATAGCTATCCCTCAGACTCTCACTCCATCCCCCGGCTAGACCCAGCTACGTTCTCATCTCCTGTTGAAAAACAATGGAACGAAAAGAAAGGGTGAGCTCAAATAGCCCAGTAAGAAATATCATAACTAAGATAATGACGAATAAATTATCATTAGCCTTCAACAGTTGAGTTCTTGATTGAATATAATAGACTACAAGGTTTATATCAAAAACTGCAGTTAAATTCTTGAACAACGTTCAGATCAATAATAGCAGCGGAATGAGTAATCTATTAGAAGAATAATGCAAACTATAATGTCAACTCGCTTCTCTATTTAGGAAAAATATCATCAACTTTTATCATCTGAAATACCATTAGTCATGATAATACAAATTCACAGTTCCTGGTCATAATCATGCAAATCAACAGTTCATCTTTGCACTACGGGCCAAAGATATTCAATATAACACCAACAATCATGATTATACCAGTATTCAGCCTTTGGTCATAATCATATCAAACAACAGTTCATCTTTGCACTATGGGTCAAAGAGAACTTTCACCACATGTTATAAAAGACACCGAACAGATGAATCACCTTTAACCAATTATATTGCCTTTAACCTATCATTTGTTCAATAATTATATCGCATCTGTGCCCCCGACCACAGATATTCACAACAGCTTGATTCTTGATGATTAGTACAAATAACAGTGATACAAATGATGAACAAAAGAAACAGGATAAACAATAAGTATCGGAAGTTTACTTTGTGCAGATTCAAATAATGTCCAAATTGTCAACATGATGTGGAGTGAAATTCAAAAAGATATTCAAGATCCACAGTTCAGAATAACAGTTACAGTTCAATAGAAATGTTTAGAAAAATAGGAATGTTCAATTGAAATGATATTAGATGAAGCACAAACTATTAAGGAATATATAATCATTTCAAGAAACTTTACCAAATAGTACTTACCATAGTAAGTTAAGAGTATAAAAGAAATAATATCCCTTACTATACTAAGTTTGAATGATGGAAGATGAAAAAGATGGTATCCCTTATGAGTATAAATGAAAATAATATCATTTACGAATATGAAAGAAAATGATATTACAAACGAATATTGAATAAAAGTGTCATGTAATAATTCGTATAGACCAATTATTTTCACAAGAGACAAATAAGAAATAAATACAAAGGGTTATTCACCAACAGACGGTAATCCGCGCAGTAAGGTTATTCCCACAATTTAATAAAATTTGAATACAAAAAGTTATTCACCAAACAGACAGTAATCCGCGCAGTAAGGTTATTCTCAGAGATTAATAAGGAATGAATACGAAAGGTTATTCACCAACAGACGGTAATCCGCGCCGTAAGGTTATTCCCACAATTTAATACATGGAAATAAATGACACATCTTATGAGTAAGAAGAAAATGATATTATTTTCGAGAATCAAAGAATGATAATCCCTTACCGTAGTAAGTTTAAGAGTATGAAATAAAATGACATCATTTACCGTAGTAAGAAAAGAATACCATTTATGATGATGAAAAGAATGATACCCCTTGCCTTAACACGTGACTGGATATTGATTTAAATGAGGTTGATCAACCTATATATTTATAATATAATTAGTAATTACCACATATAAATTTCAAAGTGTATGATAACTCGTATAATATGAACTATCAAAATTATATATATTTAACATAATTTTGTAGTATAATATAACAACTTTAAAATAGTTTTTAAAATAATATTCCAAAATAAATCTTCCAAAGAAAACTTTTAAAAATGAATATTTTTAAAGAAAAGTCTTCTAAAGGAAGATTTGTGAATACCATGAAAAATAGAAATTTATGAAATTACTACTCTTTAATAAAAGACAGAAATTCCTGCACTCCTTTTGGCTTTCAAACACTCAAGATAACTTTACTATTCTCAGAGAAAACTCATAAAATACTTATAGAAATATTTTATATTTTAGGTGTGATTTTTCTATTCAACTGAGCAAGCTATTTATAGGAGAAAATATGACACTGTGCGCGGTAAGTGGCACTAGCGTGCTGCACGCCAGTGCTGAAAATTTTCAACGCCTCACCAATCATCCAACCAAAACTTATTTTACACATTTTATGTGGGCCCCACAGTGGGTCCACATACTATTCACGTTACTATTCACATAAAATAATAATTAATTAATTTTTTTTATTTTTTTTTATTTTTCTTCCTGTGGGTCCTGCATATAAAATAAAATAATGCTGTAACAATAATGTAATAAACATGTTACAGATTATTATTAATTTAATAATATAAATTACTGTGTATTTGCTAATGTGACAATTATTTGGTTCAATAATTTTAAAATACAGTGCACCAACAATTATTGACTCAATGATATGAAATACAGTGTTATGACAATTATTGAATCAATAATGCTAAATACTGTGTAATAACAATTATTGATGAATACTGTGCAATGACCACGTTATCAGATCAATAATATGAGACACTGTGCAATACCGTGTGATACTGTAGAATATCGTGTGCTACAATAAAATACCATGAATTATCGTATGCTACTATTCTTTTATCACCGGTATTTTAACAGTTAAAAGTGATAACACCGTTGACTATTTTTATTTAAAAAAGTTACTTCTATCGTTCTCTATATCCGACAAATATTCTGTTGTGGGGTCCACCAATGATTAGTTATTTCGGCGCCGTCGTACGACCCGAATATTTCCCGACAAAACGAATATTCTCCGACCAAACGAATATTGTCCGATATAATAAAATTTGCACATAACATCCTTAACTTTTAACTTTATCAATTTAACCACTTACTGTTTCAGGAAAAATATATATGAAAAAAAATTAAATTTTGTATTTCATAAAATTTGGGGTCTTACAAAGTAGATTTATGATTTTATAATTTAGTATTATGGGATAATGAAACATGATTGCCTTGCTAAATAATGCTTGTGGCATCAAGTTTTAGCAGTCAAAACGAAGAACAATGAAACTTTGTTCTTCAATTCATTTTTCGTGTTCTTAAGAAAAAGTCATAAATAGTACATAAGTAGGTTTATGATTTTGTCATTTTTATGTTATGAAGTGTTAGAATATGTTATCTTAGCAAATTAATGCGTGAGGTATCATGTTTTATCAATCAGATCAAAGAAAGATAAGTCTAATATACTAGCAGACTATTTTTGCTATTTTTCAAAAACTTAAAATCTGAATCTTCCTTAGAAATACAAATGAAAGTTGTAAATCATGAAATTCTAAGCAATTTAGACTCAATAATCACTTCAAAATGTTTTCGTATGAAAACGTTATGACAGTTACCGAAAAGGACGTCAAAGTTGAAAATAATTAAGGGCCCTCGAATTTTGGAACCAAAAATTAAGGTTTTGAGTTAGCCAAGCGGACTAAACATTACGCTAATGGAAATATTCTAGTTTAGTTATAAAAACACGTATAGAACAAGAAAATTTGATGAACTAACATTCAGTACGCGAAACCCTTTATATAGGCACTTTAAGCGATTACCGGGAAACCCTAATTGTGCAAAAAGGCAAGTTTTCTATCTTTAACCTTTGTTTACTTGCTTTCTATGTGATTTATACATTTTGTGTATGCAACGTGTTATAAATCTTTGATACGAAAGTTATTTATTCTTGTTTCGGCATAACTTGCAAAATAAAATGCTTATTCGTGATAAATTCGAATCATGCTTTATTATATCAAACCAAGTCGTCTTGGGGCGATCCTGACATGTGAAGTAAACTGAGATGAACAAATATGTATTACTATTCTTGATATGTCCAGTGTATGGTATGTTATGCATAACATAGGATGTCATTAGATTGATCCCCTTTCTATATCCACTGTAAAAGGTTCTAAGTCGAAAGACAAAGAACAGTTCAATGTCTAATCATCACTCAGTCTTACTATGTTAAGAACATTTGTTATATCAATTGTTGTGCCATGAATCCTTACAATCCATATCGGTGTGAGTTCACTTATATGCTATGTGTTTAAGACTTGCTGAGCATCTTAGCTCACTTTTGCATAAACCTAATTTGTAGACAACCCCAAGAGATCCGACTCAAAGAAGAAAGGAAAGAAGAAATGCGTAGACTAGTTTACTGCTTTTCTTACTTGTTCTTAACTGTAGTCATAATGACATTTTGTAATAAAAACAAGTTTCACACATGTAATCAAATATTATATAAATATTATCAAGTTTTACCATATTCTCTTGTTATGTCTTTACTTTGATTAAACTTAGAATTGTTTAAAACTTAACATAATATTAATAATGATCTATTTATCTGAATGAGAATCGGTAAATAACTTGTGAGTGTTGTACATCCGAGATAGGATTAAGCGATGTTGACTGGTCAAATCCATCGTTAAGGTTCCTCAGACCCAGGTATAACTCGTTGTTACTATTCTGAATGTCGGATAAGTAGGATTATTAATATGAAGAGATATCACTATAAACAAGTATGTTTCGAATGAGAGTTTTAACTAGTTGGGTAATGTTCTGTACGGAAAGAGAATTTTGCACCGGACAAAGATATAACCATTTGTCACGGATAAAGATACAAACATTTATTGCGGGTGAAGATACAAACATTCACCGTGAGATTCTCTGTTCCCAAGAGTCTTCCTAATGATTTAATGCCGTGGATATTGGAACATGTAAAGTTATAGAATATCTAAATATTAAAGATAAAATGTTACGATTGAGTATTAAGTCTCTTGTATCGATTGCAAGGACTTAATATATAATAATGAAAGATCTTTTAGAATTAAGATGAGAACTTTATTTATGAATAAAGAAAATCATACATAAACCTAATGATTTAACATTTATAGTGAGCATCAAGTCAGCTATAGTAGGTATAGTGATTTGGGGGCATCACAATAACTAAGAACTAGAGATTCAATATAGAAAATTGATATTTCTGTAAGTAAAAATAATAGTTTTACAAGTTCTCTTTCACATGAATAGTAGATGGGTCTCACACTCATGTAAAAAAATATCAAATTTTACTTGTAAAAATATCAATTCCCTCAATATATAACATTAATAAGCAACTGTGTATAAACTTGTAAGTCATAACTAATTGTTTTGAGTTGTATGTTTTAATAAAGTTTTTGAGTAGATATTTGTTTATGTGCAAGTCCAACTAACAGCTACTATGCTCCATGTCACCTAATTATTTTTTTTTACATCTTTGGCTCAAAATTAATTACAAGTGAGAGGCGCGTCGAGATATAATGTTCAACATAAGACAACAAGATCTAGAGTTTCAATATATAAGTGGTTTTTCCCCCTTCCAAATTTTACTCTTAACAAGTTCTATATTCAAAGTAAGATATTGTCTAATAATACCACGAATTATAAATGTCTAGAAAAACTTTATTCCTGTTTTTTTCTTGCAGGGCAATCTACATCAATGTAATGAAAGTGAAGAGGCTACGACAATAATGCCCTGAATAATACTCCCTCAACTAGAGCACCACCGGTTGATTCAAGCTCATCACCAGTGGTTAGGGTGGCCCTACTGTACCCAACGTAACCATAATCGTTTTAGCCATATCTACCGGTGAAATACTAGAAACAACGGGGAAAAGACTTTAATAACTAAAACCAACAAGCGAAAATGATAATAATGAAGGAGAGGTGCAATGCAAAAAAGGAAAAGAAGGGGGAAAGACCAAATAGCAAATTCACTTAACTTACTTGAAAACTGATGCAGGAGGATCTGAGTCTGATGATACCGACTTGTCGAATAGTGCTTTGATGACACTAAATTATCTAGAGAAAGGGGATCGACGCAAGGTCGACAAGTATTAGTGTCTTCGGACGAGTTTGGTGTCGGCAAGCATTAGTGTCTTCAGACGGATTCGGTTTACCGAGAGTCCAACCTCGAAAATCCCTTGAGTCTTAGTCTTTTTCATACTAGTAATTTGTAAGTATTTTTCTATTATAGTGTCACATGGTTATTTCACATAGTAAGGGCTAAAGGCCTACTTCGTGACATTATTTTAGTCATTATCAGAGTTAGTTACGAGGGCAACATTTGTACGTGATGGTAGTACCTTTTTACGTGGTATAATTTTAGGAATATGTTAAAGATTGCCATGTATTATACGTGTAAAGTTATTTTTTGTTGCCCAAGAACTTTTAGCTATATAACTTGGCTTCTGGGTTAAAGAAAATGGGCTTTTGTTTTGGATAATATTGAATATGAGAACTAGAGAAATTTTTCTTTGTGTTTCTTTTGGGCCAATCTTTTGTTTTCTTTCCTGTAAATTTACCTGCTTACCTAGCTCGCAGGATAATCGTTATCCCGCATTCGACGTCAGTTGGTATCAGAGCATCAAGCATTCCTTGGGGTTAGTACTCATTAATTTCAATGATTGGTGGTCGTGGACAGGTTCCGACTAAGGAAGACCCACACCGTGATCGTAACATTCAGGATGTGATGATTAAGGATTTACAGAGACAAGTTAAGACTTAACCTGGCGTCTAACGCCACAGGATCTTGATCGTCGTGGACAGGTTCTGCCTAAGGAAGTCCCGTACCTTGATCGTGATGAGGAGGATTACTACTCAGAGTCCATTTTCAACAATCCTTATCACCAAAGAGATTAATTATAGGAACGACGTAGTCGAGATGATCATTGTCGAGATTTGGGTTTCAAGGTAGAGTTATCGGAGTTTTTTGGTACATTACAAGAAGAAGGATTCATCAATTGGATAAATGAAGTGGAGCGAATCTTCGAGTATAAGGAGGTTCCAGAAAATGTTAGGGTAAAACAGGTTGCTATTAAACTAAAAAGGCAGAGCATCTGCTTGGTGCGAGCAGTTGAGACGCTCATAAGAGAGGCAGGACAAGTCTAAAATCACGGATTGGGGAAAGATGAAGAAGAAGATGAAAGAACACTTTCTTCCTTTTGGCTACACTCAATCCTTGTTTAAACGACTACATTTGCTAAGACAAAGAACTAGGCCAGTCGATGACTATACAGAGGAGTTCAACCAGTTGATAGTCCAGAATGATTTTTCTGAAATAGAGGAACAGGTGGTAGCAAGGTATTTGGGAAGATTACGACAACCCTCACAAGATGTTCTCAGTCTTCATTTGATTTGGACTGTTTTTGAGGTTTACCAGTGAGCCTGACCGATGATGAGGAGTAATCCAAATAGTAGGTCGACCCAACCTCAACAACCCCCTTTTGCACCCCAACAACCACGAGGTAATTCTAGCTCTAGTATTAACTATTTTAAATGTGGTGAGCAAGGTCATTAGGCGAATGAGTGTAGAAAACCTACCAGTTAGAAGGGTAAAAACCTCCTGATTGCTTGAGGAAGATGTGGTGGATGAGGCTGAAGAATATGGAAAGCCTGTATATGATGATTATGAAGATGAGGACATATTGTATTGTGATGGGTAAGAAACTTTAGTCATCCGTAAGAGTCTGTTGACCCCTCAAAGGAGATTTAGAAGATGATTGGTTGAGAATCACTATATTCCACACGATTTGCACGGTGGCAGATAAAGTGTGTAGATTGATCATAGATAGTGGTAGCTGTGAGAATGTAGTGTCTGAAGAAGCCGTCCAAAAGTTACAGTTGAAGATGGATCATCATTTGAAGTCATACAAACTGTCATGGTTGAACAAAGGTAATAAGGTAACAGTGGACAAAAAGTGTTTAATCTCATTTTCTATTGGTAAAAAATATTTTGATAGTGTTTGGTGTGATGCGTCTATGGATGCATGCTATATGTTGTTGGGTAGACTTTGACAATATAACCGTAGTGTTGTTCATGATAGTTCATTACCAAAAATCTAAACATTTGAGACGAAAAAATCCATCTCAAATAGAGCAAAATTTGTCTCAAAATTGATTTTGAGAAGGATTTCGCCTATCTCAAAATCCGTGTCAATAAGTCGCGTCGCTAAATTGTCCGTCTCAATATCCATTTAAAAAAAAAAAAATTAAAACGAATTTTGTCCGTCTCAAATAGACCAATGATAAGTTATATTTTGAAATCGCTTATATCCGTCTCAAATTTGGCAAGAAGCATTGGCGTATATAATTTGAAACAGATAATATTGTCTCTAATCCGTTTCTAAATAGTTTTAACATAAAAAATATATATATTTAAGACATTTTATTTTCGTCTCTAATCCGTCTCAAACATTAACAATGAAAAAAATTAATTTTAAATTCAATTTCTAAATCTGTCTCATAATTAAAAATATCTTTTTTCAAAAATTTTTATCTTTAAAATTTTTCACACCCAAACAATTTTAATACTTGAACTTAATAAAATAAAACGTGATCAAAACACAATAATATTAATTATTGCAACAATCATTACATGTCAATTATGTACATTTTTTACGAAATGTTACAAACTAGTACAAAATTACAATCAATTTTTTTGGCCTTTGATATCCCAGACCGTCAAAATGCAACTAGCAACATTCAAACAATCCTATTTCTGGTATATAGGTTGGAGGCATCATCAAAGGGGTAATGGGTTGGCTTCAGGAATCGTACGTAGATCACAAGCTGTTTTGATGGAAGAGGGAAGGAAACAGAAGAAAAATGCATTAGAAATAATAAATAAATAAATAAAATAGTGCCAAGAATGTTAGAGTAACTTGCTATTTATCTTTTAGTGCCAAAAATCGTACGTAGGGGTAATGGGTTTGCTATTTATCT
The DNA here is from genome assembly GCA_947179155.2 of Hedera helix. Taxonomy (NCBI): domain Eukaryota; kingdom Viridiplantae; phylum Streptophyta; class Magnoliopsida; order Apiales; family Araliaceae; genus Hedera; species Hedera helix. The sequence goes on from OX359267.1 coordinate 29,742,516, forward strand.
TTTAGTGTTAAGAACTGAACCTTGGCGTGCAGGAGGTCTAGCTCAAGATGTTGAAAAATTGAAGCAAGCAGTAGACCATAACCCATGCAATTGTTCATAAAACAATGTTCAAAGCAGAATGGCAAGAAATATGGTAGAGATTTAGGCATGCAATCAATTAAGATTCCTCTTATCAAATCTAGATCAAAAGATGATAACATTCTATCATACCTAAATGACATAGTGCTAAATATTCTCACCAGGAGACAACTCTGCAAGCTTTGGTGGAGTTCCAAGTACACGTTCCATGTCAAAGCGAACTTCAATGTTGTGCTGTATCCCACCACCATCAGCTAATAAAGCAGCTTCGCAGTTTTAACGCACTTGTCTCCGTTACACTTGTCTATAAACCACAAGAGAAAAGGCCCAAAAAATATCAGTAATTTTGCAAATACTTCACTTCAAAGAGAGAATTTATAGATAATAATCCACAGAAAAATTGATTTGTGGCTACTTAGAGTCGAGCAAGGCCTAAAGATGCTATATACACACAAAAAGTGGCATAAGTTTCGCTACCATGAATAGGTGACATTTCTGGTTTTCACTGGTGATATTATAAATAACTACTGGTCTGTCATCAATTAGGATACTTTGACTAAACTTTGAATAGGTGAATCACTTGCTTTCAAGTCGTTAGGAGGCCGAAGAACTTTGGTGCGTGTTTGTGCTCTTTGGAATTACGAGAATGAGTACAGAAATATAGCAAAAAGAGGTTGCATATGAATTCTCATTGATTACGCTAGCTATTATGAACATAATAGGTGTTCCTTTGAGGATTTAGAGAGGTCTATTTTTCAAATTCACTTTGTCTTTCTCCTTTTATTCGACCGGAGCTTTAGGAAAGTTGGATTTTAGAGTATAGATGTACTTATTTTTTGGTACTTTTTGTGTTGGATATAGAAGGCCTTTTCCATTCCATAAAGTGCAGAGAATATGGCATATCTTTTTGTGTATAAACGGAGAATGTAACAAAAATATATAATTATCATCTAAAATTGCAAACTCAACAGCCAAAGGTACTGGTATCTAACCTTAATAGTTCCAAAATAGGTCATGATACTCGGTCGGTTCAACCGTGCCATTGCCATGATAGTACCTGGCATCTGAAATAAAACATGGTAAGAAATTATTTATTTAGACAACAATGTTACCATAAATCAGATATGAACAACGAATATTACAGAGAGAGCTGACAGGAAAGCATTTATAGTGGTAACTACTAAGTTTAAATTGTGAGAAAACAAACATGCACATTGAAAATGAAGATTTAGAATCAATCACGACCTTGAACCAGAAAGATTTGTTTTTAAGAAAGCTTTACTAATATGAACAAGTTCCATAAGTACTAAGCTAAAAAGTAACTATAATAGTGCATAAATAGATAGGAGATAAAAAGATTTCTTAAAAAATCAGTTCAAAAAAAATTAAAAAAATGAATCATAGACAATAATATTAATGTTTAAGAGCAAAGTCATACTCCACGAAGAGAAAATGGAGAAGGAACCAGTACATATATTTTACTCACATGCACTCAAACACATGCACTTTGTACAAGAAAGCTCACAATTTTCTCCACAGTCACACAGACCCATTTCCCCACAATCAGGCATACCGAAAATAGAAGCATACAATTAGACAATTACAAAATATGAAAGCAACAAAAACAGAGTTCACATTCAAAAAGAAAAGAAAAGATTAAAATATAGTAAAAGGGCTCACATTTTTGTTACAACCAGGGACAAAGACGTTGCCATCATACCACCGAGCAACCATGACAATCTCAATACTATTAGCAATCAAATCCCTTGACTGCAGGCTATAACACATACCTCTAGTCTATGATGTAGAGTAACTTGTTACAAGCCTACGATGGAGCAACTTAATAGTTGCTTGGGTTCCTCCTCCCACCCCCACCCCCACCCCCACCCCCACCCACAAAAACACAGCACAAGAATAACACAGAGATATACAATGGAAACAATTACACTAACTATGAGTGCACTAAATATCTCAGCAAGCTTCTCAGCAACATGCTTAAAGTATATAACAGGAATAGTGCATATAGTTGGTGTGTAATAGTGCATATAGTTGGTGTGTTCAAAATTCATATAGTGGGGTGGGTGTGTGTATGTAATAGTGCATATAGTTGGTGTGTTCAAAATAAGAAATACAAGCCAGTAAAGAGCAACAGGAAAAGAAGATATGGGAGAAGATAACTCTTCATGACACTAAATTTATAATTTATTCAGGCTTCCATGATAGGAACTACATGATCAAGATGAGAATACACATAAAAAAGTAGTGATTCAAGAAATAGGAAGATTTTATACAGAGGAGAGTATACATAATCATGATACTGTTACAAAATCACAACCTCAAACCTACTATAAGAGCAGAATAGCAAACGTTCACTTAAAATAGATTTGTATGTATTATTTAATAGAAGAAAAGAAATCATATAGACTAACATACTCAATAGGGTTTGTCAAAACTTATACCCTCATTTTCTCTTAATGCTTCTTAAAATGGTTAGCATATTGGAGTATAAAATTGTATGTTATATTCAAGAGTGCGAAGCATTTGACTGTTCTAATTTATGATTGTTGTTTTGATAGCATTACGTAGAATCAGTTAACTCCTTTTTGGCTTTAAATTCTAATATTCTCCTACAGAAAATTGCACATGTTTCTTTAAACAGATGCATGCTCTTTTTGGCTTCTAATTCTGATGTTCTCCTACAGAAAATTGCACATTTTCTCTAAACGGATGCATGCTAATTTACATATAATCAATTAACTCCTTTTACATGTTCTCTCCACATACTAGTTGGTTACGTTATAATAACGTACTCTTAAATCGTTCGCATTTATACTACGATAATTACTATATCTTTACATTTTATTTCATTTATGTACAAGGTTTATTACACCAATACATTCCTTATGCGTAACCACATAACTAACACATAACACATTGGTTACTTAGAACATAACTACATTTATCACATTAGTTTGTCACATCAATTCCTTAACTTAAGTTTAAATCAACATTACACAATTTCATGTTGGTTAGTCAAACCATTTCTTGATATTTATTACATTTGCCTCTTTAATGTACTTTTAATGTCTTCCTTAACATTACCCATTTTGGTCATTTCATATTAGACCTTACATAGCAATATAGCATCACATGAATCAAAACAAAAAACAGAATCTGGTAGCACTGTTCCGAAAAAAGAAAACAGGTTCTGCAGAATTTGGATTTTCCTTGCTACTTTGACGATTTTTAATATTTATTTTACAACTCTATTTACTACACTACTTGGACATAACTCCATACCATATACCAAAGTATTTATTCATGCTAAGAGTTGGGTAAAAACATAACATTGGGACATTCAAACTGAGAGTTAAAGATGGCTGTTCATAACAGAATTCTGCAGATTTTCTGCAGACTTTCTGATTTTCGAAGCAATTTTGGTGATTTTTAGTATTTATTCTACAACTCGGATTGCCACCATTTTTGGACACCAATTAGACCTTACTTCCTAGTATTTTATTCCACCAATAGTTTGTTAAAAATATTACATTAAAATCCGGTTATAAAGCCTTGAATTTGCCGAATCATCACAGAAAATTCCTTAAGACTCTTTTGGTTTCAAAGTTATTAAAAACCCATTTTTACTTCTATTGAGTTTCAGAACAGTAGTTCTTCACTCTCTGAAGCCTCCAAGTTGTTACAACTTGTTCCATTACTCATAAAGTACATATGCTGAGCTTTAAATACACCTTAGTTTCATGTACTCATATAACACATACTTTAACATTTACCAAAGTTGTGATTTCATTTCCAAAACGAACCAATATATGCCTCACATTTCAAATCTGTACTCAAACAGTCCACTTACCTTACCGAGATCAACATTCTTTTATGTTCGTGGTACATTTCAAGTTAGGTTAGCTTTAGGTCTTATCAATACATAACTCTATCTTTTAGACATTTGAGCTATAGCATATAAGGTCAAGTTTTTACCACATCAATCCATATCACTTCTAATGAGCTTGAAAACATATTTTTAACTTGCTTGCTTCATTCATTTTACACCTTTTAATTAAAACATATAGCAGCCCTGTTTTGATTTAAGAAACAAAACAGTTCTTTGTTTCCTTTAAAGCACAAAACAAAACAGCCCACTGTTTTGTTTAAGCACAGCAGCCCTCATTTTCATTTGAAATACATAACAGCCATTTTATTTGCAACTTACATAACAACCCTTTTCAACAAAACAACCCCTTTTTATTTGAAACATAATAGCCCCTTTATTTAAAAAGAATAAACACATAGTAGCCACATAGCAGTCATTTTATTGCACGCATAGCAGCCACATAGCAATCCCTTTTTCAACAAAACAATAACAACCCCTTATTTTATTAAAAAAAACTATGGCAACCCCTTTTCAGTTGAAACACGTCACAGCTTTAATTCATAATAATGGAATCCAATATTATCATACATAGAGCTTTGAAACATTCTATTCTTTAATTCTTTGATCATCAAATTACATGAATGATCAATCAAACACATAACACATACTTCATGGTTTTCACCATTTAAAACATACTAGGAATTCCTTTGGCTCATAGCTACATAAAAACATATATTGGACCTTTTAAGTTTTAAAAACTTTACTATATATCATAGAGATTACTTTCGCTCTATTTTTTCAAAACATGTTTCAACATACTTGAATGAAAACTAACATTGACAACAAGAACCTTGAAACAAAACTTTATCCTTTGATTATCACATTTCATGAATGAACATACCATGTACATAATTCATGAATCTCACAATCATGCATATACATATTCTTGAAAACCAACTTAGTCTAGTTTAACACTAACATGATGGGAACTAATATTTTCGTTTGGTAATCATTCGTCCTTTCTTAGTTTACATGAATGAGCATATCACACATAATCACATCCTCATTTATCAAAATATGTATATGTATATATGATAAATTTATGCTCTAGAACTAGTTTCCATTTAAGTTTGAAAATCACACATAGAACAACAAAGCTAGGAAATTCATTCTCTTAGAACTTTTAACGAACACTTGGTGGGAATTTCATAATTCAACATAGATATTAGCCACATAAACACATAACTCCTTATATTCTCCCAACCTTATATCTTCCAAATCCTCCATGATCCTCAAATCACAACACACATAACCTCCCACAATACAAGGATATATATAAAATAGCCATGAACACAAGTTCTTGTAAAATCTTAAGAATGCAAGTCTTATACCTTTGCTAGCTTGCTAATCCTTGATGATTGTTCCTGCTTGCTTTTGGTTGCTAGAAATAACGTTAAGGTTGCTGCTGGAACTTCTCTATTTCTTCCTCTACTCTACCGGCTCTTCCTCTATTCACTATGCTCTCTTCTATTTTTCTTACTTAGTAAAAGGTGCAAGGTTTTAGTATTGGTATAGGAGATGACTACTTAAGGAAATAATACTCCTTCTCCCGCCAGCTTTCTTTAGCCCCTACAACACCTCCACTAGACCTCTACATAATCCCTACAACATCATTTCACAGCTGCACAAAGATATTACAAAGATAATAAATAATAAAAAAATGAAAAATATTCACATTATGTTATTTTAATTAAATAAAATATTATTTGAAAATTCTCGGTCATTACAAAGATATTATGACCATAAATGGATGTACGTAGTATATTCAAGTTTCCTTCCACATGACTAAGTAGTAAAAACATCCAAAGTATTTACAAGATTAATAACATACTCTTTACAGGAACGGGAAGCAGGTTGAATGCTTTCAACAAATTTTAATTCATCCTGTAAATAATAAGAGTTGCAAAAGATGAGTTCATCCAAAGACTTAACAAAAATGGTGAGGGAGAATAATAAAGAAAAACTTATATTAGACCAATCCAGGATTTGTCCTGTCTCCATTTACAAGTTTGATGATCATATAATCAAAAGCGGCATCTTTCACTTCTTCTTTTTGCGCATGTCAAGTACAGGATCACTTCGTTCTTCCTAAAAAAAAAAGAAAAAATCATTTGTACTCATAACTCAAGTTGGATAGAGTGAAACAGAGACTAATAAAGTACTTGTTCTAATGGCACAAGCATTGTGTGTGCAAATTACTGTAAAGATATAATAAGAGTTTTATCAAATTTTGGGAATATAATGAAAAATAGAAAAAATTAAGAAATAAGAAATTGTAACAAAACCAAACCAAACTTATAGGGGGCAAAAGGGGAAGAAGATTTGTTACACAGCCTCTAGGAGCAGTTATTTTCTTCCTCTCCCTTAATAAAATAGATAATCATCTAGTATGCTTGAATACTAAATATGCAACACAAGCCTCAATAACATGGTAACCACTGTTCAGTATAAGGAAAGCAGTTAAAATTATCATGGCAAGTAGATAAACATTGCTGATAGAAAGTTTAAAGATGTTTATCATACTCATTCTAATCTTGCGTTATGATTCTAGATGATGCTGATGTAGAAGAACCTGTGTCTTGGCTCTCTGCAATGCAAGATACTGCAATCCCAATTACACACATTAGTAATGAATCAATGAGAATTCCAAAAAGTGTTACTCATCATGCAAAAGCTCTTGCTCTGGACTAGCAGAGATTCATTTATTTACTTTCCACAACAATTTATTTCTTTCATCATTGTGTCTAACTGTCCATAAGGTACACACAAATGCACACATTCTCTTGCGTGCAGGCACACACACAAGGACCTAATTCAGTAGTTCTTGTATCAGGTCCTTTCGTGGTGTTCCAAAACTAAGTACGCTCAAACATATTGGGGGAAGAGGGGGGGGGGGGGGGGGGGGGGGTGATGCAAGGATCTAGGTTTTGAAGAGATTGGAACTCATACCATCTTTAGAATTGTCAGTTAACTCCTTGCAAGACTGCTTCCCCAACCGGTATTTCTGCAAGAACGAGAGCAGATACAGAGAAAGTTATGCTTTTAAGATTGGAACTATCATACACAAAGAACTATAATTATGTGAAGCAACTGTTCCACCAAATGGAGATCGCCAAAAAATGAACTACGTAAAATTACAGCAAGAATCAGCATACAAGACTTTACATTCTTTTCGTATCAATTCAAAAGTTAATCATGGCTTTTCTCACTTATATGGATTTTCATTTTTAGATTCACCCATATGTGAATGCATGTCTATACCACCATATATTCTTTTTTTCATCTCATTTTTCCTTCTGGAAATTGAACAACCATGGGAACGTAAAATCAAAACAATTGAAATAACAAACCTGAAGATGTGATTTTAGATGATAAAGGGTTAGGCCTTTTACCCCCATTGTTCTCATAATTGTCTTTGGTGCTGCTTCTGCAACTTATATTAGGATATTGTAGAACGTTAATATTCGCCCACTGAACAAACATAAATAGTAAGTAATTAGAGCAGGCACTAGTAGGCAGACAGCAGCAGGCAGCAGCAGAGCAACAGCAACAGCTAGCAAACCAGTAACACTGCAAGTCTGCAACAGCCAGGTAGTAACATTTGAAGCTATGAATGAGGGATATAAGATATAATGGAGGTGGATTTTAACTGTTGAAGCTATGAATGAGGGATATTATTCAGGGGATAGTAAAGAGTTTAGTTTTATGTTGAAACATTCAACTTACAATATAAATTTATACTTCGATTATGCAATAAATAATAAAACTCAGTTACGCAATTAACCAATCAAAAGACACATCAGGTTATTCACACTTGACATGTCAAATGAACTGAATCCAGGTCCTTGCATTACATCATATAAATTTGCTTGTAATAAGTGAATAATTTCAAAGATCAAAGAACAATTAGGGAAAACTAAAGGACCAACAAGAACAAACCGCAACCAAATGTATTTTCATTTAAATCAAAAATTCTACTCTTAATCACTTTCATAAACCACTATCCAGAACACGACCACCCTAACTCTACTCTTAATCACTTTCTAGGTTAGAAAACAGTTTTGGAATATCTAAAAGTAATTCACATTCAAGATAAGTGACAAATAATAACTTTAACAACAAACAAATCAAGATGACATGAAAATTCATTTCAACAGGTTTAGAGAAAGAGATTGCAACTGATACCCATGTTCAAAATGCTAAGATAATAACTTGGAATAAGGAGGATTATCAATGAACACTGAACAATACTGTAATTTGAAGACAACAACATTCTTCCCCCCAAATTATACTATTAAAATCATACTAAATGTTTGACTAAAATGTACTGGTCCAACACAATCTGAAGTCTTAGGTATTTAAATAAACTTGACTAGATTAATTTAATTCAACATTATTCCAAAATCCAAACTGCAAAAGCAAAAGTGAAAATTCCATTTAGAAATCTATAAGGTTCTGAGAAGTTGAAGCCAGTTCAAGAACATTACCCCAATGAAATCTCAAATTATAAAACAGACAAAGTATGAGTGTGAATCATTCACTCTTTTCTTTTTGAAATTGGTGTCAAATATAGTAAAGTGTTAAAGAAATCTACAGGTTAGTAATGAATTGCTTCAATGCTAATTGGAAAAAGCCATATTCAGTTATTCACAAAACCCTAGCTCTGAAACAAGCAACTAATTGCTACTACCATTTTCACACAACTTTTTGAAGAGAAATCAATAAAACTGCCAGAAAAAAGAGAGACTTACAGATCTGATAGATATTAAGAAATTGACGGAGCCGCGGACAGGAGCAGTCTAGCAGATAGCTAAGTCGGCGACTGCGTGTTTCATTTGGGGAGAGGAGCAGTCTAGCAGAGAGGAGCAGTATAGCAGATAGCCGAGTCGGCAACAGGCGAGTCGGTGCGGCGATGGCGAGAGCGAGAGTGGTTCGCTCAGTCCTAACCCTAGATACAATTGTTATTGTACGAATGTTGAAACGCTTACCTAGATACATACAGAGACGACAACAGCTTCAAATTGAAGTAGAACCTAGAGTGGGAAAAACAATTTGAAAATTATTAAAAACCGATTGAGACTCCTTTAACTGATTACACTCCAAATGAACAAAGAGATAAGAAAATATGTGAAAGAAAAGAGAAGTGAGTCCCAGTAAACACCCGCCACCGAAAATAAGAAGTAGCGGAGGGAAATTAAAAATTTTGAGTCGGACATTATATCCGTCTCTAATTTCTTTTCTAAAATATGGAGTAAATTGGATACTAATATTTAGGGGTCTATTCAATTAGAATTTGTAAGAATTTATAAAAACTTTAAAAGTTTAGTTGTATTCAATTAAAACATTTAAAGAGTTTATAAAAGTTTAGTGATATTCAATTACAACTTTTCTAATGTCTTTAAAAGTTATGTGGTATTGAATTAAAACTTTTACAAAGTCTATAAAAGTATTTCGATATTCTAAAAGTCATAAATTTTAAAGATTTCTATCAAATGGTGGAGTTTGATAGACTTTAAAACAGGATTTATTCATCTTCAAAGTCTTCCAAAATCTGGTCTCATGCCCAAAGACTTCCAAATATTTGCCAAAAACTTTTAAATATTTGAGAAAGGGAGAAGATGAAAATAATATAAAATAAATACAAATAAAATTAATAAAAACACATAATAATAAATAATTTTTCTAAAATAATAAAAATACTTAAAAACTAACAAATAAAAATAGTATAAAATAATATAAATTAATTGAAAACTCACAAAATATATCAAAACAAAATTAAAATAAATATTAATACATTTAAGTACAAAATAATTATAAAAACTTAGCATTTACGGAATAAAAATATAGCATAGTTCATCCTCATCAGCTGTGTAAGCGTATATGTTAGTGTTGATAAAAAATAAAAATATGAGACAAAAATTTCGGTCTCTAATCTGTCACAAATATAAATATTTATTTATTTTATTATTATTAATAATCTAATACGAACACTGTTAGTGTCAAATCTGTTTCAAAAATACGTTTAAAATGTTGAAAAAATAATTAATTTTTGAGACGGCTAAATCCGTCTCTAATTTTGTGTCCAGAAATTGAGAGTAGATTTAGAATCGTCTCAGTTTTTTACTTCCAAAACATGTCGAGGCACGACAAAAATTTGATTTCTAAATCCGTATCAAATTGCTAGAATCAGAGACGAAATTTAGTCCATTTCTAAATATCGATTTTAGATGCCCAGTATTCTAGTAGTGGTCAGAAGAATACATACTCATTTAGTATAAAAGGAAAGAAGATTGTGTTGCCATCTTGGTGAGAGGAAATTAGTACTGCTAAGGCGGTCGAAAATACCAACCTTTTGTCCATATGTAGATTTTTAACCGAGGTTGAGCATGAAGGTGTGGTATATGCTTTGCTTCCTTGTGGGAATAGTTCAGTAGAAAAGAATACAGAAATGTCAGCTGATGTGCAAAAGTTGTTATCGAAGGTTGTTAATTTGATGCTAAAAGAGCTTCCACCTACACTACCGCCAATGAGGGATATTCAACATCAAATAAATCTTATCCAAGGATCGAGTCTTCTGAACAGACCAACATATAGACTCAACCCTAAGGAGTCCGAAGAGTTACAGAAACAGGTAGTGGAATTGATGAAGAAGGGTTGCATTCATGAGAGTATGAACCCTTGTGCAATACCAGCTCTATTAGTGCCGAAGAATGATAGATAATGGAGGATGTGTATTGACAGCAAGACAATCAACAAAATTATGGTGAAGTATCGTTCCTAATTTCTCGCCTGAATGACATGTTGGATCAGCTGTCCGAAGTAAAGGTCTTCTCAAAAATTGACCTAAAAAGTGTTTACCACCAGATCAAGATAAGACCTAGAGATGAGTGGAAGACGGCATTTAAGATGCAACATGAGTTATATAAGTGAATGGTTATTCCCTTCGGCCTTTTCAATGCTCCAAGTACATTTATGAGGTTCATGCACCAAGTATTGTGACCTTTCATAAGGAAGTTTGTGGTTGTCTACTTCGATGATATTTTGATCTACAATTAGAATTGGGAGTCACATCATGAGCACCTCTGAGCTGTGTTTGATGTATGGAGGAAGGAATGCCTGTTTGTCAACCAGAAAAGAGCTCTCATTTCAAGACTTCGGTAACCTTCCTTAGCTTTGTTATTTCTACCGAAGGTGTTCATGCTGATTAGTCAAAGATTGATCCAGTCTTGGTATGGCCTATGCCGAAGAGCTTGCATGATGTCAGAAGCTTTCATGGATTGACTTATTTCTATCATCGGTTCATTACTATACCTTAATTGCATATATTATAGAATGCCTTCAAAGGGCGTGAATTCTAGTGGTCCGAAGAGGCCGAAGCCATTTTTCAGCTGGTCAAGCAGAAGATGATCGAAGTACCAGTATTAACACTCCATGACTTTGAGAAAGTCTTTGAGTGAGAAGTTATCATGATGAAAGAAGAACTACTCTACTTACGATTTGGAGTTTTATGCCATTGTTCAATCTTTGAAGCATTGGCGTCATTATCTAGTGCAGAAGGAATTCATCCTTGTCACTGACCATGAGGCTTTGAAGTATATCAATGGTCAACATAAGCTAAGTCGAAGACATGCCAAGTGGGTGGCGTACTTGCAGGAGTTTACTTTCACATTGAGGCACCTATCGGGAAGTCTGAACCGTGTTGTCGATGCACTTAGTCAACGGGTTTTACTTCTTAGCACAATGAGTAACAAAGTTACAGGGTTTGAAACCTTTACCGATATGTATAAAATTGATCCTTCTTTCGAGAAGATAGTTCTGGAAGTAATTAAAGGTCGACGGCATGACAATATTCTTCATCATGATTTATCTGTTTCGGGAATTGCAGTTATGTATACCAGATTGTTCACTCAGGTAACATATTGTTAGTGAGCTGAACAACGAAGGGCACTTTGGGATAGATAAGACATTGGCCTTGATTTCAGCTGACTACTATTGGCTAAAGATATCTAGCGACGTGGCTCATTATGTGGAACGATGTTATGTATGTCAGAGATCGAAATGAGTTCTTACCAATGCAGGATTGTACACTCCCTTACTTGTTCTTGAAGCCCCTTGGTTCGATGTGAGTGTAGAATTTGTGTTGGGCTTACTTCGAACCTAGAGGACTATGGATTCTATTCTAGTAGTGGTTGATCAATTCTCTAAGATGACTCATTTTGTCCCTTGTTGTGACGCCCCCAAATCTGGGCCCACACAGCCCAAACTTGAGTCGTCAAAAGACTACAACAAAATTATTACAACAAAGCACAACGTACAACAATACAGTGTATAATAATACACAACTAAGTCTTCACTATTATTGCCACGCTATTTTACAAAACGTGAAGACTATGATAACTATTCCTCGGACCCTCACTCCATTCCCCGGCTAGACCCTGTTATGTTTTCATCTCCTGTTGAAAAACAATGGAACAAAAGAAAGGGTGAGCTCAAATAGCCCAGTAAGAAATATCATGACTAAGATAATGACGAATAAATTATCATTAGCCTTCAACAGTTGAGTTCTTGATAGAATACAATAGACTACAAGGTTTATATCAAAAACTGCAGTTAAATTCTTAAACAATGTTCAGATCAATAATAGCAGCGGAATGAGCAATCTATTAGAAGAATAATGCAGATTATAATGTCCACTCGCTTCTCTTTTTCGTAAAAACATCATCAACTTTTATCATCTGAAATACCATTAGTCATGATAATAAAAATTCACAGTTCCTGATCATAATCATGCAAATCAACAGTTCATCTTTGCACTACGGGCCAAAGATATTTAATATAGCACCAGCGGTCATGATTATACCAGATTCAGCCTTTGGTGATAATCATACCAAACAACAGTTCATCTATGCACTACGGGCCAAAGAGAACTTTCACCACGTGCCATAAAAGACACCGAACAGATGTATCGCCTTTAACCTATTATATCGCCTTTAACCTATCATCTGTTCAACAAATATATCACATCTGTGCCCCCGGCCACAAATATTCACAACAGCTTGATTTTTGGATGATTAGAATGATATAAATGATGAACAGAAGAAATAGGATAACAATAAGTATCGGAAGTTTACTTTGTACAGATTCAAATAATGTCCAAATTGTCAACATGATGTGGAGTGAAATTCAAGATCCACAGTTCAGAATAACGGTTACAATTCAATAGAAAGGTTCACGTAAATAGGAAGGTTCAGTTGAAATAATGAAGTTCAACTATTATGGAACATATAATATTTTCAGGAATTATAGAAGCAATAGTTCCATAATAAATTTCGATTTAGGAGTATGAAAGAAAATAATATCCCTTACCGTAGCAGGTTTGATTAAAAAAAGGTGAAGGAAATTAATACAAAGGGTTATTCACCAACAGGCGGCAATCCGCTCCGTAAGGTTATTCCCACAATTTAATAGAATTTGAGTACAAAGAGTTATTCACCAAACAGGCGGCAATCCGCTCCGTAAGGTTATTCTCAGAGATTAATAATGAATGAATACGAAAGGTTATTCACCAACAGGCGGCAATCCGCTCCGTAAGGTTATTCCCACAATTTAATACATGGAAATAAAAGGCACGTCTTATGAGTAAGGAAGAAACAATATTATTATCGAAAATCAAATAATGATAATCCCTTACCATAGTACGTTTGAATAATGGAAGATGAAAAAGATGGTATCCCTTACCTCAACACGTGACTGGATATTGATTTAAATGAGGTTGATTAACTTGAACAGTACACGTATACTTATAGATCTTCACAAATACTCAAGATGACTTAAGCACACTTAGAGAAAACTTTCACAAGAAGTATTTAGAGAGAGAAAGAAAGAACAAGTAAGGAAGTTTATGAAAAATCCTTAAGTTAAGGCTTCTATTTATAGCCAAAAATCTTATCATTCCTTTAATCTAAACCATTCATTTAAAGATCATCTTTTAATCTACACCATCCATTTCAAATTTTATATTATCTTTAATCTACACCATTCATTTCATATTACCTAATAATCACCTAACTTTATATTATAAACAAATCAATTCAATTATTCAACAATAATTCACACTTTAATCTACACCATTCATTTCATATTACCTAATAATCACCTAACTTTATATTATAAACAAATCAATTCAATTATTCAACAATAATTCACACTTTAATCTACACCATTCATTTCATATCACCTAATAATCACCTAACTTTATATTATAAACAAATAACTTTATCAATTCAATTATTATGACTAATTGTTATAAATACAGTATAGTTAGCTCTTAGATATCAAGTCAATAAATTAATGAAATACAACTGTTTAAATAACATCATAATAGAGATAACAATAATGTAAAAGAAAGCATACGTTACTGTGTAATGACAATTATTGATTCAATAATGTGAATTACTGTGCATATGTTACTGTGACAATTATTAGGTTCAATAAATTTAAAAACAGTGCAGCAACAATTATTGACTCAATGATATAAAATACAGTGTAATGACAATTATTAAATCAATAATGCAAAATACTGTGTAACAACAATTATTGAATTGATAATATAAAATATTATGCAGTGACAATTATCGATGAAATGATGCGTGACAGTTACGGTGTCAATTATCAGACCAATAATATGAGACACTATGCAATACCGTGTGTTACTGTAGAGTACCGTGTGCTACAGAAAATACCAAAAACTACCGTATGCTACTATTCTTTTATCACCGGTATTTTAACAGTTCCGTTGACTATTTTTATTTAAAAAGGTTATTTCTGTCGTTTTCTATATCCGACAAATATTCCGTTGTGGGGTCCACCAATAATTTGTTATTTCGGCGCCGTCGGACCAAACGAATATTCCCCGACCAAACGAATATTCCCCGACAAAGCGAATATTGTCCGACAAAATAAAATTTGCACATAACATCCTTAACTTTTAACTTTATCGATTTAACCACTTACTGTTTCAAAAAATATATATATATGAAGAAAAATTAAATTTTGTATTTCATAAAATTCGGGGTCTTACACTTGTCGAAAGACAATGGATGCTGTTTGGATAGCCCCACCTTAACTTTCGAGAGATTATATGTTTGCATGGTGTTCCAAAGTCATTCACTTCCGATTGTGACACCAAGTTTATGAGTAATTTTTGGAAGAGTTTGTGGGAGAAGCTTGGGATACTGCTGAATCTTAGTCGCACCTATCACCCTCAGACCGATGGTTAGACTGAAGTGGTGAACCGAAGTTTGGAAAATCTTCTACGGTGTTTAGATGGGTCTAAATCGAAGCAAAGGGATCTTGCTCTATCTCAAGTTGAGATTGCATATAGCAGGTCCAAGAACAGAACTACCGCCCTAAGTCCTTTTGAGGTTGTCTGTGGTCGAAATCCATCAGGGGTTCTAGAATTAACTCCCATTCCATGGGCCGGCAGTGTGAACCCCAAGGTAGAGGAAATGGCAGCATATCTTCGGAATGCCCATGATTGGAAGATTTTGGTGATTTTTTTTGGGCAGTGTTGACTCGTGACCAATTTCCTGTTGGAGAATACAATAAGCTTTTAAAGATCGAAAGATCGGGCATTGTGAGGTTATGTATAAAATTAATGATAATGCGTATGGTTACGTATACTTAGCCATCTGCGGATTTCGGACGTCTTTAATGTGAAACATTTGAGTCTTTATTTTGCGGAGTCCGACGACAATGCTGCGAACTCGAGGACGAGTTCTTTCCAACCTGGGGTGACTGATACAGGAGGATTTGAGTCCGATGATGCCAACTTGTCGAATAGTACTTTGATGACACTAAATTATCTAGAGAAAGGGGATCGCTGTAAGGTCAGCAAACATTAGTGTCTTCGCACGGGTTCGGTTTACCGAGAGTCCAACCTCAAAAATCCCTTGAGTCTAGCTTCAGACATTTATGACTTCTTTTATGATAATAGTTTATTTCTTTTAGCACGTGAGTCTGAGTTTTTTTCATACTAGTAGTTTGTAAGTATTTTTTGTTATAGTGTCACATGGATATTTCACATAGTAAGGGCTAAAGGCCTACTACGTGGCATTATTTTAGTCAGTGACAGAGTTAGTTACGTGGGCAACATGTGTATGTGATGGTGTAATACCTTTTTAAGTGCCATAATTTTTTGAATATGTTAGAGATTGCCACGTGATTATAAGAGTAAAGTTATTTCGTGTTGCCCAAGAACTTTTAGCTATATAATCCAGCTTGTGGGTTAGAGAAATGAACTTTTATTTTGGATAATATTGAATATGAGAACTAGAGAAATTTTTTTGTGTTTCTTTTAGGCTAATCTCTTATTTTCTTTCCTGTAAATTTATTTGTTTAGCTCGCAGAATAATCGTTATCCCACATCTGGCGTAAAAAACTTGGTGACCGAAAAAGGTATTCTCAAACGTGACAACAAGAATCTTCATTAAAATCCTAAATGATAAATATCGGCAAAGGAGGCAAATGCAAAAGTAAATGGTGAAAAAAAGGGAGCCATGAGCTATTTGTACCTCATCCACAAGCCAGATCTACTGTTGAATTTGAAATCTATGGTGTGGATTGACTTAACAGTTTTAGACTGTACAGGGCAGGTGAAATGATGCCTTTGGTGCTATAATTACCACGAAATTCAAAAAATGACACATTAAATTCGAGTAATAAAGCCACGTACGTTATTCTCAAATTACGCGTGTAATTGCCAATTGCCAACCTGCAACCTCCCACACTACCCTTAAGGACCTAGACGAGTTCCCGAGCAAATACCTTCCCTCAGACAATCATACCAATTAGCTTCATACTCTCGTATCCCACGAAAGAAGGACAAAGGAGTGGCGACAATGATAAGGAGTAGGATTAATCATAGGGCCTAAATGTCAAGAATGCTTGGGCGTGATGGTTTGAGATCCATCTAAGGCCCACTAGGGAGGCCCAAGATTACTCGAGGTCCACTAAGGAATGGGAGTCCAGGCCCGAGATCTAGATGGCCCATGACTAGACTATAGTCCATCCTAAGAGATCGAGTGCCTGATTAGTCTGGGCCTTGCAAACCCCAGGCGACTCAAGACAGTTGATGGGACTGGGACTGGGACCGCCTTTCTCATGTGGAGTGATCACCCATCAACTACCATTTGTGATGGGATTGATTCACCCCACTAAAAGAAAGGACTATAAATAAGAGCAGGAGACAACGAATGAATGTTAGACACACTTTACACACATACACCCCCTATTAATATCTTTTATCCGATTATTAATACTCACTCCAGAGGCATCCCACGGTGGTGCCACTCTTTTGGTCCTCTGTGAGGACGTGCATTGCAGGGCCAGAGCGCTAGGAGAAGCACCAAACACCTCACCTCAAGGATAGAGGATCATGATATATATCTCACAAACCAATTGCACAATGTCCCATAGTAAATTATGTGTATGTAAAAGAAACACTGTTATTAACTCCTTGAAATTCAAGCCAAATTTTGTAGCGTTAATAATTGTAACTTTTTAACAGTAAATGTGTTCATTGGACACAAATAATAAAGGGAAAGCCTTTCTTATCTTGATTTAGAATTCATTCAACATAAATTCCCCAAGAATTGTTCCCCCCTGGTCTCCGTATTCATTCTTAAACTATTTTTCTAATGATCAGTTGGTGAGAGCTGAAAGCCTGCGAGATTGTTGAGTAATAACAGCAGTAGTAGAGGGGCTTTGATCCAATACAACTTCATAACCATCGCTGAAATTTTCCATTCCATTAGCCATTAGTTGCCAAAATGTTGCACCCCCACACGGTCCTCCAGTCTTAGCACTCTTATAGACTGCGTCGTAAATATTCTCAAGGAATGCGTCTCTAGCAGCAACGCTATACCCCGATGACCTCAAAGATTTGCCGAATTCAGTCACTAACAATGGTTTCCCCAACACTGCCTTTGAGTCTTGGATGTGAGCTTCGACCCATTTATTCACAAATTCTATTTGCACCTGATCGTTGGAACCTGGTAGCCTGCAATGCAATCAATAAATTATTGTTAGGAAAAAATGTTTACTGTGACTCTCTCACTCCTAAAAGCATATCTGAAAGTCTCCATGTAGGATTAACTGTATTTTGGGCTGGAAGAATGAACCTTCATTTTGTATCAGAGAAGCCTATATATGAACAAGGATTAATTTCACTTGCCCACCTAGCCACTCTAGGTAATAATTTTTGACTCCATAGAAAATGTAAACTTAGTGGCTGAAAAAAAACATGCAAACTATTTTTTAACAACAAAACCACTGAACTTTCATGTCAGCTCATATTATCAAATTTTGCACGTTTTTTATAATTGTCTGAAAGTTTAATAATTTTGGTGACAAAAAAATGTACATTTTTTGATAGCTTGACAATGATTTTTTAGTCATTAAGTAGAAAATGTGTTACAAAGACTAATTTACCATTATATACGGTCCATTAGTTTAAAAAAAGATAATTTTGTAGTATACTAATGTGGAGTCTACTACAGCATCTGAGCACTAAATTTATAGTTTTATAGGCTTCTTAATTTTTATTAATGTGCAAAGTGGACTTTAGACAAATCATTTGGAGAAGGATGGGGCTATTAGTTACCATTGGTCAGGGTAGAGATGAATTGTGGCAAAATCTATTTGAGGAATCCCATTATTAGAAATGAAGTCTGTCCCAACTTGGTAATCAGGATAGTATTGTTTCTTTTCAGGCATTGATTCCCCATAGAATCCTTCAAGCCCAACTTCAAGAAGATGATTTCTGTCAATGGATTTGACATGGGCTGCCATTTCTTGGATCCAATCCTGCAATTGAGAGAGTCAAGTATGTTAAAATAGCAACTAAAAGTGTTTAATGACCTGGTTTATTTGAATCTTTGTTGGTAAATTAATTGACTTGTTTCCGTTCTTGGTTTGCTTGTAATTTTGTTGAGGGTTAATTACACATATGTCACACCAAGTTCTAGCACTTTCATAATTCGGCCTCTAAAATATTTGGACTTACAATTTATTATATGAAATTCCTAATTTCACACCGTACTTAATTTCACACAGTTTAGCCTCTGAGTGGATCATTAGTGTTTTATACCATTTGACCATATAAATATACGGGTTAATTACACTTGTATTACATCAAGTATCACTAAATTCATAATTCGACCCCCAAAGTATTCATATATGATCTGATTTCATTAAAAAAATTAAAATACTTCTAAATACTATGTAAAATTAAGTACTTCATGTAGTAAATTGTAAGTCTAAATATTTTGGGGCCCGAATTATGTAAGTGATGGAACTTGGTGTAACATAGGTGTAATTAACCCTTTTGTTAACACACCCTTTGCCCATAATTTCTCCAAATGTCCCTTGTTGCAAATCTTTTAGATCTTAAACGGTTAATTTTGCAGAATTAAACTTTGCAGAAGTAATGCAATTAAGCAGAAATAGTACACATGTATAAATGCATTTAAATTTCATGAAATTTTCACACACCTTACTTTTTGTCACGTTATATGAATGAGTACGTTGCATTGTATAACAAGAAAGTTGTATTTACAAGCGTCTTTGAAGGACTTTTTAACAAATTACATCTCTTGCTATACGCCGTGTGACTTATTCTAGGTGAACCTGACACAGATATTAGGAGGGTGAATTAGGAAAAATTTACCTTCAATCCGTAACATCTGATTCTGACTTTTACAAATGTTAAGTTGGGTACAATTTCATGAAATCGAACTATGTAAAAAAAAATCCTTAGAAATGCAAAAATTTAACAATATATGTTTCTCAGAATTTACCTGCAAAACTCTTCCAGAAAGGTCAGATTGGCAACGAGGCTCGTTCATCAGCTCCCATGCAAAAATAGTGGGATCATCTCTGTATGCAACGCCAGTTATCGAGTTCACCCTTGTGAGCACAGCCTTCACAAAATTGAGTTAAAGCCTAGCTTAAAATAGAGGGATTATTAACTCTACATTAATCACGAGATTATATAATTTCTCATAAATATATTTAATAATGACAAAAAATAGTTCATAGGACTATTTAAAAAACTATTAATTCTACATCATGAGATAAAATAATTCCAAATAATATTAAATTAAAATAAATTATTTAATACTATATATGCCGTTTGCGAACAAATATAGTCATAAAGTATATGTATACCTTAATATGATTTTTTAAAAATCCTTTAGTAATTGGGCTAGTAAAAAAGTCATCATCGTTTATGTATTGGCCTCTTTCTCTTGCCCACTGAACATATTGTTTTCTTCCTCCATAACTTTCCCAATTATTCACCATGCTTAGTATGAGAAAAACTCCATGCTTTCTGGCTTCTGCGACCACAAAATCCAAACCCTAAAACAAACACCAAGCCAACAATCCATCATCGAAACTAAAAATAAAACAACGGTTTACCAAAAATGGAAAGAAGGGAACAACCTTATGAAAATGTTATAATATAGTAATTATTTTCTCAGATTTCTATATGAATAAATATATAAATATAACATTCAATTGCTTACCTTAATAATTGACCTAAAAAATTACATTATATATTCAATTACTTACAATAATAAAAATCTAATAATTGAATAACTATCCTCTCAAAGATCTAATTGATATATCTATACTAAATTCAATCAATCGCTCATCTTAAAAATTTACTGAATAAATCTCAATACATACAGCCCGTGCTGTACAGGGGTAGGTGAACTGTGCCTGGATAGATCGGATAGATGTGTAATTCAGTCCTTGTTATAATTAAGGATGCCAACACTGTGGTGACATATCTTTTTTGAAATGAGGGTGATATTTTAAAGAGAAAAAAAAATTGAATGTTATTAATATATGTTTGGTTACTTAGAGTTTGAGTTAGGCGCTTAGTGCGTTTTGATGTCCTTAAAAATTTTATTCATTTAAACATAAGTTATTTCAAAAATAACTTATTTCACTCACAAACATAGCGTTTTGGACCTTAAAAGCTACGCAAAAAAAAAAATAGTGCAATGCGTTTAGAGGTTTAAATATGACCGTTGCAAATACTACTAATACTAATAACGAAACAAACCCTTGGTTAATTACATTACCTTGAACATGTCCTCATTGTAAGAACCAGGGGATGACTGTAGGGCTCTATATCCTCCATCACTAAACGCCCAAGTCCTAGCAACATTCAAGCCATGCATGGACGCTTGTTGAAGAACACTAGTTACTTTCTCCCTTGTAGTCGGATCGGCGGCCTCATACATTAACCAATACGAGTTGAAACCATTGAAATACAACGGCTTCCCGTTAAGCACAAAATGAGTTCTGTCTGTTTTAACGAAATTACTATCGCGATTTGCCCTACTAGTTGTAGCTTGCACGCTAGAAAAAAGAACAAGCAGAGCAAAGAAAATAATGGTGTTAAACAATTTTCTTCTCATCATTTTTTAATTTGGAAACTCCAAAATTTGAGTAACAAGTGTATAGGATATTGTAAGAATTGGGATGTTTTTGTCCATACTAGCTTAGGGTTTATATAGATGTGTATTGATGGGCCATTTTATCGGGAGTGTTGGCTCGTGCACGGCCCAGAGGTAAGCGTATATTATCTTCTTTCGTTTCGTGGCGTAGAAGGAAGCTCCATGCATCCACTTGTCCAAAAGTGTCCAACAAACTGGTATATAGATTTAATTGGAAACTACAACAAAAATAAAAATAAAAAATAAAAATAAAAACGAACTCAAGATATTAATCCTTGGCATTGTTTTCTTTGATTTGGTAAGGAAAAAAATCAAAATGGAAAGCTAATTTTAGTGTATTTTTGGCAGATTTTGTTAGTTCGTATCAGTCATTACTCCAAATCTTTTGGATTAATGATTTCTTCATAATAAATAAAACTTTTCCATTTGTTAAATTTTTTTTTTAAGAAAATGACTTAACTGGTACATTTAATGAAATTAAATTCTCCTTACCATGGTGAATAATAACCAAAAAAAAATATTGATAAACTCTTAAGGTAATGCATGTTATAAACTCCATTTATTATATTTTTCATGAATTTGAGACATTGAATTATAGTGTCTAAAGCAAGTCTTGATTGCCGATGACACCAACCTTATATATTAACTCCAAAATTTTAAACTCTAAAGCATCCTTTGGTATATCCAAAAATTCGGGACTGAAAACGAAATCTCATAGTTGTTTTAATAAATTCGGCATACTCTATCCTTTAATCCATGAGATTCTCACAATGAGTAAAGATCTCATTCCTTAATCGGGAGACGTATAGTTATATTTTTACTCAGAAAATAAAGATTATTGAAATATTTGTGACACACCCAGATGAAATCTGAAATAAAATTAACTTTGACTTTTTAAAATATTTTAAAATCTAAATTTTGATATGAATTAATTATGTAATTTAGTTGGTGCAATTTAAAATAATAGTGTGTTTATTTTGTTATTTAATACTGGACTATTAAGGAAACAGTCACTCATACAAGCGATTAAGAATATAGTTGAGATTGCTTAAAAAATGTGATTATTGATTTTGATAATTTTTTTTTCTTATAATCACTTTTAAAAAAAAATAATTTTGTGTTTGTTAAAGAAAAAGTACTTAAACAAGTAAAAAGCGTTTGATATAAAAGAATTTCTTATCACTTATTTTAAGTGTAAATTACTAAAAATGAAGGTTTTAAAATATAAAGATGGGTAGTAAGTGGAATAATAATAATAAATAGGGATATATTAGTAATATATATACTTGGTCAAATCTAATTATTAGATTGACAAATAATCACAAAAATTTAAATTGGAGCTTCTGATTTTTACGTAAAAAGTGAATATAAACAGTTTTAAAATCAAATTATCAAATACTTTTTATTTTTTAAAATTAATTATAAACAAATTTGACTATTTATAACTGTGACGACCCCAAATCCGGGTTCCATAACCTCGAGTTTGTTTCTCACTATTCAACACATTACTAACAATTAAATACATACATTGCATTTAAATATCGCGGAATAATACATATTGGTTCCCTTACAAAAAGGTTACAATACCAGGGTTTATTAACCTTAACATAAACAGTTCCTATCATAAGAAATTACAAAAGGTTTAACAACAGTAAACACAAATTTAAGCATCTAATTAGCATGCATAAACTAACTTAAGCTCTGGCCTTTCCTTTTCCCTTATCCTTCTTTGAGCAATCAGGATTATCTGAAAAATGGTTCATGATATAGCAAGAATGAGCAACTAGTTTGCTCAGCAAGTTTAGAACAATCATAGAGATTAAATATATCATGAATGAATGGGAAATGTCATCAATGGTTCAACAATAGATATAACAATTGTGAATAAAACAAGATTCAAATTTTAATAAACAGAAGATTTGAATCTTAAAATGCTGAGTGGTCACTAAGGACCCTGAACTAACGAGGGTATAATAGAGTTTTCTCTGACCCTTTGAGTTGTTTGGTTTTCAAGGGGATCAACCTATTCAACCCGCTGTATATGCATTACATTTAGTCACTGGTGCCCAAAGTCGGTTTCCCGACACAAAATCCCCTAATTTAGGGTTGTTCAATTCTCAGACTTAATATAAGAAATCCGCACCCAACAATGGTTTGGATAAACTTTTAAAAGTATTCAAGTATTGAATTTATAAACGAAATGTCTAGCTGAACTATTAGCTTTTGACATTTTTAATACAGTTCATGAATCAAGAACTAATAAGTTTCAAGTGCACTAAGTGCGATTTTATAAACAATATGGATGTGGGATAATTTTAAATAATTAAACCACTTCAAGCTTTGACAATAAATACAAGTATAAAAACTTGTTCAACAATAAATGAGTAGGGTTAGAGAACTTGCCTGTCTGCTCAGCTACAATAAATGTCTAGCTTTAACTAACTTGCTTTGAAAGACCTAACATTAATAAAGTCGGTCTAATAATTAGTACGACGTATTTGCATAACTATACGCTTAATAATGAACTTATTTACCACATAAGTACTAAAACATAAATTACATTAGTCAAAACAATATTATTAACCTTATAGACCCTCAATCATATTAGGTTAATAATTTAATAAGTTAGAAAATATTTTTCTTAAGTGTTGGACACTTATTAAACCCTTAAACAACTTATTACAATTGTTTAATTAAAGCATAATTAAATTTAATTTATTTTATTAACTCAATCTCTATTTAATTACTATTTAATCTTGGTTAAATAGAAATTAATTAATTAACTCTAGTTATTATTTAAAATAAATAATAACTAATTGTACTTACTTATTATTTAATTATAATTAAATAATAAATAATTATTGACTTAATTTTAACCTTCTTTAATTTAATATTAATCAACCCATAATTAACGAAGTAATTAACCTTACTTATTATTTAATTTAAGGAAATTAAATAATAGTTTACTAATCTTAATCCTCTTTAATTATTATTTAATGTCAATTAAATAATAATTAATTATTTAATTAATTTTAATTATTATTTAAGGTTAAATAATAATCAAATCATTCTTATTTATTATTTAAATTAAATAATAAATTATTACTCTAATAACTTAATTTCCATTAATCGTTATTTAATGCTAATTAAATAATAATTAATTACTTAATTATCCTTATTTATTATTTAATAATATTTAAATAATAAATAATTAATTTATAAATTTTATCTCTCTTTAAGTATTATTTAATAGGCATTAAATAATAATCGCTAATCTATCATCTTTATTTATTATTAACATTTAAAATAATAAATAAATAATAAATTTATTTAACTTAACCATGGTTTAGCTAACTAGATTAATATTTAAAATATTTAAATATTAAACTTATTGAAAAATATCCTCCCCAATATTATTTTTGTTATAATTTTAAATTAATTTTCAAATATTTAAATTAATTAAAATTAACCCGAATGACATTTTCGTAAATAAGTTGAAAACTGATCCGAGGGCAAAATGGTAATTCTGCCAAGAAAAACACGGAGGGACATAAATGTAATTTCGTCGGAATTTTCCTACCGCGCATGGCGCGCGTTACAGAATTTACGGAACAAAACGACGCCGTTTTTGAAAGGCCGGAGATGGCTTCCGCGCATAACGCGCGGAGTAAAATTCTACGGACGCCAAACAACGTCGTTTGGCTCCGCGTCCTCGGTGAACAGTGGCAGGCGCGCATTGCGCGGAAACCCTTAAAATTTTTTCTTCCGGCAGAACGTGAACAATACCCATTTTAATTAAAAATATACCATCAAGTAAGCTTTAAATCCTCAATAAAAATCCAAAAAAATTACCAATCACCTTATATTAATTTATAACATGAAAAAATAATTTTTCATGATTTAATATCATTATTTTTTTATAAAAATTTTTACATTACATAAACTACCACAACTCATAACTTTTTGTGTATAACTCCATTTTAAGTGATTCAAACTTTGTTTTTCTCATGATTTAATGTTCTATAATATTAGAACATCAAACCTAAGTTTTATAAAAATATTTTTGGACATAAATTCCAAGACTTGTTTATACACTTCTAAACACATATTTTAGCATATAAAATATACCAAAATACAAACCAAACATATTAAACTCAAGCATGACATAAATATTACAACTACACATTAATAACTATATTAACATGATGATTTATTTAATTTAAAAACAAAATTTCATTTAAAATAACTATTACCTTGATTTAATGGCTATTCTTCTTTTTCTTCCAAAGTAAGTTGTGAATGACATGAACAAAACTAACTTCTCCTTCTTCCTCCTTAGTCTCTCAAATATTATGCTCTCACTAAAGTTTTTTCTCTCAACTCTCTCTTTTGGTTTTGGAGCAAAAATGAAATAACATCTATCAATTTCAAGTATACTTGAAAAATTAATAGATACACATAATGTATCTAATAATTTTGACCATTATAAGCTAGCTATTGGATACTTACACAAGTTAACAAGCCATGACTTAGTTGGTGAAAAGAAGCATGGTGCCCATGTACCAAAAATCAATACAAGCAATCCTTTAATTAAATAAATAAGAAAATAAACTAAAATAAAACAAATCAAATTTTTTTCTCTCTCTCTTCCCAACATGTCGGCTGATGGACATCATTTGTCCCAAAAAAATTGTCATCTCCCTTTTTTTTTAAATTAATAATAGTTAAATTAAGTATTTTTCAAGTGGGCCAATCATTGGGCTTTAATTTAAAATACCAATTGGGTTTCTATTAAATTGTTTGGGCTACTAAATTGTCAAATTTTATTATTCTACACTTGGGCTACTAATTGACCCATGTTGGGCTAATTTAATAATTTACACATTAATTATTCAATCCATGATTAAATAAATAATTAGATTAAATAAATAATTAAATATTCTAACCCATAAGTATTAAATTACTAAATGGACTAATAAATATTATTATTAATATTTCACATTATTTACATTAATTAATAATCATATTAATTAATTTATTATATTTAATTCACTCATTATATTCAATTTAATTGAATATTTAATTAATAGGAAACTTATCGATTATTTTGATATTAAAACTTTAGGGTTTGTTCACTAATTTAATAACATATTAGTGACCCCCTTTAATTAATTTTAGTAATTAATTACATAATTATTTAATCACATAATTAATTAATCACATAAAAAGATTTAAATAATCTCGTAAAACTAACTCGTTGGAAATTAAATTAATAATTTAATTAATAAAGACGTGAAAATTCTAGGACATTACATTCTCCCCTCCTTATAAAAATTCCGTCTTCGGAATTGTAAAATAAGGTTACTCAAATAAAAACGGGTAATTTGCCCTCATTTCCTCCTCTAATTCCCACGTCGCTTCTTCAATGGCGTGATTCCTCCAAAGTACTTTGACAGAGTGAATTATCTTATTTCTCAGTTTCTGTTCCTTCCTATCGAGTATCTGAACAGGAACTTCTTTATATGATAAGTCCTTCCCGACTTGAATTGGTTCATAGGAGATAACGTGCTTGTAGTCTGGTTTGTATGGCCGCAATACTGACACATGAAACACATTGTGAATATGTTCCAATTCAGGAGGTAAAGCTACCTCGTACGCTACTTCACCCACTCTCCTCAATATTTCGAACGGTCCTATGAACCTTGGACTCAGTTTCCCCTTCTTTCCAAATCTGATCTTCCCTTTCCAGGGAGATACCTTTATGAACACAAAACTTCCCACTTCGAAGTCTCGTTTCTGTCGATGTAAATCGGCGTATTTCTTTTGACGGTCTTGAGCTGCTACTAGCCGAGCTCTTATTACCTTGATAATTTCTACCGTCTGTTGAACCAATTCTGGCCCCAACAGTCGGCGTTCTCCTACCTCATCCCAACATAGAGGTGTTCTGCATTTTCTGCCATATAAAGCTTCGTAAGGCGGCATACCTATGCTCGCATGATAACTGTTGTTATATGCAAACTCAACTAGTGGTAGATGGATTTCCCAACTGCCCTTGAAATCCATCACGCAGGCCCTGAGCATATCTTCCAATGTCTGAATTGTTCTCTCACTTTGCCCATCAGTCTGCGGATGATACGCTGTACTCATTCTCAACTGTGTCCCCAATCTCTCCGGAAGACTTTTCCAAAATTTTGACGTGAAGCGCGGATCTCTGTCTGACACAATCGATACCGGCACCCCATGTCTTGAAACTATCTCTTTGATGTACAATTTGGCCAATTGATCCAAACTGAACCTAATCTTGATCGGCAAAAAGTGCGCCGACTTTGTTAGCCGATCCACAATCACCCAAATTGCGACATATCCCTTCTGTGTCGCTGGAAGTCCTACCACAAAATCCATTGTGATATGCTCCCATTTCCACTCAGGAATTTCTAACGGCTGTAACAATCCACTTGGTCTCTGATGTTCGGCCTTTACCCTTTGACAAGTTAGGCATCGGCTGACACATTCTGCAACCTCCCTTTTTAAATTCGGCCACCAAAAATGATGATGTAGATCTTGATACATCTTCGTACTCCCCGGATGTATCGAGTATCTCGTACTGTGAGCCTCTTGCAAAATTTCCTCTCATAATTCAGGCACTAGCGGTACCCAAACACGATTTTCAAATCTCAGCAATCCCATGCTATCAATTTTAAACTTGACCTCTTCTCCATCAGTCATCCTCTTCCGAATTCTGTCACATTCCTCATCTTTGTCTTGAGCCTCTTTCACCCTATCTAACAAGGTTGGGCTCGCCTCGACTTCTATTGACTCGTTTGGACTTCTCACCTCCAACTCCATTCGAGCCATCTCTTGAACCAATTGTTCTTGATCTGTCAATATGAACAATTTCTCCCTGCTCTTTCTACTCAGAGCATCCGCTACTACGTTGGCCTTGCCGGGATGATATAGAATTTCACAATCATAATCTTTGATCAATTCCAACCATCTCCGTTGCCTCATATTCAACTCCTTCTGTGTGAAGATATACTTTAGACTCTTATGGTCTGTGAATATCTCACATTTCTCTCCATATAAGTAATGCCTCCAAATTTTAAGGGCAAACACTACCACTGCCAATTCCAAGTCGTGGGTAGGATATCCCTTCTCATAATCTTTTAATTGTCTGGACGCATACACAACGACTTTGCCGTTTTGCATAAGCACACAGCCAAGCCCCTTGTGCGATGCATCACTGTAGACCGTAAAACCTCCTGTATCGTCTGGTAAGGTCAATACAGGTGCTTCACTAAGTCTTTTCTTTAACTCTTGAAAACTTTTCTCACACTTCTCCGTCCACACGTATTTTACCGTCTTTCTTGTTAAGTTGGTCAACGGTGTTGCTATCTTTGAGAAGTCTTGAATGAATCTCCGATAGTAACCCGCTAACCCTAAGAAACTTCTTACTTCTGTCGGCGTCCTTGGTTGTTCCCAATTCATTACCGATTCAACCTTCGCCGGATCAACCGAAACTCCATCCTTGTCAATAACATGACCTAAAAATTGAACTATTTCTAACCAGAATTCACACTTTGAAAACTTAGCGTACAACTGCTCCTTCCGTAAAATCTCCAACACCAATCTTAGGTTTTCAGCATGCTCTTCCTCCGTTTTGGAATACACCAAAATATCGTCAATGAACACGACTACAAATTTATCCAAGTATTGCTTGAATATTCTGTTCATCATGTCCATAAATGCGGCTGGCGCATTCGTTAGTCCAAACGACATCACCAGAAACTCATAATGCCCATATCGAGTTCTGAATGCCGTCTTGGGTACATCCTCCTTCCTGACTTTCAACTGATGATAACCAGTCCTTAAGTCAATCTTTGAAAAGTACTTCGCCCCTTTCAATTGATCGAAAAGATCGTCAATTCGTGGTAACGGGTACTTGTTCTTAATTGTTACTTTATTCAGCTCTCTATAATCCATACACAATCTCATCGATCCATCATTCTTCTTTACAAACAGCACCGGTGCTCCCCATGGAGAAACACTTGGCTGAATGTACTTATTATCTAACAACTCCTGCAATTGCACCATCAATTCCTTCAGTTCTACCGGAGCCATCCTATATGGTGCTTTCGATATCGGTGCTGTCCCCGGTACTAAATCAATCACAAATTCTATCTCCCTGTCCGGCGGTAAACCCGGCAGTACATCTGGAAAAACATCCATAAATTCCCTAACTACTGGTATTTGCTCCATCCCAGGACTCACCACTTGTGTGTCAACCACATGAGCCAAATACCCTACACAACCTTTCTTCAATAATTTCTTGGCTTGCATCATCGTCAGACAAGAAGACTGTCTTGACGACTTGCTGCCATAAAATACAACCTTAGACTTATTTGGTGTCTTAAGGTGTATGCACTTCTTCTGACAATCAATTATCGCCCCGTGGTTAAACAACCAATCCATCCCAAGTATTACATCAAATTCCCCCAGACGTATTGGAATTAGATTCACATTTAATTTCTGACCCCTGATTTCAGCACAACAATTTCTATGTATGTACTCTACCGGAATCACTTCTTTAGTAGCAACTTCTATGTTCATTGAGTTTTCTAGTTTGTCCCTAGGCAACTCTAATCGTCTAACGAAATCATCAGACACAAATGAACAGGTAGCACCCGAATCAAACAATACATATGCATTTATATTATTGATCGGAATAATACCTGACACCACGTCTTTTGACCCCACGGCATCTTGTACCGTCATACTGAAAGTCCGGGCTATCGGCTTGTTCTGTGGTACCGGTCCCCCGATAGCCAGTTTGCTGTTATTGCCCTTGTAGCCGCTACCCCCGTCATTCTTCTTCTTAGGGCAATCTTTTATCATGTGGTCAGATGCTCCGCAAGAAAAGCATCTCACTTTCTTTGGGAGGGGACAATTTGGAGAAATATGTCCCACCTGACCGTAATTGTAGCATGTATTCTTCCCTTTCCTGCACTCCCCGAAGTGGTTCTTTCCACAAATATTACATGCCGTTTTCTTCTGGGTATTTCCTTGCTAATTCCCCGAGCTCTTGTCATTGTTGTTGTCCCATTTACGCTTATTGCTGTTATTATTGCCTCCACTGTTGCTGTTCTTGCTTCCCCCTTCATTTTTCTTCTCATTTTTCTCTTGGTTAAACTTGGTCAACGCGCGCTTCCACCTTCAGCAATGATTGACTTCTCCAACAAAGTTGCGAACGAGTCAATCTGCAGTACCGCTACCTTGTTGAATATCCAAGGTCTCAATCCATTCTCGAACCTCCTGGCCTTGCGTTCCTCCGTGTCTACCTGATGTGGAGCGAACCTGGCCAGCTCATTAAATTTTGCCGCGTACTCTGGTACCGACATGTTCTTCTGTTTCAGTTCTAGAAACCTTACCTCCATCCTACTTTTCATACTTTTCGGGAAATAATTCTCGTCGAATATTTCCTTAAATTTTGTCCAGGGCACCACACCATCCCCAACCCTATTCTGATTGGCTTCCCACCAGAAATTGGCTTCGCCTTTCATCATGTAGGAAGCAAAGACTGTCTTTTGCTCCTCAGCTACTCTTGCGATAACGAACATTTTCTCTATTTCCTTTATCCATGATTGGGCCTCTATCGGGTCCTACGTTCCCCTAAACTCTGGCGGTCCCACCGCTTTAAAGTTTTTAAAATTCGCCAACTGATTTGGTGGTGGCGGCGGATTTGCTACTACAGGGTGGCGATTTTGCATTGCCTCAGCTAGCATGTCGACGAAGTTTTGCATAGGGTCTACGTTGTGTCCCCCCTCGTCATTGTTAACTGACTCTTCTACCCCCTGGTTCCTTGGTGGTTGTCTACGTGGCGGCATTTTCTGTTATAAACAAAAATTTACATTGTTATACTGTTTACATCTTTTTCATTTCATTATTTTGTATCTTAGGCAATGTTTAGCTAACATACAAGTAATTATTTCAACAAGCATATAACATAAATTCAACTGCATTTATATTCATATGCTAAAACAGTAGTGCGTAGCACTTTACATCAAAAGCATACTGCTATAAATGCTTCTATCCCAGAGAAGCTACAAAAGATGGGATCTGACATATCCTACAACTTCCTAGAGTTAGGATTTAGTGACATATTAACCCTCTAATAAAACAAAAGTTGGGTTCTACTGCATCTATTTACATACGAAATTAGAAAACAACTACTACTACTGAATGCGCATCCCCCTACGGATCGCGTCGTCATACTCCTCATCCCCGATGGCCATCACCACATTCCTGCTGATGGTGTGCATAGACTGACCCTCCTCAGCTGGGTAGTAGTGCACCCTGCTCTGAAGCCTACCATATGAAGATCGGTAGACATAGCTAAGTCTATCCGTCCTCACCCGCTTCTCGCGGATCTCCTCCTCTAGCTCAATCATTTGACCATGAGCGACATCCCGTTGTCTCTTCGTCTCAATACGGTCCTCTATCGCCTCCTGCCAGTGTGCACGGATGATAGCTTTCTCTGCCTGAACCTGCTGAACCTTCGGCTCAGCCTCGGCTAACATAGTCTCAGCTACTGCTAACTTAGCCTGCAGCTCCACATCCTGATCTACCAGCTGATGTGTTAGCACTGCAAAGTGCTCCACCGAATCCTCGTACTCCTGTACCTGATCCTCCAGTCCTACGATCCTCTCCTTTAGCTCTGTGTTCTCGCTAGAGAATTGATAAGCCGCATCCCTATACTGATCCTCCATGTGCTGGTGGGTCAGATTCTGCTCCTCTAAATGCTGGACCCTTGCCTCCAGCTCCTCGTTCCTAGTGGTCAGTCCCTCTATGATGTCAGCGACAGTAGTGTCCATGCCATCAGCTGACTCCTCCTCCTCAGACTCCTCTGACTCTGCCTCATCCTCACTGTAAGGCCTCATGACTCCGCCCCAAACGGGCTCTACGCGATCCCCCTCCTCAGGATCCGACTCTGGCTCCTCTACGGGTGCAGCCACCAGCGGCTGTGCAGTATCCATATGGATATCAATATAGTCCTCCTCAGCAGTGCGACTCGACTGTCCGATCTCTGCCATCCTATATCATAAAAATAACACACGTTAGTACAACAATAAAATATATTCATTGATGAAATGAAATGATATTTTATCATGTACATCTCGGCTCGATGGATTTTCTCAATCCATCTCCAAAAATACACAACATGATGAATCTCCCCGATTCATCTCCTAACGCACTCGATATGAGTTTAATACTATGGTTATAACTTAGGTTTCGCAAATCTTAACTTTTCTAACCTACAGCTTTGATACCAACCTGTGACGACCCCAAATCCGGGTTCCATAACCTCGAGTTTGGTTCTCACTATTCAACACATTACTAACAATTAAATACATACATTGCATTTAAATATCGCGGAATAATACATATTGGTTCCCTTACAAAAAGGTTACAATACCAGGGTCTATTAACCTTAACATAAACAGTTCCTATCATAAGGAATTACAAAAGGTTTAACAACAGTAAACACAAATTTAAGCATCTAATTAGCATGCATAAACTAACTTAAGCTCTGGCCTTTCCTTTTCCCTTATCCTTCTTTGAGCAATCAGGATTATCTGAAAAATGGTTCATGATATAGCAAGAATGAGCAACTAGTTTGCTCAGCAAGTTTAGAACAATCATAGAGATTAAATATATCATGAATGAATGGGAAATGTCATCAATGGTTCAACAATAGATATAACAATTGTGAATAAAACAAGATTCAAATTTTAATAAACAGAAGATTTGAATCTTAAAATGCTGAGTGGTCACTAAGGACCCTGAACTAACGAGGGTATAATAGAGTTTCCTCTGACCCTTTGAGTTGTTTGGTTTTCAAGGGGATCAACCTATTCAACCCGCTGTATATGCATTACATTTAGTCACTGGCGCCCAAAATCGGTTTCCCGACACAAAATTCCCTAATTTAGGGTTGTTCAATTCTCAGACTTAATATAAGAAATCTGCACCCAACAATGGTTTGGATAAGCTTTTAAAAGTATTCAAGTATTGAATTTATAAACGAAATGTCTAGCTGAACTATTAGCTTTTGACATTTTTAATACAGTTCATGAATCAAGAACTAATAAGCTTCAAGTGCACTTAAGTGCGATTTTATAAACAATATGGATGTGGGATAATTTTAAATAATTAAACCACTTCAAGCTTTGACAATAAATACAAGTATAAAAACTTGTTCAACAATAAATGAGTAGGGTTAGAGAACTTGTCTGTCTGCTCAGCTACAATAAATGTCTAGCTTTAACTAACTTGCTTTGAAAGACCTAACATTAATAAAGTCGGTCTAATAATTAGTACGGCGTATTTGCATAACTATACGCTTAATAATGAACTTATTTACCACATAAGTACTAAAACATAAATTACATTAGTCAAAACAATATTATTAACCTTATAGACCCTCAATCATATTAGGTTAATAATTTAATAAGTTAGAAAATATTTTTCTTAAGTGTTGGACACTTATTAAACCCTTAAACAACTTATTACAATTGTTTAATTAAAGCATAATTAAATTAAATTTATTTTATTAACTCAATCTCTATTTAATTACTATTTAATCTTGGTTAAATAGAAATTAATTAATTAACTCTAGTTATTATTTAAAATAAATAATAACTAATTGTACTTACTTATTATTTAATTATAATTAAATAATAAATAATTATTGACTTAATTTTAACCTTCTTTAATTTAATATTAATCAACCCATAATTAACTAAGTAATTAACCTTACTTATTATTTAATTTAAGGAAATTAAATAATAGTTTACTAATCTTAATCCTCTTTAATTATTATTTAATGTCAATTAAATAATAATTAATTATTTAATTAATTTTAATTATTATTTAAGGTTAAATAGTAATCAAATCATTCTTATTTATTATTTAAATTAAATAATAAATTATTACTCTAATAACTTAATTTCCATGAATCGTTATTTAATGCTAATTAAATAATAATTAATTACTTAATTATCCTTATTTATTATTTAATAATATTTAAATAATAAATAATTAATTTATAAATTTTATCTCTCTTTAAGTATTATTTAATAGGCATTAAATAATAATTGCTAATCTATCATCTTTATTTATTATTAACATTTAAAATAATAAATAAATAATAAATTTATTTAACTTAACCATGGTTTAGCTAACTAGATTAATATTTAAATATTAAACTTATTGAAAAATATTCTCCCCAATATTATTTTTGTTATAATTTTAAATTAATTTTCAAATATTTAAATTAATTAAAATTAACCCGAATGGCATTTTCGTAAATAAGTTGAAAACTGATCCGAGGGCAAAATGGTAATTCTGCCAAGAAAAACACGGAGGGTCATAAATGTAATTTCGCCGGAATTTTCATACCGCGCATGGCGCGCGTTACAGAATTTACGGGCCAAAACGACGTCGTTTTTGAAAGGCCGGAGATGGCTTCCGCGCATAACGCGCGGAGTAAAATTCTACGGACGCCAAACGACGTCGTTTGGCTCCGCGTCCTCGGTGAACAGTGGCAGGTGCGCATTGCGCGGAAACCCTTAAAATTTTTTCTTCCGGCAAAACGTGAACAATACCCATTTTAATTAAAAATATACCATCAAGTAAGCTTTAAATCCTCAATAAAAATCCAAAAAAATTACCAATCACCTTATATTAATTTATAACATGAAAAAATAATTTTTCATGATTTAATATCATTATTTTTTTATAAAAATTTTTACATCACATAAACTACCACAACTCATAACTTTTTGTGTATAACTCCATTTTAAGTGATTCAAACTTTGTTTTTCTCATGATTTAATGTTCTATAATATTAGAACATCAAACCTAAGTTTTATAAAAATATTTTTGGACATAAATTCCAAGACTTGTTTATACACTTCTAAACACATATTTTAGCATATAAAATATACCAAAATACAAACCAAACATATTAAACTCAAGCATGACATAAATATTACAACTACACATTAATAACTATATTAACATGATGATTTATTTAATTTAAAACAAAACTTCATTTAAAATAACTATTACCTTGATTTAATAGCTATTCTTCTTTTTCTTCCAAAGTAAGTTGTGAATGGCATGAACAAAACTAACTTCTCCTTCTTCCTCCTTAGTCTCTCAAATATTATGCTCTCACTAAAGTTTTTTCTCTCAACTCTCTCTTTTGGTTTTGGAGCAAAAATGAAATAACATCTATCAATTTCAAGTATACTTGAAAAATTAATAGATACACATAATGTATCTAATAATTTTGACAATTACAAGCTAGCTATTGGATACTTACACAAGTTAACAAGCCATGACTTAGTTGGTGAAAAGAAGCATGGTGCCCATGTACCAAAAATCAATACAAGCAATCCTTTAATTAAATAAATAAGAAAATAAACTAAAATAAAACAAATCAAATTTTTTTCTCTCTCTCCTCCCAACATGTCGGCTGGTGGACATCATTTGTCCCAAAAAAATTGTCATCTCCCTTTTTTTTAAATTAATAATAGTTAAATTAAGTATTTTTCAAGTGGGCCAATCATTGAGCTTTAATTTAAAATACCAATTGGGCTTCTATTAAATTGTTTGGGCTACTAAATTGTCAAATTTTATTATTCTACACTTGGGCTACTAATTGACCCATGTTGGGCTAATTTAATAATTTACACATTAATTATTCAATCCATGATTAAATAAATAATTAGATTAAATAAATAATTAAATATTCTAACCCATAAGTATTAAATTACTAAATGGACTAATAAATATTATTATTAATATTTCACATTATTTACATTAATTAATAATCATATTAATTAATTTATTATATTTAATTCACTCATTATATTCAATTTAATTGAATATTTAATTAATAGGAAACTTATCAATTATTTTTATATTAAAACTTTAGGGTTTGTTCACTAATTTAATAACATATTAGTGACTCCCTTTAATTAATTTTAGTAATTAATTACATAATTATTTAATCACATAATTAATTAATCACATAAAAAGATTTAAATAATCTCGTAAAACTAACTCGTTGAAAATTAAATTAATAATTTAATTAATAAAGACGTGGAAATTCTAGGACATTACAATAACTAAACGATCGCAAACACCATCTAACTAGAAGAGAGAGAAAGGGTGAGTTTCATAATATCCCATAGGAAGTAGTATTAAGTTGTGTTTGTTTAGGTTTTAATGTCTCTTAATGAACTAATATCTAAATCGGTAAGAGGTAAAAGTTATTTGCTAAAATTTTGTTTCCCTGTTAATATCTCTTAATCAATAAGATATAAAATGAAGTTTAAATCATTATGAGATTTCTCTTAATGAATTTTTTTTGGTAATTTTTTTTTATATTAATTCATCCAACAATATTATCTACTCATTTTTATTAAATTGAATATTTAAATGTAAGGCAAAACTATGAATTTTTCCATTAAAGTTGGCACGTTTTACATAATACACCATTGAACTTTTAATTTTTTAAATTATTACATTAAACTAATTAAAATAGTAAAATTACACCATTATGTCAAATGAATTGGATGGAAGTTATCATTTATCCTATGTGTCATTTTTTTATTAATTAAAAAATGACGTGAAAAAACCAAGTGGCTTGTACTGTTTTTTTTATTATTTCGAAAATGACATGTTTTTTTTATTATTATGTTATTAATTCAAAATAAAATATATATAACTAAAATTATTTAAAAGAATTTAATACAAAAAAAAAAAACTAGAAAATTACAACAAAAAATTAAAAATTAAAAATATATATTTTTAAAATACAAATTAATGAAATCATACTTGACGCAATCAAAATTTTAAAAATACAAATTAATGAAATCAAACTTGAGGAAATTGTAAGTGCTCAAGTTCATTTTAATTCAACTACGCCACCATGGTTGTTGGGATGTGATCCTTTGGGCTTCACATTTCTAACTGTGGGCCTGAGGTTATTTTCATATATGTCTTGGGCCGGGTCGTTTGTATCTTCCCCAACAAGCCTGGTAACAAAATAGGTAATCTGTTCTTTCCACTCATGAAAGACTGATGAGAAAGGCTGATGGGGCGTCTGGGCCGTTTTATCAACTTCTACAGACTGTGAGTCAGATAGTAGCCCATGCTAGTATCTCTTCTTATTGGACCGATTGGAGTAAGTGGCAGGGGATGTCAGGTATCCACTTATGAAGGGACGATGTGACGTTCGATGATGCATGGATGAGTATATACAAGCTATCTCTCAGAAAAATAAAGGTAATACTTTTCTACATACTAAAATAGCACAAGAGTTATGAAATATCTTACACGTTCCAACACAAATTAAAGGTCCTTCATTGCGACGTTAAGCACCTGAACTTACCTTTACACCGGAGCATCCCCGGACGGCCCAAGCCGCAACTGTTCTGTGGGGTGTTAACGATTTGATAAGTGTACAGATACTTTGCTGACTGATGATTACAGCAAGATCTAGGATTTGACGTCAACATTGGCACTAGAAGGAGGGCCGTGTGTTTGATACATAAATCACCAGGTTATTTTTGTAGGAAGGATATTCCCATGACAGAGAGAGGTAGCTCAAGTAGGGGACATCAAGGATCATCCCTCAAACCACGCGTGCAAAGCAGTAAAGCCCCGAAGAAGGGAGGAGGGGGAATGGACATTCAGGACGAAAACAGGAGTACGCTCATTCGGAGCCTGTCAGAAGACGTTTGTTTACACCCCCCTATCGGGGGGACATGATTCCCATAGAGGGGACCCAGAGGAAGAAAGAGCACCATCGAGAAGAGTCTCACAACGTGAATATGCTGAGAGAGATAGACAGTGCAAAATCAGAAAGGCAGAAATTGAGTTGGAGTCTTTGCAACGCGAGCGCCAAGAGTGGCAGTCCCGCTTGTTTAATTTGCATGAAGAGGGTCCACCTGCTACTATCGATAGCAAGGAGAGAGCAGATATTCCACAAAGTCGATCTAAGTCGAAGTAGGGATGGGTGAAACGATCCGGATTTAATGATTCACACCAGACTCAGGATTATGCGAGGCGACATGACGGGGACAGTCAGGGTGATATAAGGGGTACACACCATTCTCAGGGTTATATGAGGCACGACCGGGACGACTGAGGTGATATAAGGGGAACACACCAGCCTCAGGGTTATATGAGACGCGACTGGGACAGTCAAGGTGATATAAGGGGTACACACTAGTCTCAGGGTAGGGTTATATGAGGCACGACTGGGACAGTCGAGGTGATATAAGGGGTACACACTAGTCTCAGGGTTATATGAGGCACGACTGGGATGGTCGAGGTGATATAAAGGGAACAAACCAGTCTCAGGGTTATATGAGGAACAATTGGGATGGTCGGGGTGATACAAGGGGAACACACCAGTCTTAGGGTTATATGAGGCAAGGTCGAGACGACCTGGATAGATTGAAAGAGAGGGTATGGTCCGACTCCCCAAGATGATACTCCCAGGAAAAGGATTGAACTCTGAATTATGAGACTGGATAGGGAGGCCCAGGGGCCGAGCCGAATTGGGAAGATCAGCGCATGGTCCCTTATCTGCCCATCGCCGACCCGGTTATGGAAAGGATTTCAGAATTGGAAAAAAGGTTGGCTGCAGCAAAGGCGAGGTCGACGATTGGTTCCGAGCCCGAGACGTTAAGACCCATGCCTTTCGACCCAAAATCTCCATTCTCGATAGCTATTGATTAGGAAAAGGCCGACCCCAAGAAAAAACTGCCACCTCTTGAGATGTACGATGGCTCGGGTGACCCGTACGACCCGTACGACCACACCAGCTCATATGAGAGAGTAATGAGATACTACAACCATTTCGAGGTAGAGATGTGTCAAATCTTCGTAACAACATTGAAAAAGGAGGCTAAACAGTGAAAGATATCATTACCTCCCAATTGTATCCACTCGTAGTCCGAATTGAGTGTTAGATTCCATGAACGGTTTGGCAGTAATAAGAGAAAGGGCAAGGTGACGACCTCTTTGATGCAGATCAAATAGAAACCCGATGAGTCGTTGAGCCAATATGTGCAACGGTTCCGGGATACGGTGGGAACCATTACCAACCTCAATATGATACAAGCACTGGGGTTCTTCACCACAGGGATGGATGTTACCCGAAACAGAAAAATGATGAAAGATATAATGTTCAATCCTCCCAAAGATCTCTTAGATGTATATGACCGAGCCGAAAAGTTTATAGCAGTAGAGGAGGTAATGGATAGTTTGATACCAAAGAATAAGGGTACGGAAGGTAAGGCCAATGGCAGAAACAAGGGAGGAGACAACCGACCAAGTACATTTGACCGAATGAAGCCAAGAGGAGGACAACCAAATTTGGGTAGACCCCCTATCAACCTCGAGTTGAGAACAGAACTTACACACCTCTAAGTGCTGATCGCGTCAAAGTCTTGGAGACCATAAATAATGAAGAAAGGTTGGGGTCTGGACCTTCGTGGTATAGACCGAATAAGTCTGGTCCCTATTATCTATATTACCGTCGGGTAGGGCACACCACGGAGACCTATGGCGGGTTGATGGACATGATTGAGTCGAAGGTTCAGAGAGGTGAATTAACGCAGTTCGTGGTTGGTCGGGAAATAAGGAAAGATAATCCTGAGATTATGGCAGAGAGAAAGGACGAGCAGGGCAACCTCCCTCGAAGGGTTGATCCTCCTCTGGTTCCGTCTCGACATTGACTAATCTATCCCCAACAGTTGGTCGACCCTTTCATAAAACGGTAATCTCCTTCTCAGACGAGGACTATCCGGCTGATGCCATCGAACCACATGAGGGTGCTTTGGTTATTACCACCTAAGTCGGTCCGGTGGACATGAAAAGAATAATGATTGACAATGGATTGCCAGTAGATATATTATACAGCCATGCTTATCAGAGGATGAATCTTCAATGTGAGAGGTTGGAAGTTGGGACCGAATCACCTTTGTACGGGTTTGGGAATGAAGCAGTACCGGTGGTTGGGACCTTAAAACTTCCCATGGTGTTCGGCACAGATCCCAGACAGGTGACGGTGCTGGTGAAGTTTTTTGTTGTTCAAGTTAATTTAGCCTACAACGTTATCTTAGGGCAGACCACTTTGACAACTTTAAATGCTGTTACTTCCATTCCACATTTCAAGATCAAGTTCCCTACTTTAGAAGGGGTAGGCGAGGTAAAGGGAGATGTTGATTTTGCTCGGAGGTGCTATCGCCATGCTGTGACATCATCGGCTGTTGGAGTTATTAGAAAGAAGTGTGCCATGAGCGTTGATGTGGAGCCATATGCGGAGGGGGATACTGAACCACTAGCATCCCCTGCCGAGGATACTGAGGAAGTGGAGTTGCTACCCGACAATAGATCAAAGATAATGAAAATAGGTGTTGAATTACTCGGCGCCGTTAAGACCCAGTTGATTAAGCTTTTGCGAGACTATGCCAATATTTTTGCTTGGACTCCTCGGGATATGCCTGGGATTGTCGAGGGGGTTACTGTTCACAGATTATCAGTTGACCCGAGCAAGAAATTGGTGCGCCAAAAATGAAGGATACTTGCACCCGAGCATCAAAAGATTATAGATAGAGAGCTCGACAAATTTTTAGATGCCGGAATAATCGAAGAGATTGAATATCCGGAATGGTTGGCCAATGTGGCCTTAGTTAGGAAGCAGAACGGAAGGTGGAGGGTTTGCATAGATTACACAGATTTAAATAAGGCATGTCTGAAAGACTTTTATCCACTCCCACAGATTGACCAGCTCATCGACGCCACCTCGGGGAACTCGGTTCTAAGCTTTTTAGATTCCTTCTCGGGTTATCATCAGATTTATATGGCAACGGAGGATATTCCAAAAATAGCGTTTATCACCCATCGAGCCATTTATGCCTATTAGA
This sequence comes from Hedera helix, assembly GCA_947179155.2. NCBI lineage: Eukaryota > Viridiplantae > Streptophyta > Magnoliopsida > Apiales > Araliaceae > Hedera > Hedera helix. The sequence goes on from OX359267.1 coordinate 29,784,074, forward strand.
GAATGACCTTTAGAGCAAGAAATCGGTGCGCCAAAAATGAAGGATACTTGCACCCGAGCGTCAAAAGATTATAAATAGAGAGCTCGACAAATTTTTAGATGCCGGAATAATCGAAGAGATTGAATATCCGGAATGGCTGGCCAATGTGGCCTTAGTTAGGAAGCAGAACGGAAGGTGGAGGGTTTGCATAGATTACACAGATTTAAATAAGGCATGTCTGAAAGACTTTTATCCACTCCCACACATTGATCAGCTCATCGACGCCACCTCGGGGAACTCGGTTCTAAGCTTTTTAGATTCCTTCTCGGGTTATCATCAGATTTATATGGCAACGGAGGATATTCCAAAAATAGCGTTTATCACCCATCGAGCCATTTATGCCTATTAGAGAATGACCTTTAGGTTGATAAATGCCGGAGCTACATATCAGAGGATGATGAGCACCATCTTCCGAAAGCAAATTGGTAGGAACATGGAAGTATACGTAGATGACATGATCGTCAAAAGCCCTTAAACACAGGACCATCTTCGGGAAATTCTTGGGGTACTTGGTGAGTAAAAGGAGAATCGAAACCAACCCAAAAAAGATCAAGGCAATTCTAGACATGCGATCACCGCAGAGCTTCAAAGATGTGCAGAGACTTGCTGGTCGTATTGTGGCACTGAGGAGGTTCATGTCGAGATCGGCAGAAAGATGCTTACCCTTCTTTGACACTTTGAAGGGACCGAAGAATGAAAATACTTTCCAGTGAAATTCAGAATGTGAAGACGCCTTCCAAGGGATTAAAAAGTATTTGATGATGGCCCCCTTACTACAGAGACCGGTATCATGGGAGCCGTTGTATTTGTATCTATCTGTTAGTCCGTTAGTTGTCGGCGCATCCTTGGTAAGGGAAGAAGGGGGTATTTAATGCCCAATTTATTATGTCAGTCATGTGTTAAGAGATGCGGAGACCAAGTATCCTAACTTGGAAAAATGTGCGTATGCTTTGGTGGTCGCCAGTCGGAAGCTCTGACATTATTTTCAAGGTCGGCTCATTATCATTTACACGACTCAACCCCTAAAGAAAGTCTTGGGTAAACCGGATACTTCGGCTAGAATGATGACATGGGCCGTTGAACTAAGTCAATACAACCTAGAGTATCACCCTCGCATGACCATCAAGGGTTAGGCATTGGCAGACTTCATAATCGAGTGTACTTTCTCGAAAAGAAAGAATGCCCCATCTCTGGAGGTCGCCATTACAACTGGGGGGCAGCCTGACCCGAGTTTGGCCTGGACAATATATGTAGACGACTCGGCAAATGCAGAGGCCAGCGAGGCAGGAGTTATCCTAACAAGTCCGGAGGGTTTCAAAGTGCAACAGGCCATACGGTTTAAGTTCCGAGTGACCAATAATGAAGCGGAATATGAGGCGTTATTGGTAGGGCTGCGGTTGGCCAGGGACTTGGAAGTTTGACATTTGATCATCTTTAGCGATTCCCAGTTAGTCATAAAGTAGATTCAAGGTGAGTATGAAGCCCGAGGGATAAGGATGACCAGATATCTGGCCAAAGTGAGAATGATGCTACTAAAGTTCGAATCCTACATCATCAATGGGATCGAGCGAGAGGGCAATTCTACAGCCGATTCATTGTCAAAACTGGCTGAAGCATAAGAGGAGGATTTTAGGGGGTCGGTGTATCTGGAGGTCTTAACAGAACCAAGTATCAATAGAAAGGAGCTTTTGTGCATTGAAAGGTCGAATTACTGGATAACGCAGTACCTTCACTACTTGGCCGACGGAAAGCTTCCGACAGACAAGGTTATGGCAAAGAGAATTAAATATCGGAGCTCGTACTTTTGCCTAATTGATGGGGATTTGTATAAGAGATCGTACTCATCCCCTTTGTTGAAATGCTTGATTCCATCCGAGGCGTCGTACGTGTTGAGAGAGGTTCATAAGGGGATCTGCGGAGATCATATGGGGGCCAAATCATTGGCATACAAGTTGATTCGGAAAGGGTACTATTAGCCAACCATGTTCCAGGAAGCGCAGGGATATGTCTAGAAATGTCAGAAATGCCAGATCGTCAGTTCGGTCCCACGACAACCTCTGGAGCAATTGTCGTCGGTGCTGTCCCCTATCCCATTTGCTATCTGGGGGGTCGACTTATTGGGACCGTTACCCAAAGCGAGGGGACAACTCCAATACATCATAGTGGCCATCGACTATATGACCAAGTGGGTTGAGGCTAAATCGCTCCGCCATAACGCCGAAGGGGATTATGTGAAGTTTGTGAAGGAATCGGTGGTGTATCGGTTTGGCATCCCAATGGTACTTGTTTCCGATAATGGTATGCAGTTTGTGGGGAAGAAGTTTGAAGGGTTTTTATCCGATCTGGAGATCCAACATCAGAGAACCTCTGTGGTGCATCCCCAATCCAATGGCTAGGTTGAGGTCACAAACCGGACTCTCCTAAAAGGAATTAAAAGGCGGCTGGATGAAGCTAAAGGGATATGGCCTGAGGAGCTGCAAAATGTTCTATGGGCTTATCGAACCACTCCGCGGACGACCACGAGGGATTCCCCATTCCGATTGGCTTATGAAACAGATGCATTGATCCCCGTTGAGGTCGGATCTTCCTTATTTCGGGTATCCCAATTCAGGGAGTTGTACAATGAGGTAGGACTCCGACTCAACCTTGACTTGTTGGATGAAGTTCGAGACGCGGCGACATTAAGATTGGTCATTTACCAACAGAGGACTGCTAAGTATTATAACAAGAGGGTTCGGGTCATAAGATTCGGGGTAGGAGATCTGGTACTTAGGGAAGTCGAGGCCTTGACACCTAACAACACAGGGAAACTGATGCCTAATTGGGAGGGGCCTTATGAAATCATTGAAGCAGTCAAAGAGGGAACTTATCAGCTTTGGGAATGGAGGGAGTCGAGATAAGAAAACACTTGGCATGCGGGACGGTTGAAGAAATACTATAAATAGCAGGTCACTTTTGTTGTTGGGAATCATGCGATGACTTTGTAAGAACTACTTTGTTATAACAATGTAATCATGTTTCAATGAAGTAAGGGTTTCTATTTTGATTATTGACTTGCTTGCCAGTGTGGTTTTGTTGACATAATCTAACTAATTACATAAGAGTTTTATCAACAAGCTGTATGCAAAGAACCAATTATTTACAGGCCAATCAGAGGTTCAGAGGGTCAGTGGGATGGTTATCATCCGTTTCAGGCACCAATTTGTTAGTCTCGTAAACGCTAAGATAAAGCAGGTCCTCGTCGAAGAAGATAAGATAAGAAATGGTGATAAGACATATAAATTTTATTTCCCATTCAAAGTTCGATTTTTACAAAGAAAATTCAAAATATTACAAGTTAAGTAGGGGGGTCTCGGTGAGATGGTTGGCTTTGGGGTTCTTCATCGTCATCCGTGTCCTCATCTGAAGAGAAGCCTAGGGAAATTGGGTTCACTCCGGCCTTGGCCACTTAACAAAGACATAGTCTTTGTTGTACTGGTCCACGATGGCGTCGGTCAATTCTTTGGATCTTTTGTATTCCTCAATGATCCCGAAGCGAGTATCTTCGATAATTGTGGCGGCTTGAGTCTTTAGCCTTTGGTTCTCTTCCTCTAGCAGTTTGTTGGCAACGTCGGACCGATAGAGAGCTTAGGTCTTCTCATTATTATCCCTCGTCAGAGCTTCCTCTCGGGCGGCGAGTTCAGACTTCTGCCCTTTAAGCTCCTCGATTAGGTTATTGCGTTTTGTTCGTTCCTCCAAAAGGGTGGTTCTTTCCCTTACCACGTCGGCCAATTTCACCTATAGGGATTGGTTTGATGCTTTCTAATCAGCTAGTTGGGCCCGCAAATACTGGATGACGGCATCATTTTTGTCGCTTTGCTCATGGAGGGCGGAGTGGTCATTCTGGAGTTGGGAATGTTCTTCATGGAGCTGGGTGTGCTCGGACCGTAGTTCTTGCATCTCGTCCTGGAGTCGGAGGACGACTTCAGTCTGATCCAAAATTTTCTCTTAGAATTTTATTATTCGATTGAAGCCTCCTAACGTCTGGTTAAGGTAAGTAGGTGTTAGCGACTAGTAATCTAAACCAGACAATAAACAGGAGTTACAAGTGACATACCTGACCAAGGTGAAGGCTGGTGGAGTTCACCAGGCTGTTGAGGTCTGATGAGTCGAAGTGAAGGTCGTCGGCTGGAAGGTTGAAGAAGCTATATAGCTCTTTGGGAATAAAGGAGGGGGGAGGGGGGAGGGGGGAGGGGGGTGGGGGTCGGGAGGGAAGAAGGATAGTTTGGAGAAGGTGGATATTGGAATCGAAAGGAATGTTTTGTTTGGGGAAGTTCGGGGTCTCGATGATGAGGGTTCGACAGTGGGGACCTCACTGAAGGGTTGTCGTTTTGGAGAGGTTCGACGTCTATATGTATTACCGAGGGGGATTTCGGGGGTGAAGATCTCTGTGCGGGTTAAGGGGATAAGTCCTTATCACCTAGGTCTGGAGATGGGGACTTAAGAGGAGATGGGGGAGGGGATCGGACGAAGTCTTACGGTTGAACGAGAATAGGGTCGGCAGTGGTCTTGGGGCCTTCTGACGCCTTGACCAATCTGCGTCATTTCTTTTTGTGAAGTTGTTATTTCTCCAAATCGGTAAGGTGTAAGGCGTTCTTTTCAAAAAGGGGTGCTTCAGGGGGTGTGGGTTGGGTCAGGTCATGGACTTTTATGGGAAGTTTGGTTTGTTTTGTTGAGGGCTAGGGGGCAGGTGGGATGCGCAATTGTGTTTTTGGGAGTTCGGTTGAGTCTTATAAACCACTATTGGAACACAAAGAAGGGAGAATTAGAATGAAATAATAAAAAAAGAATAGGGGTTTTGAAGAGTAAGGATTGAGAACTGACATCCGTGATTATGCAGCCACTGAAGGTTTGAGAGAAGACTTATGTCCCATAGTTCTGAGGGGATAGACTGGCAGAACCGGTCGAACTCGTCTTATCTGTCTTTAGCGATATCATCAATGACCGGCTTCTCTAGATTACCCCAGGGTTGTAAAAGGTGGGTATCCAGGCTGGACACATAGAACCAATTGTTGTGCCAGCCCTTATTGCTGGATGGTGGGAGCATCCAGGCCCTCTGATTAGGGAGACGATTGAGGGCTCGGAATCCATGCTCTGTAGTCTTGTTTAGGGTGAAGATGTGAAAGAAATAGTCGAGGTTGGGTTCAATGCCGAACCGTTTGCAAGCAGCAATGAAACAGACCAGGTGTATATATGAGTTTGGAACTAATTGGGCCAGTCCGATCCGGACGAAATCATGGAAATCAGAGATGAGGGGGTGAAGGGGGAATCTGACCACATTTCGGAGTACCTGGGTCGGAACTGCAAGTTGAGGGCTGATGGGTCGCCAATACATTTTTTCATTTGGACTGGGCGCTCTTAGGGTGTATTCCCCCGGGAATTAGAATTCGGATCTGAAGCCCTCAACTGCTTCGGTACTGACGGTAGATTGGGTGTTAGTGTGGGGGTACACAGTGGTGTCTTCAAACATCTTCCTGATTTCAAGTTCCATCGCCCTGATTTTTGATCCTGAGGGATTGGGAGTAGGAGTGGTCGTGGGGGTTGGCCTGAATGGGTTTGCTTCTGTTGACGAGGAAGTCGCGGCCGCCACACTGGTGGAAGAGGCCATTTCAAGTCTATTGAGGGTGGGACTACTTCCGGGTTAAAAAGGTTTGAGGGTGTCAAGGGTTGAATCCAGGAGATTGGGTGATGAACGATGATGGGGATGTTTACTGGTCGTCTGATTATGAGTGAGGATGAAGGTTTTTCTGAATCTCAAAGGAGAGAGAGAGAGCGGGATTGGGAGACGGTTTTACTATTAGAGTGGCGATTGATTTGAAAAGAAAGGGTTTTGATCGGAGGCACAGAGCTCTAAGGATTTAACAGGGGAAAAGTGTGTGGCTGTTAGGGTGACGTCAGACCTGTTTGGCAATTGAAGGGAGTTTGATTTCAGTAATTTAAATTTAATGAATTTTAGTATATTTGGGGGTGTTACTCTCATATTTTGCTTCAAAATAGAAGAGTAGAGGGCAATATTGGGATGTGATCCATTGGGCTTCATATTTCTAACTGTGGGCCTGGGGTTATTTTCATATTTGTCTTGGGCCTGGTCGTTTGTATCTCCCCCAACAGGCCTAATGACAAAATAGGTAATCTGTTATTTCCACTCATGAAAGGTTGATGGGAAGGGTTGATGGGGGCGTCTGGGCCGTTTTATCAAATTCTACAGACTGCGAGTCAAATAGTAACCCATGCTAGTATCTCTTCTTATTGGACCGATTGGAGTAAGTGGCAGGGGACGTCAGGTATCCATTCATGAAGGGACGATGGGACGTTCGACGATGTGGATGAATATATATACAAGCTATCTCTCAGAAAAGTAAAGATAATACTTTTCTATATACTAAAATAACACAAGAGTTATGAAATATCTTACACGTTTCAGCACAAATTAAAGGTCCTTCATTGTGATGTTAAGCACCTGAACTTACCCTTACACCGGGGCATCCCCGGACGGCCTAAGCCGCCACCGTTATGTGGAGTGTTAACGATTTGATAAGTGTGCGGGTACTTTGCTGATTGGTGATTACAACAAGATTTAGGATTTGACATCAACAATGGTCATCATCTGTAACCTCTTCAAACCCACCACCAATCTCACAAATTCGATCCCAAACCTCCTTCCCCACTAGAAAAACCGACAATATCGACTGCCTAAACAACCCAAAATCCTTAATTTCCCCATTCTCTCTCATCTCTCCAACTGCCTTCACATCTATCGCACCGCCACCACCCTCTTCGTCGGCGTACCACTCGCACACGGGGGAAACTACGTCGACAATGCGACGGGCCTTGTTACTGGAGTGGTAGAAAAAGCAGAGATCTCCGACGCGCAAGGACTTTAAATTCTTCTGGGCTTGCTTGTTTTTGACTTCGTCCCAATTTGACAGGCCTCCGTTGGCTGCTTGGTCCTCCCATGATCACTCTCCTGGCTCTGTCTTCAAAAGCCAGAACTGCTTCTTTTCCCTATATTTTTGGGTCTGCTACAACTTTTGGTTTTGGGAGATAAGATGATCATTGAGAAGAAAATGATCAAAGGGAGGTGAAAATTCAAGTTCCAACTAAACCAAAACCCTAGATCCAACACAAAATTCAACAATAACATTATATTTCAAATAATAAAATCTAAGAATCAATCAAATCACCGATTAGTTCATCCACAACAAAAAAAATCAAAACGAATGTGCAGATGAAATCAGGAGTAGGAGATAAAAGAACATGGTGGTGACACTACGATCGACCCATTTTTCGATTCTATAGGGAGAGAAAACAAAGATTGAAGTCAGCCGATGGGTTATAAACTAACAAATTTACTATTTTAATTTTATTTGTATTTTAAAATTTTGTTTTAAATTTTTATTTTTTGAAATTTTTTAAAATAAATTTAGTTTTATATATTTTATTTTGAATTAATAACATAATAATAAAAAAAAGGCCATGTCATTTTTCTAACCTATTTTTTATTATATTTTTGCCATGTATTTATGTTTTAATTTATTTTATTTTTTCATGATGTCACATAAATAAATAATAAACGTCCGTCCAATTATTTTAACGTAATGGTCTTTTTTCACTATTTTAATTAGTTTAATGTGGTAATTTACAAAATTAAAAGTTCAATGGTATATTACGTAAAATTTGCCAACTGAAGTGTGCAAATCCATAGTTTTGCCTTAAAATTATTAAATAAAATTTTACCTTTTAAAATGGTGAAATAATGTTATTAAGAGTCAATTCACTTTTTTAGTTATCAGACAGTTTTTAAAATTTAGATGTTATTTCACTCAGATTATCTAATTTATTAAGACTATTTAAATTTTAATTATTCAATTTTATCAAACACAAACTTAATTACAATGCGTAATAGTTCTACCTAATCCAATTCTCAAGCAAACATGTTAGTCGTCCGTGAGTAAACCAATTTTCATTTGCCTACGGAAATAAAGATAAAAATAAAACAAGAATAAATTAAAACATGCATACACACACATGCAGAACCATTTGTCGCTCGTTCTAAATCTTTTAAATTTGTATTCTTAATTTTAATGAAAATCTTTTCTTTTGCTAATAAACAAAAAAAAGAGACTTGTTATTTTTTAAAATAATTTTGATATTTTTACGAGTCATTACTCATGTGAATATAAGAGTACTATTTAATAGTCATGTTAGAAAAAGATTATAAAATTTTTAATTTTTTTTTATAAAAATATCAAAGTCCCAACACACAAACAAAAATTCATTCAAAACAAAACACACCCACAAATCCTCGTGACAGGTTTAAATTTGGACATCATAGGGTTATAAGAATATCCAACGAAGATAAGGGAGTGCTCTTGTGTCAACCTAGGATGAATGAACTTATTAAGGTTAGGAGTGTGACGTCAACTGCAGCAACCTAACAAGGCTTAACGTCAGCACTTCAACTGTCAGACCATTAGTTTGTTTAGTTTTATCCTCCGACTTAATTACCGAAAAAACCTTAAAATTTTTGTTGGTCGTGGAGCGATGGTGGTGGGAAGATTCTTTACGGTCAGATCTGAGTCTAGGATTATAGGTTGATGTTTTAATTTTTTTTTCTTGATGCTTATGGGCTTTGTGAAATGAAAAATAAATAAGCAAATAAATTCTTTTGTTTTTTTAGGATGGAATAAAAAATTATACCGTAATAACTTATTATCATTACATTACAACACTATTTTATTACGAAAACTACTATATTATATCAATTTTTTATACAACAAATCAACCCCCACCTTAATTAGTGTATATTTGATTTTGGGCTCATGGAGTTTTTGGGCTTTTAGAGCCTAAACCAGGGTCGGCCCTATGACATATAAAAAAAAAAGCTTGAGTTTTAGGTTCCATTTCAAGGAAGGTCTCAAATTTTTAAATATTATAAATAACTTATGTAAAAAATGTCTTATAAAAATATAAGTCCAATCAATCTTTTAGGGTCCATAATTCAATCCAAATATTAAATACTTAAAAAAAAATTAACAGTATAAAAAAAGAGAGCCTCATTTAAATAAAAAATATTAATACTCCATCCGTCCCAAAATAAAAGTTCTCCATTGACGTTTGCAATCCAATTAACCATTTTTAAAATTAACAATTAAATATATATATTTAAATTTTCAAAAAAGTAAACATTGAGATTAATACTAAACTGTATGTAGTTTATAATGTTTATATGCTTTTTACATATATATTAAATAATAATAAGATATATTGATTTAAAAAATAGTCAATTTAACCATAAAAGTCAATGGAGGATGTACAAAACATAAAATGTCTTATTTAAAAATATTGCTTTAGGCTTCAAATTTTCTTAAGCCACCCTTGGTCTAAACATCTTGTTTGTCTACGTGAATTTATTCTAAATGATTTTTTTTTAACCTAGAAACACAGTTTTTAAGTCTAAAACTCGTCATACCATTTTTGATACAGTAAGTTTGGGACTTAAAATTGTCCATACCCACTTTTTTAGTGCACCAAACGAACAAGTATTGTCATGCAACTTCTATTACAAGTTAAGTAAATGTTATTGATCGATGTGTTTAAAAAAATAAAAAGTAAAAATAAAAAGTTGTCATTTTAAATAAATATAAATATCAAATTTTAGCAGGAAAGGACTAATACACATGTACAGTTAAATTTAATACGTGAATGGCAAGAAACTCGCGCAAATAAACGTAAGTGCTCTTTAATTCCTTTTGCTTTACTTTATATAAATATTACGTCCATTGATTGCAATGGCTATTATTTGCTACTTGCTGTAGACAAGTTGAAATTTGCTTTTATAACTGAATTATATCCTTCGATGAGCTTATCAAAGGATTTGTCCAGTCTCCTTGGCCATGCCAGGGGTAGTTTACCCGTCAACGAATTAGCCATATTGGTTAGAAGTAAGAACATTAGCATATGAAACGCAAATTATTTGGTTTCGAGGCGTGCAAGTATTATATTATTTGGTTTTAGAACTAGCAATTCACTTTTAGAATACAACAAAATCAACAAAATATAGTCTGAAGATTTTTCTTCAAAAATTACTATGAGACTAAATAATTGGGTTTACAGGAAATAGAGGGAAAATAAATAAATAATATTTTTTTGGCAAACCGTCTAATTATAGAGTTTAAAAAACAGTTATCTCCACAATGACGGTTGGAATAACATTTTTTTTAAAACTACCATCAACAGAAATAATCTATTTGATCAGAAAAAAATAAAATATTTAATCTTAGTTGTTGTCCGATCTCTCGCACGTGCATCATGTTAAGTGCACTTCTAAAGCTCCAAATCTCACTGTATCGCACACATGTGCATTGTACTTGATTATATCATACGCTCTCTTTGTCCTATAGTGTTAATAAAGGAGTTCCATTGTTCAAAGTCGAGAGAAATTTTATTTATTTTCTGTGTGGGGTGTGGGTTATCCTATTAACACCAAAACATATATATATTTATTAAGTAACCGAAAATTAAACTCAAGAGAAGTTTTATTTTATTTTTATGTGAGATGTGGATTTATTTTAATAACACTAAAACATACATATGTATAATCTAACTTCAACAATGTCTCTCAACTTATAAAATTGAGAATAAAACTACATAAGAGAAAAAAAAACATAATGAATTAAAAATAAAAAATTACAAAAAGTCTTCCTCTGTTTAAAATATGATCATTATTGATTTTTAAAATTAATTTGATATATTTTTAAATTTAAAATTGGCTCAATACATTTAAGTTTAATTAATACAATAATAAATATTATAAATTATTAAAAAATACTACTAATGATATATAAATTAAAATTTATTACTTTATAATTATTAATGAAACATATCAATTTTGAGTTTGAACTTACAGTGATGATGCTATATAAGATGATTTATGTGATTATGTGCATGAGTAATTTTAAACCAACTGTAAGGATATAAAGCCTCAACCAATGTTATCGAAATCATAATTCAATAAACGAAAAACATCATTTTTTGTAGTACAAAATATGATAACAATATTTCTTTTTAAATCGCTTAACTGGTACAAAATACTTTGATCCAGATATGTGGTACATTGACAATAGGTTGTTTTTTTTATATTTGTTTTTATTTTTTTGAAGAACAATCCTCGAACATAACTAAAGAAAGAATGCTAAAATGACCTTCATCCGTTCAAAGAGTAGAAACTTGAAACTCCATATTGGGTGAACTACGCAAGACCATGAACTACTACTCTATTACCACCGATCCACCAAATACGATCAAAAATAACTTCCTCAAAATCATGAGCTAGCAAGCGACAATTCTTAATAATATCATTTAGATAAGAACTATATATTCTCACATTAGATAACCGATCAATAGCTCCACTATTGTCACTTTCCACGATAATTTTAGAACATCTAAATCTCTTGGTAAAACAAATATATATCTTCTCATAGGCTGAGTAGGAAATCAAATTTGGCCCCGAAATTCCACAAAAAATCGATCAAACCACACCAATAGAACTGCACCAACAGTTCCAATGTATATGTCGGATTTATGAGGGTTGAGTGCATCTGCGGTTTGATTTTGAATTTTACAGTCTACTGCATAGTCAAAACCGTACCGCACCAATAATGTTTACTATATATATTTTTTAAAGTTACATGGCCAAAACAACTGTGTTTTGGTCATATATATATATATATATCAAGCGTCCAAGCCATAGTTTCAAACCAAGTTCAGAATGGGAACTCTGCCCCTGTGCCTCGTCACATCTACCTCCTCGGTTCCTCCAATCCTCCTCTCCACCTCTCTTCCGCTCTAACTTCAACAAACAATAACAGTTTCACAGTTCACTTCCATTTACACAAGCAACAACTCCACGCCTCCACCTCTACTTCTTAATTTCATTTACACAAGCAGGTACTTGCTTTCCTTCCTCGATTTTCGTTTATGCATGTGTTAGATTTTGTGAATCAGTTATGATTTTGTTGATTTTGCTTTATGCATGTGACCATGATTGTATTGTTGATATCCATATAATTATTAAAATTCAATAGATAATAAATAGAAATCGATTGATAATTAATAGATATAATAGCCTCTCCAAATTAACTCCTGCTCCATCTCCTTGGAAGAGAACTTCTTTTTTGTTTGTAGTTGGTTGCTTTTAATATCTGTAATAATATAGAGCATACATGCAGCGGAAATGAATCGAAAAAGTTCTAATTACATCTTTCCGATTACCTTTGAAGCGTATGCCCACAACAACGAACGGCTAGAATCTCGTGCACAACGAACAATATTCTCAACGATAATTTAGACTACAAATGAGTGCTAAATTATCTTCCACAATTCAAGAAGCTACAAACTTTCAAGCTTCACAAATGACCTACAATGGCTTATATAGAACTCTCTCTATTTTGCTCTCAAGTTGCTTTTTGTTTCTTAGTATATAAAATGATCAGCATAGCTCTCATTTTATAGTACTCTAAGAATATGTAACTTACATATATTAAACAAGAAATAAATCATTTGTAACTCCCAAATAAATTACAAAGTAATTTCTATGTTTAATATATATATTACTCCCAAGTTGTAACATATGTAACTCCCATGTAACTTATGTCCAGCAAAAATAAGAGAGAGATACATACACATGTTCATTGTATCTAGACAATGAACCATGTGGCTATACCCACCGGGTCGTCCGCTCCATGGGCGCTCCGGTTAAAGTCCATAAACCAACATCTCCCACTCGCCCATGGCGAGGAAGACGTTGTTATCATATAAGCCAATAAAGTCCAAACGTGTAAGTCAAAAATTTGTTTAGCTACCGAATCGTGCGACCGCTGAGTTTACCTGCAATGCGGAAGCTCTAAATCAAACCCGTTAGGGCCAAAATAGAGACATCAACCCTTTTAACAAAATATGCAATGTGGGAGCCATCATGCTAAACTGGTTAAGGTTTGCATTGAGGCTACAACCTCTCAAACTCAGAGTACCCCAGATTAACTTTAATTTTCACCTTGTTAAGTATCTCTGATCCCTCAGAGAACCGTACTTAACCCCTTTAGGCCTTTTATGTTTTGCATCTCACTTATTACTATATCGTTTCCAAAAACGTTATAGTTGTCGACAATAAGTGCAGAGCAAGGTGAAATTAAGTTATCTTCCCTTTGCCCTAATGTTACTCAAATCTGAATCAACTGCTTTCCCAGAATCACCCCATATAGTCTCATAGTCCAGACTTTAGGAAATGAAACCAAAGTAGCAACATTAATTCATCTCTTTGTAACATAGTCAAAGATCACAAAGAGTACTTAATAAAAGGATCAAGGAATGCCTTATCCTTTATAAGAAAAAAGAACAACACACAGTGAGAAAATAGGGATTATTTTTCTCACCTCCTTTATTTTGTCGCTAAAACACATGTATATTCTCACAACCTACTAATTAAATAGTCTTGTTGTGTGAACTCAAGTCTAGTCACTCCCTGAGTGTCTAACTTAAAACCTTCAAATTGCTTGCTTCTTGAAGCGCCAATTTTGAAATTTTACGTTCGCTTAACATGTCACGGTAGACAATCTCACAACTGTGAGTATATGTCATACAATCATACCGTGCGGATCTTAGTTCAGTCACTCCTCGAGTGCCTAACTCGAATTCTTGAATTGCTCGCTTCTTTAAGCGCCAACTCTGATATTTCGCATCCGGTTAATTACCAGGTTAATATGGATAGTGGGACTTACCATATTCGGTCAAATATACTTGACCTCATCTTGGTTCTAACCAAGGCGAAATATTAACATATCATTTTCCTCACTACTAAGCGCCGATTGACCACAATCCGAAGCGTCAATAACTCGCTATCCAAAGTGAAAATAAATGAAATATCTCATCTTTGCTCGCTTTTCAGCGCCAACTGATTGTTTACTTTAAACATCAATTGCTCGCTATCTAAAGCGCCAAAAGCGATTGCTCGTGTGAGAGAGCCAATCAACCCGTTAGACATATAATTATAAAATACATATATAATATGTAGCTATAGTTAATAACTGTGTGAACTCAATTTATCATATACCAATAAAGACAATGTGGGAAATAGAAAGTCTTTTGCATTGAATGATAAATAACTCCAATATTATATCCAATGATATTAATTTCTAATATAAGCCAAATAATAAGTGATACACTGAAACGACATAAGTACATCAAACCCTACGAAGTCCTAAAGAACGAACATGTCTTTGAAATGCATCTCTAGGAATCGGCTTCGTTAGGGGATCAGCAATCATCTGATCGGTAGGTAAGTACTTTAGTACCACTTCATTATTTGCTACGTTCTCTCGAATAAAGCATGTCCTCAAATCAATATGCTTTGTCCTGCCGTGATACTTGGGATCCTTGATAAAATCAAGTGCCGATGTGCTATCACAGAAAACTGTCACAGGATCCGAAGCACGAGGTACAAGATTAAGATCCTCAAAGAATCTCTTTAGCCATAAAGATTCTTGGACGACAGATGTACATGCTACAAACTCTGACTCCATCGTGGATAAAGTCACACAAGTTTGTTTCTTGCTTAGCCAGGTGATGGCACCTCCATTTAGCAAGAATGCATATCCTGAGGTAGATCTTTGGTTCCCACGATCGCCTCCATAACTAGCATCGGAGTATCCAACTAAGTGAAGATCAGGTCCTCCATAGCATAACATGTAATCCAATGTGCCTCTCAAGTATCGCAAGATCCTCTTAATTGCTCTCCAATGTGCATATCCAGGGTTTGACTGGTATCGACCAAGAACATGAACTACAAATGCAATGTCTGGTCGTGTACACTGAACTGCATACATCAATTTTCCAATAGCTGTAGCGTATGGAACACGGGACATCTTTTCAATTTCCTTGGGAGAGGTAGGACAATGCTCAGGGCCAATAGCATCACCTTTTGCAATAGGAGTGTCTATAGGTTTGCAGTTGTTCATCTGGAATAATTCAAGAACCTTCTTAAGGTAAGTCTCTTGGGACAAACCAAGAAGCTTTCTTGATCGATCTCTAAAGATCTTTACTCCAAGAACATAAGCTGCTTCTCCCATGTCCTTCATTTCAAAATTAGAGGACAACCACCTTTTAGTGGCGACAATCATCTCCTTATTATTCCCAGCAAGTAGAATGTCATCAACATACATTGAAAGGATAAGAAACTTTCCATTGGACCTTTTGAGATACACGCAATGGTCCTCTTCGATCATCGTAAACCCATCATCAATGACTGCTCGATGAAACCGAAGATACCATTGTCTAGATGCTTGTTTCAAGCCATAAATGGAACGTTTGAGCTTGCAAACTTTGCGCTCAAAACCTTTTTCAATATAACCTTCTGGTTGTTCCATGTATATCTCTTCGGCAAGTTCTCCATTGAGAAACGCCGTTTTTACGTCCATTTGGTATAGTTCTAGATCCAAATGTGCGACAATAGCTAATAAAAGACGGATCGAGGCAAATCTCACAACAGGTGAGAAAGTTTCCTCATAATCAATCCCTTCTTGCTGTGTGTAACCCTTGGCTACTAAGCGAGCTTTATGTCTTTCAATGGAACCATCAGCCTTGCGTTTAACTTTGAGAACCCATTTGTTCCCAACAGCTTTTCGCCCAGTTGGAAGATCAACCAAGTCCCAGACTTGATTAGTCCTCATAGATTCCATTTCTTCATCCATTGCAACTTTCCACTTTTCACTTAATGCAGATGATATAGCTTCTCGATAAGATCGAGGTTCATCATGATCTTGCGTATTAGCCATAAAAGCATTCCCCTCAATCTCAAAATGACGACGTGGAATATTGCCTCTTTGACTTCTTCGCATTTGAAGAACAGGTGACTCTTCATTTGACGGAAGAGTACTTGAAAGTATGTCACTCCCACTATCTATAGGAGCCAAAGGAACAGGTTCCTCAGTCTCAACCATCTGATTAGGTGCGCCATTTTCTTCCTCCATCTCATAAAAGTCTTTATCCATGCTAACATCACCTCTACTCGGAAAATCCATTTCTAGAAATTCTGCATCTCGTGATTCAATTTCAGATATAGTCCCATCAGGCTGCTCTCCAATGAACACATAGCCTTTGGAGTGTTCAGAGTACCTTATAAAGATACACTTCTTACCCCTTGGGCCCAACTTCCCATACTTATGAGAAGTGTTGTGAACATAAGCTGCCGAACCCCACGGCCGCAAATTGCCTAAATCAGGCTTTCTGCCGGTCCACAATTCATATGGGGTGGACTGTACTGATTTTGAAGGAACTTGGTTAAGTATACGTGTCGCAATTAACAATGCGTCTCCCCAAAAAGAGATAGGCAAATTAGCTTGCGCCATCATAGACCTTACCATGTCAAGTAGTGTTCTATTTCTTCTTTCCGCCACACCATTTTGTTGCGGAGTACCAGGAATTGTCAGTTGCCTGATAATTCCTTTTTCCTTACAAAGTTCTTTAAACTGATCGGATAAATACTCGCGGCCTCGGTCAGTTCGGAGTGCTTTAACATTTTTTTACAACTGATTCTCAACCTCAATCAAATAACGTCTAAAACAGTCAAGTGCTTCTGACTTATGAGAGATTAAGAACGTGTGCCCGAAGCGCGTGAAGTCATCTATCATAGTAAGGAAATAAGAATGACCACGTCTATCCTTCACATTCATTGGACCACATATATCCGAATGAATAAGCTGCAATGGTGTATCTGCCCTTGTGGCTTTACCAAATGGTTTTCTTGTAGACTTACCTGCTAAGCAGTGTTCACAAGTAGGCAAGTTGACCTTAGCGAGTGGGCCTAAAAGACCTTCTCGAGCTAACCTGGTCATCTTGTTTTGTCCAATATGGCCCAATCTAGTATGCCATTTAATTGAACTATTATGTTCACTCTCAGCAGAAGTAAGATAAGTATATGAATCATCAATATTACAACTAGAATTAATGATATCCAAAACCATTAAACCATTATTAATAAAACCAAAACCATAAATATTCGTCCCATGAGAAATAATAACTCGTTCTTTCTCAAAAACCACAGAAAAACCATATTTAAGACTAGCAAGAACAGAAAATAAATTCTGCCGAACATCCGGCGCATAAAGTACATCATGCAGAATTAATGCTGAGTATCCTCGCATTTCTAGTTTGTAAGTGCCAATTCCTAGCACGTCCACACTAGAGTCATTCCCCATGTATACTTTTCTGCCAGCTGGAATGCGGCGATACTCTTCGAACCCAGCTCGATCTCTGGCTATGTGGTCCGTTGCTCCGGAATCTACAATCCACATATGGAGAGATTGAGCAACAAAAGTACTAGAAGTAACATTACACATAGTTTGATCAAAACTAGGAAGTACCTTCTTCGGCTCAGTGCATTCACGAGCGAAGTGCCCCATCTTGCCACAGTTGTAGCAGGCCATCTTAGCCTTGTCCTTCTTGCCGCCTCTTTTTCCTCTTTTTCTCTTGTCACCTGCATTTGCTGCCTTGTTAGGCGCCGGAGCAGGAGTAGCAGCAGCTTTCTTTCCATTATTCTTTCGCTTGGGTTTCCCCTTGCGAGAACTGGACTCAGCAACATATGCCTTGGATGGCCTAGCAGCTTCTAAGCGCTCAGCCTCAAGCTCCAAGTGACGCCGAATATCGTCAAAGTTTCTGATATTCGGGTTGTGAGTCATATTAACCCGCATATGTTCCCAACTATCTGGGAGTGAGCGAACCACAGCTGATATCTGCTGCTCATCAGACAAGTCATTGCCAGCAGCCTTTAACTCTCGAATCATGTTTGACATTATTCGAAGGTGCTTTTTCATTGAATGATCAGCCTCCTTCTTATAACCATCAAACCTGATAGTTAAGCCGCGCAACCTAGTCAGTGAGGTGCCTCCAAATTTGGTTTTGAGAGCTTCCCACATCTCATAAGCAGTTGAGTACTCTTCGTATTCAAACAAGAATTCATTGTTCATACTGCTTAAGAGAGTGATGCGAGCAATTCTATCTTTCTTGCGCCAATTTTCAAAGGCAGCAAGCTTATCAGCATTCTCAGCATCATTTTCAGTGGGTTTCGTTTCTTTTGTTATTAAAGTCTCTTCCACTTCCAACTCCTCAAGGACCATGCGGACCTTACGATGCCAAACATCATAATTATCCCCATCGAATTTGTTACCCTTATTAAGATCGGCAATAATTTGTTTTGAAGCCATCTAAATAATCGAGAGAACTTTATTAGAAAACTTTTAAGAGTTCACCACAGTATTAACTTATCTTTGCTGCATAACATAAACTTCTTAAAATAATCAAAGTATAAACACAAAAAGGAAACTTTGCCAAGCTTGGGAATCACAATTTGTGTGTATATTTAACTATTTTATTATAGTTTATTTAGCACAAAAATATACATTGAATTTAAGATTTAAAGAAAAGTTTTATTTTCTTAAATTCCTCCCACTAAGTTCAAGCATATATATATGTGTTTCTAGCATGTATTTAATCTCTAGTATGCTTTTACAAACTTGAAAAAACATTTAAATATTCCAAATATTTTGTGAAGATTAAATAATTACACATATTATTCCAAATAATATGTAATACCATGCAAACCACATAATATAGCTACCAAAAAATTTCTAACAGCATAATAACAGTTTATTAACATTCTGTAAATTTTCTGGATTTTTCTGAAAAATACACAATTTATACAAATAAATTGTTCATGCATAATTTGACTAGAAAATAAGTTTAGGCCACTTTATCAAAACATTTTTCAACACCCTTGGTGGATAAATGATAAAATAAGTTTCTGCTGTTCAAAAAAAATTTTGGACAGAAAACTAACTTCCCAATATTTTTAAAACAATTTTTTAAAGCAATTTTTAACTATAAAACTAATTTCTGAAAATTCCAAGTATATCAAAAAAATAATTTTTATATACAGAAAACCCAGAAATTACACATAAAAGTTACTGTAAAAATTTTGTTGGCTGGAAAAATGGGGAAGGCGGCGCGTGTAAAACACGCGCCACTGCCGCGCGTGGGGATTAGCAGAAAGTCCGCGCAATGCGCGGCTGACTGCCACCTCGTCGCTGACGTGGCACTCCTGCCACGTGTCACCATCTGATTGGTCCACGTGGCAGTCAATCCGTGACCGTGGATGACGTGGCAGCTGACGTGGCAGCTGACGTGTCTGCCACGTGGCGTCGACAGAGCTGCCACGCAGTGCTGACGTGTCTGACACGTGGCGCTGATGTGGCTGCCTCGTCATCATCTTCAACCTTCAGCTAGGGTTTTCAGATGGCAAATTACAGTTTAGTACCCTTTTTTAAAATGGCCATAACTTTCTCATTTTAAGTCGAAAAAATGCGATCCACATATCCACGGAATCGTATCGAAAAGTTCTACGCAACCATGTTATCAGAATTTTCATACAGTGTCCGTGGAAAAACAGTTTTTGAAAAAACAAATGCTTCAAAAACAACTAGGGTTTGATTTTTCTCCCAAAATACAAAGCCATTTTGCACGAAATTTTCGCACGCATCTGCTCTGATACCAATGTAATAATATAGAGCATACATGCAGCGGAAATGAATCGAAAAAGTTCTAATTACATCTTTCCGATTACCTTTGAAGCGTATGCCCACAACAACGAACGGCTAGAATCTCGTGCACAACGAACAATATTCTCAGCGATAATTTAGACTACAAATGAGTGCTAAATTATCTTCCACAATTCAAGAAGCTACAAACTTTCAAGCTTCACAAATGACCTACAATGGCTTATATAGAACTCTCTCTATTTTGCTCTCAAGTTGCTTTTTGTTTCTTAGTATATAAAATGATCAGCATAGCTCTCATTTTATAGTACTCTAAGAATATGTAACTTACATATATTAAACAAGAAATAAATCATTTGTAACTCCCAAATAAATTACAAAGTAATTTCTATGTTTAATATATATATTACTCCCAAGTTGTAACATATGTAACTCCCATGTAACTTATGTCCAGCAAAAATAAGAGAGAGATACATACACATGTTCATTGTATCTAGACAATGAACCATGTGGCTATACCCACCGGGTCGTCCGCTCCATGGGCGCTCCGGTTAAAGTCCATAAACCAACAATATCGTAAAACAGTGTGAAAATTTTGAGTTTCAAAATGAAGAGACCTAGCACCTAAACAGAATTCCTTGAAATGTCAAATGACCAAAAAAAAAAAGAAAAGATATGGTACATACATACATGAGATATAAAAACTACAAAATAATGCATATATATGTAAGATAAAAATTAAATTGATAAATAAGGAAAGAGAAACATTCAAAACCTAAAATCACTTGCTCTTTTGATTAATTGGATAAAATTATTATCCAATTCTGTCAATTGAGTTGCCTTCCAATTATACATGCAACATATATAAAAATATAGATTAGACGAAAATCAAGAGTTTTACTTATATGTGTGATGGTATGAGAAAAGAAATAAGGATTAAATTGCTTAAACAGAAGAGTATGTATTTAACACATTCAAAATTTGAGCAAGTATTCAAGTGTAAGAAAATAGTAGGAAAGAAACAAATTTATATGCTTGGAAAATACTGAATGAAAGAGTAGACAATACTTTTATGTAAAACAGTAGTGTTTATACAGATAATAAAGACATTTTAGAATCATAAAATTCATAATCACAAGGAAAGTGAAATCGTCTCCAAGGCTAGCGATATTAACTCTCAGTTTAGTAACTAGTCTCCAAGGCAAGCGAAGAAAAATGAAATAGGCAAGACAACAACTCAAAAAACACATTTTGAAATTTATTCGGAACATCAAAATGAATAGATAAGATGAGAATACAAGAAATTCTCCGATAAAATAAAAAGATGGTGAAAATTAGAATCGAACAGATTGAATCAGAAACAACCTTAGAGAGAGGCTAGCTATGATCCATAGGAGCTAGGGTAGGGATAAAGGTCTAGCAGTAATACGTACTGGTTTCTTTTATGGTATCTTGCTGATTAGCTTGTATACAATGGTGTTTCTTCAAAAATAGAACACCATGTAACAGCCAAGTATTAGAGAAATAAGATAATTTAGGATAGTTTTATATTTATCAAGTTGTTAGGACTAGGATATTGTTCAATTTTGAATTATCTTAATTATCTCTCGAGAATAATTGATTTTGTAAATCTCTTGATTATAGAGGTGATCCATTGATTCTATCTTAGCTGGTTATCACATATGCATATCTATAGGACACCTTCGTTTGTGTAAACAAAGTAATGAATGAATAATAAAAACTCTATGTTCTATCCTAAACTCTATGTTCTATTATGGTATCAGAGTCATACGACTAGAAACCTTTGATCCTCTTCTTTTCCTCTATCTATCTGTTGCATATAAATTCTACTTTAATTTAGACAGCCTGACCCCTAATCTAGACAGTCTAATTTTCTCTCTAGTTCAGCATCCCATCAATAAATACTTTAGCTGCATATTTAGTCTTCTCCATACGATTCCATGGCGGAAATCAATTCTTTCCATACTCAGCTTTTCGCTCCTCTCCATACAATCCCAAATGGTGGCTTAATCCTTCCTCTCAACTGATGATATTTCTGATGATTGGTCTCATGAGTCACAAGATAAATTTTGCGATTTTTCTCAACAATTTCCCACCTCTCAAGTAGATGATGCTAATGACTCCACAATCGATGCTTGTGAGTTTTCCTATAATTGGTATGCTGATGATCTTTTAGATCAAGTGTACTCTCTTCAAAAACTTCCTTCTCAATTCGTGAAAAATTATATCTCCAAGGCAAAATCTCTCGCGTATGCACTTATTCGCGTCGGTGAACCGATCGACGAAGCTGAACTTATTGATTGCATTATTGATGGGCTTGATGACCCTCTTAATGACTTCTGCGAGAACTATTATCTGACAAATCCTTCTTTATCTTTGGATTTACTTTCTTTTATGCTTCTCATTCATGCTAAATTATAATATATTCATTACAATCCAATTGTGGATATAGCCCAACCCATATCATCTCATTCTTCTCTTTCTCATAATGTCTTGCCACATCCCAATCCGAAAATCATGCCTGAAATATCTACTCCTCCAACACCACCTTCCATATCTACTACATCTACATCCTATAAGCCACCGCAATATAATCCACCTCAACGGTGTGATATCTTTCCTGCTCAATCTCCACTAATAGGACCTTCTGATGAGCAATTGTCTGCTTCTGCCCAATCCAGAAACCCTATGTATCAATACAGACAAGCTGAGCATAGATCCAGATAGCTTGAGTATCAATCCAGACAGGCTGTGCATAAATCCAAACAGTTTGATGAGTAATCTACACAGTCTGCATTCCAGCAATTTTTCCCGATTGCTTCTTCTTCTTTGTCTACTCGGCTTTCAAATGGTGTTCTGATAAGCTTGGGACCTCTAGTGCATTCCATTCTCTATGGTTCTTCTCCTTCTCCTCATCCAGATACAACACATGTCCCTCTATTTATTAATTCCTTCTTCAAGTCTGGGCAATCTGTAATACCCGCCTTTCTTTTTCTTTCTTTCTTTCAATAGTCCCACATCGCCCATTCTCAAAAGTTCCTTCCCTTCCTTAGCCTATAAATATGACTTTACCCCTCTCCTTTTAATACACTAACAAAAAAGACCTCCCATTGTGAGAAATGACTTTTTTGTGTGAGGGTCTTTTAAGTAAGAACCTCCCTAGTTAAATATTTTATTTCCTTGTTTGGATTTTGGGTATTGATATAAGCCCAAATTTCTTTTGGTTTTCTTTGGAGACAGTGGATCTCTTCGTAATTTCGGGTATGTTTCTTTTTCTTTTCTTGTGTATTTATTTTCTGCATTATTATTTTTATGTTGTAGCTTTAATTATTTAGTTAATTTGTTAGTTTTGCATTATTATTATTTGTAGCCTTAATTGTTTAGTTTTGCATTAGTAGTATTATTTTGTAGCTTTAATTATTTAGTTTGTTAGTTTTGCTTTATTTTTATTATTATTTGTTATTTGTAACTTTAATTTTTGTATGTTATTTAATTTAGTAGTATACATATTTTTGGTATATCTTTGTTAGTAATTAGCATTTTGGGATAAAAAATTAGTATTTTTGTAACGTTAAAGTTTTGACATAATATATTTGTTTATAGTATAATTAAAAATAGAATGAATATTTTTGTAAATACACTTATATGTATTTTGGAGGGACCAAGAAATATGTTAATTATTAATATATTTTATACCATGTATTACCATGCTCAGAATATTTTTGGTAAAATGAAATGATTTCAGATTCGTCAAAGAGATGTAAAACTTAATTAATTATAGTACTTAATAAAAATGTGTTATTTTTGTGAATAGATTGAATTGGGCAAGTCTAACAAATTGCAATTATAATTGTGGGTATTACATCGCTTATTCCAGGTACGGATTCCGTACTCCTTCAGCAATATTCCTTTGATTTTAATTTGTTTGTTTTGTCTCTCAATTAGAATTCAGATATTATTTCGATATATTATTCATAGCCAAATGCTTATGATATAATTGTTTGGTTCTAGATATTCGAAAATTCATAACTTGTACTCTTTGGACTTAGAGAGCATGTCTAGTATTTATTTTGATTTTGTAGAAACGTACATGCTAATATATTTTGAGGGTTTTGTGTCGATTCGTTTTAGTTTAGCATGTGCGTATTAGAACCCCTTTGTTTGTATTGTGTCGCATATATTGTGACATAATATTTTTGTTAGAATATACCGTAGGGTATACCTGAGCTATAACCACCTGTGGGGGTACCACAGGCATGTCCTCTTGGCACCGAGGCATGACACTTCCGTGGCAGTGTGATTAGTCCACGGCGTCTCCATTTTGTGTGCTCCGATGGGAGTTGGCCAATTGGTGTTTTGTTGTGGGAGGCGTATGGGTCGACCCTAGTTTTCTGTTTTGTTCTGCGGTTTGGTGTTGTTTGTGCCAAACACACCTTCCGATTTTGCATACATCTGGATTGCGCAGTCCGATGTATATTTCTGTTATGTTTTGTTCTGAGCTCGGTATGAAATCACCCCAGCCATTTGATTCAGCCTATTATGTTATTCAGATTAGTTCAGTTCAGTTGATTTTGTTATTCATTTTAGTTCTTATTTTCTTGCACTCTATATTCGTACTGGGCATTTGGCTCATGCTGTGTTTTTCTTCCGGCAGGTAATCAGGGGGAGCAAGGGCATGTGTGAAGAGAGCTTCCTTTTATGTAAATAGTTTAGATATTTTGTTTAGGGCTTAATATTTTAGTTTTTAGTATTGTTGTAATACTCATACCGTGTTTGAGCCAGTTGGCAATTATCTATTTAGACTATTCGGTTTCATATTCAAGCTTTTGATTCCAATTTATTAGTTCTGTTATGTTCTGTGCGTAACCTCTCTTTCCAGTTCGGGAAGGGGGTGTTACAGAGTTGGTATCAGAGCTAGGGTTCTTTCTTGTAGAAAACCTACTTAGGTTCGACCTGTGAGTTATGGGTAGATTTCTGGGTTAGGTTTTATTCTGTTTGATACTCTGTTAAGCTATAATATTAGTTTATATTCGAATCTGCCTCGAATCTATTTTTCTTCCATCCGTTGTTCTTAGATGGCTCGTAGATTCGTTAGAGGTGCTGGGAGACAAGGTAATGGTAGAGGAAGAGGAAGAGGCGAGGCCCAACCCGATTCGCAACCTGATGTGCAACCTAATAATTTGGATATATCAGCCTTAGTAAATCAAGCAGTTAATTAAGCTTTACCGCAGTTAGTGGCACAAGTCGTTCAAGCGATACAGATGCAACAGCAAGCGCCAGAAAATCCTAATCAAGGAAACTCCGGTAACGGTGGTCCACAAGCAAATGAAGAGTTAGGAAATACAAATGGTATTGATCAGTTTGTGGTGCCAACATATGTATGGTTAGAAAGGTTTCAAAAGCAGAAACCGCATTCATTCAGTTCAGCTCCAAACCTAATTGAAGCAACGAATTGGATTGCCCATTTAGAGAAGATCTTTGACGTGTTGGGGTGCTCTGATAACCAGAGAGTGTTGTTGGCTGCTTACAAATTAGATGGGGATGCGCAGAGATGGTGGAAAGCTATAAAAGCAACAAAGGGTGAAAGATTCGTAGAGACACTTACTTGGACAGAATTTTGTGATGTTTTTTATCAGCAGTATTTCTCAGCTGCTGATAAGGAGGCATATGGTAGGGAGTTTTTTTCTATTCAACAGAAGGATGATGAATCCATCACCGACTTCATGACAAGGTTCACCAGGTTGGCAGGTTTTGCGGGAACTTCAGCAGGGACTGCAATAGAACAGGCTGAGAAATTTAAGTGGAAAATTCACTATAAGTATCGTCAACATCTCATTAACACCAAGTTTGAGGATGTGTCGGCAGTGGCTAATGCAGCCAAGAATATCGAAATGGAACAACAAGACTTCCAAGCTTCTAAACCGGAAGGAAATCGGAAGAGGGATAGAGATGACCAACAGGGTCAAGTTTTGGGTCAGCAAGGGAAGAATCAGGGCGGTCAGTGGAATAGGAACCAAAGTGGTCAGCAAAGACAGAATCAGGGTCGTTACCCAGGGTCAGCAAGTGGGGGTAACCCTAATTTTATTCCAATAGCTCCATGTGCTACTTGTGGGGCTAATCATCCTGGGAGACCATGTTATAGAGTTACCGGTGCATGTTTTTTATGTGGGCAGATAGGTCACTTTGCCAAGGATTGTACCGGACCACGTGGTAATGGTGAAGGCAATAATGGTGGCAATGTCGGTCAGCGCAATGGTGGACGGGTGTTTGCTTTGGCAAATAATCAGGCGGCAGGTGCGCCATGTACTGTTTTTAGCGCTTCTTTAATTGGCAGTCGTGAGTGTCTATTTTGTTTGATAACGCTTTTACTCATTCAATTGGTACGCATTCTTTTCTTCGGCAGCTTGGTATGTCATCTTAATTCTTAGGTTCTGATATGCTTATTGCTACTCCGATGAGGATTTCTGTTGTTAGCTTTAACTGGTATCGAGGATGTTCTATTAGATTTGGAGATGAAATTCGTAGGGGTTTGACAATGGGTATGCACAATTTTGATGTGAGATTTGAGTTAAAAGTTAACTTAGTCCGTTCGATAAGATTCAGAAGGAACTTTCTTTTGAAGAGCAATCTGAAGCGATTTTAGATCATTAAGAGCGAATTATTAGGAGAAAGACGTTTCCATTTGTTATGATTTTGTGGAAGAAACATTCGAAACAGGAAGTTACTTGAGAATATAATTCAGGTTCTATTCGAACGGAGTATTCACATCTTTTTAATAGTAAGGTTCGTCCTATTCTTTTCATTCCGGGGACGGAATCCTTTTTAAGGGGGAAGTAATGTAATACCCGCCTTTCTTTTTCTTTCTTTCTTTCAATAGTCCCACATCGCCCCTTCTCAAAAGTTCCTTCCCTTCCTTAGCCTATAAATATGACTTTACCCCTCTCCTTTTAATACACTAACAAAAAAGACCTCCCATTGTGAGAAATGACTTTTTTGTGTGAGGGTCTTTTAAGTAAGAACCTCCCTAGTTAAATATTTTATTTTCTTGTTTGGATTTTGGGTATTGATATAAGCCCAAATTTCTTTTGGTTTTCTTTGGAGACAGTGGATCTCTTCGTAATTTCGGGTATGTTTCTTTTTCTTTTCTTGTGTATTTATTTTCTGCATTATTATTTTTATGTTGTAGCTTTAATTATTTAGTTAATTTGTTAGTTTTGCATTATTATTATTTGTAGCCTTAATTGTTTAGTTTTGCATTAGTAGTATTATTTTGTAGCTTTAATTATTTAGTTTGTTAGTTTTGCTTTATTATTATTATTATTTGTTATTTGTAACTTTAATTTTTGTATGTTATTTAATTTGGTAGTATATATATTTTTGGTATATCTTTGTTAGTAATTAGCATTTTGGGATAATAAATTATGATATATTCATAGTCAAATGCTTATGATATAATTGTTTGGTTCTAGATATTCGAAAATTCATAACTTGTACTCTTTGGACTTAGAGAGCATGTCTAGTATTTATTTTGATTTTGTAGAAACGTACATGCTAATATATTTTGAGGGTTTTGTGTCGATTCGTTTCAGTTTAGCATGTGCGTATTAGAACCCCTTTTGTTTGTATTGTGTCGCATATATTGTGACATAATATTTTTTGTTAGAATATACCGTAGGGTATACCTGAGCTATAACCACCTGTGGGGGTACCACAGGCATGTCTTCTTGGCACCGAGACATGACACTTCCGTGACAGTGTGATTAGTCCACGGCGTCTCCATTTTGTGTGCTCCGATGGGAGTTGGCCAATTGGTGTTTTGTTGTGGGAGGCGTATGGGTCGACCCTAGTTTTTTGTTTTGTTCTGCGGTTTGGTGTTGTTTGTGCCAAACACACCTTCCGATTTTGCATACATCTGGATTGCGCAGTCCGATGTATATTTCTGTTATGTTTTGTTCTGAGCTCGGTATGAAATCACCCCAGCCATTTGATTCAGCCTATTATGTTATTCAGATTAGTTCAGTTCAGTTGGTTTTGTTATTCATTTTAGTTCTTATTTTCTTGCACTCTATATTCGTACTGGGCATTTGGCTCATGCTGTGTTTTTCTTCCGGCAGGTAATCAGGGGGAGCAAGGGCATGTCTGAAGAGAACTTCCTTTTATGTAAATAGTTTAGATATTTTGTTTAGGGCTTAATATTTTAGTTTCTAGTATTGTTGTAATACTCATACCGTGTTTGAGCCAGTTGACAATTATCTATTTAGACTATTCGGTTTCATATTCAAGCTTTTGATTCCAATTTATTAGTTCTGTTATGTTCTGTGCGTAACCTCTATTTCCAGTTCGGGAAGGGGGTGTTACACAATCCCAATTGGTAATCATAGATTCCCAAGACTCATTATCTGCTTCCACCAATCTTGTTCTTCCAACATCTGTAAATTCAGACTCATTACCCAGCCTACTTGACTTGGGTATCCTCATGACATTCATTCATCGGTGGTTGCACATCTTATGGACAAGACAAGTTCGTTTGGTTATTCTTCATTGTTCACTGATAATCTTATATTAGTAGTTCTAGTACGTTGCACTAGCCTCAAATATGAGCTATTACACTCATTTTTTCATGCAATTTATGGTTATTTTCATTTTCACTTGGATGTCTTTAAAGATTCATTTTTGGTGTCTTCGCCGTCTCCACTTTCGTTCCAAGATGGGCGACTTTTGTTTTTGGCTACCGATTGCATTTCACTTCTTGATGGATTTAAATTTCTTTGTAAAGGAGTTTACGATGGCCTAGTGCAGGAAAGGCAAAATTCTTTTTTGTAAGTGTCTAGACGATCACTTTGGTTCGCGTCCTATTTCTGGTTTGATGTTATTATCATGCATGCCACACTTTTGTTCAATCTATCATGGAAATTGTTCGCGTTCTCCATTCTTTGAGGCATTATTATTGCACTCATTTTAAAATCGCATGGCTATATTTCCAAGTTCAAGCTCAAGCTTTGATTACCTCTGTTTTGCTTAAGGGGGCGTATTAGAGAAATAAGATAATTTAACATGCTACTCCATTGTAACAGCAGGAGTGTTGGAAACATATCTTATACCAATAACTGATATTGTGTCAAGACTTGTTTCATGGAATGAACGTATAATGGGGACTCTAGCCATAGAGAAACTTTTAAAAACTTAAAGTGTCAGAATGCAGCACATCATTCATTTTAATATGATAAACACATTATCAAAATGGAGACGCAAAACATGATGTGCTGCTGTGCAGATCATGAGTTATCCTATAAGTTGATTATTACATTCCTAGACAAGTTTGGTGCACTTTAGCAAAAATTTTAGAATTGAAAAGAAAAACACGACAAAAAAAAATAAACACACTGAAATATTGAAAGAAAATACAAATAGGTTTAGCCTTGCTCATTTTCATCAACTCCATACAAGAGATTGACAGATCCGAATGGTATTCCAGCAGCACAAAACTTAGAAAAGTCACAAAATGATTGATGAAGGAATCAACTAAAAACGGTTTAATTACAATTGATACAGAATGAACTATGCTTTTGCTGGGAAAGAAAATTAGAATTTAAAAAATAACAAAAAGAAAGAAATGGCTCATGAAACTCAAGTTCAAAGAAGAAAAAAAATGTGTGTATAGATGCAATACCTCCCTCTGCACCTTATACATGATACACATCTTGAACTATAAATGTTTTCTATTTGCTTTTTTTTCCAAATAGTTTCCTTCATCGATAATTTTAAATACACGTGGAGCAAGTGATAAAGTACTTTATGGCCAAAACCACCCCCTTGTATAGTAGGCCTAACACTAATAGATATACTGCATATTGCTATTATATACTCTACAACCAATCTGATTTTAGTAGTTCGGGATGTTTTGTACTGTTAAAGAACTTTCCATTTATACTATTGTGAAGTATAATGACAATGAAAGTAATTAAGTTTAAATATTCTCCAGGTATAAACGTAAAGCCTTTGAGTGAAATATATACAATAGCCATTGATGATAACAGATGCAACAAATGCAAAAAATTGCAACTTTTAAAAAAACTTCTTAAGAACTTTTGGTATGAATAAAATAATAGTTCTGAGCAAATACCAGTAGGAGTATCAAATGCTGATAGTAATCTTTGGGCTGGATCCTCAGCTAAGTGAAGCAATTCATTATTGTATACAGGAATTCTCATGCCCTATAAGTAAAAGGAGCTCAGTTATGATTTGTAGCCTAAACTATGACACTCAAAGAACATTTGAAAATTCCCTTGATAAGTAACATTTGAAAGCTCATAATGTCCTCAAGGGATATCTTCTTTACGATTTTGTTCTTTAAATAGCTGCACAAGCTCCAATGGACATATAAAGGTTCCATAATATCATAAACATAACATATGTTATAAACTACTATGTCCACACAATTCACACAAATCAACACCAATTCAATCAATAAAAACACTGGATTAAGCCAAATAAACATCTTTCCAAATTGAATTGAAGAATTATACATAATGCACAAAAGAAATGAACCTGCTGATACAAGGCGTAGAGTAAGAGCGTGACTTCGTTGGGGAATTTGGAGCTAACACCTTTGGCAGGGGAGATAGGAGATCCGACGAAGCCAGGATACGAGGTTACGGCGTAGAATCGCTCGGGGTATGCGAGGCCAAAGCTTACCCTCACTATAGCCATTTATGTGTGTGTAATTAGTTTGTGTTTTGCAGATCATATCAAAGGAAATGCAGAAGAAGAAGATGCGGGGTATTATTTTTATATAAAATGATAAATTGGATATTTGAATGGAAATTGGGACGAAGAGAAGGAGCCATTTATATGTGTTTCTATAGTGTTTGCAATTGTAGACGTCACTCATACTTGGTGATTCCGTTTTATAATGGGTTGTATTATGTAGCAGTAGTATAGTAGAATTTATAGTAGTGCATTGATTAATTAAATAAGTTATTATATTTAACGGTTTACATTGAATATTTGATTATTTTTTCAAATATTTGATTAAAGCATTAATAATATGTTTATGGGTGTTTTATTTATTATTTATCCTTAGTATATACACATAGTTATAAAATATTTATTTTATTTTGTTATACGCAATATTTATAGAAAGTTTGAGTTATAATATATTGTGTGACTCTCCAAAAAGTTTACAGAGTGAAAATTTTGATTAACTGAAAGACATTTTAAACGTGAACAAATGAAAGGTTACCTTTTAAATCAAATATTTATTCTCTTATTTAATTTTTTTTATTATAAATAATTTTTAAATATTATTGCATTATACTGCACAATCGACAATGCTTCAAGTGTTAAACAATAAATTACTGCCATTTAATTAGTTTTAGTATAATTATCGAATATATGTTAATTTTAATATAAGTCAAGATAAAAAATTTACAAAATTAAATTACTAGTTATAAATATTTTTTTTAAGGACAACCAATTTAACTGTAAAATTATATTGTTCATTCCCCTTCTGTTTCACAATTGCCCTCTTTTTCATCCTCTGTTTAACAATTCATATCTTCCTCCCTTTCAAGATGCACCTCATCAGCCTCATTCTGCCCCTCATTCTTTGTTTCATAATGTCCTCAACCTCTGTTTCATAATACCACTCATCCTCTTTTTCAGTTTGGGGTTCTACCTCTACTTCACATATTAGGAATTCTAGCTCTACTTCATCTACTACATTTGGTATAAGGGGGCCAACATGTAGTGTATTAAATTATTAGGCATACTAATTATATTTAAATTATTAAATATAAAGTTTAATATTAAAATATTTTAGTAATATTCAAAAATTATACCTAACCTAAATAGGCATTATAAATATTAAATAGTAAATATAACAAAAAATATTGATGTATATTAAAACTGTATAATATAGTGTATATATACTAGTACATATAATGATACTTGCATAATTGAGTAATATATAAGATAAGTAGTAATATTTATCATATATACCATATATACCATATATATTAAGAAATTAAAATATTATAATAAATTGATATAACTAATACATAATTACTAGTTTAGACCTTACAAGAATTAGTATATATTAAGTATAAAATTGATATAACAATACTAGATTGATATAGCTAATACTAGATTGAATTATGTAATGCAAGAAATGTAATACTAGATTGAATTATGTAATGTAACAAATGCAAGAAATGTAATATCAATTCACGCGTGTCTATTTTATGTGATGATACTAATGCTATAAATTTAAGTAAGACTCATGCGTTGCATGGTACATCAAAATACATAGATATAGGACATAAATATAGCTGATATACTCACTAAACCTCTTAGTTTTAATCGTTTTTATAAATTGCGTGTAAATTTAAGCATGCTAAACATTTCTTCTTAAATTAATTATTGTTAATTACATATTTTTTTTTTATAGAATCCTACACTAACTAATTTTTGTTTTAAAAAAATTGAATATTAATTACTAAAATTTATTTTGACAAAAATATTTCTAATTTTAAAGATGGACATTAAACTAATATAAAATATTTTTTAAAATTTTAAGTATATACTCTATTAAAGATATATGTTAATCATTTCAATTACATTAAAGTTTAAAATTATAAATTATAATTGGTATACTTATATACATAAAAAAATTTAAAATTATATATATATATATATATATATATATATATATATATATATATATATATATATATATATATATATATATATAAATGTTTTAATCTGGGCCATTCAAATCTGATCCTATGGTTAAAATGAATATTCAAGTTTGAAATTCCACCATTTAAGCCATCCAATAAGAGAGATACAAGTGAAATTCACTACCCAATGTTGGTAATCAAAGCACATGATAGGATTATAAAATATAATTATTCTCCCAAGTTTATCAAATTTCCCCCAAATTTTTTAGCTTTCCCTCCGGAACTTTTTAGTTCCCCCACACTTTTCATAACCTCTACACATGTCGCAAACCATTTTCCTTTTTAGTTCTTTTTCCTCTTTGGTAATTTTGCATCTTCTACTTCTAATTTCACTAACTTCAAAATTATATATCTCTAATTCTGCATCTTCTACTTCTAGTAATATTCTTTTTCTTAATCAATTTCATACATTTTATAAGTTTAGATCTACGGTGCCTGCTTCAAGATCCAGTGTGTGGAGGATCTCCGATGGTGTATTCCCAGGACATCGATCATTGTTACTACCACTAATTTCTGTGCTCCAAATAATGGGTTAACCGACGTTAACGACGACCGGTGTAATCTTCTGAATGCTCATTTTGTGCTTCCGATTGAAACTTTTGAAAAGATTGCTATTTGGAAGGCTTCCAATATGCTCATTCAGTATCGCAGGTACTTCCTCTCTCATTTTCCCTTATTTTGGCAAAATTATTCTTTCTTTCAGGCATTCACACTAGCGCCCATATTATTGCTACTTCACTAATCATAGAGAAATGCTAAGTACTAAAAGGATATTTTGGTTATTAGAGACAGGATGTTGGTACAATGTAGTTCACATAGGCAAAAATTAGTGGGCTATATAGTATGTTCATTTGTTGCACCGACTCAAAAGATAATTACGATACATATTTAGGTATAGATAGATCCCTTGATGATTTACACATTCAATTCATTGTGATTCACCTGTCCTATTTAGTCTCATATGATTTGGTGGGTGGAACCCAAACTTCACTTGTTAGTTCAAATAATAATGGAATTTAATACATGGGATCAAATCTAAATCTTTGTTTACTTCAATTACGAGATATTAAATTAAAGAAATTATGATGTGAATGAGTGACAGTGATTGTGTGACAATCTCTCGGGCTCTTACATAATGAAATTATGTGATTTTTATATGTTAGAATAACGTGCATTTGACAGTCATATTGAATACTTTCCTCTACGTACACAAGTACTTAAAGATCTTCGTAAATTGAATTATAATAATAATTTATTTATAATTACTATTTCTATTATCAATTATAAAATTTCTGAAGGTTTGCAGTATCTAAACATATTTAAAAAATTCTTTTCTTTTATTTGAGTTGGTGTTTTTTCAAGTCATTGTGAGCTTTTGTAATTGTTCTTCCTGTTTGCATTACGTTGACAGGCATCCGCCTTAGTCCCTAATAATCTTTTTGCATTATTTAATTTATCTGATACGTTGACCATTCGTGTATGAGATCCACTAAATGTGTATTTTCTTCTTAGTGTTAAATATGTATCCGAATCATTACTTTTTGATAAGGTAAGCAAGGGTAAATTTCTTGGTGTTAACTTTGGATACTTCACTACTATTTGAAAGGGGATTGACTTACATGCAGATGATAACTATCACATAACATACTAACCCATTCAACTTGATGTATTTAGAATTCCTCAATTACTAAGAATTGTATATTTAAGACTATTTAGACCACTAGGAAACTTTTCCTTATACACTACTACAAACTTTGATTTGTTAAAATCTAAAATGAATTGAATTTTGTTATGTTATATATGTGTATATATATAGGTAGTCTATCGAGGTGGCCTTTCTAATTTTGAGCAAAGCCCATATTGGTGTAATGAGCCATCTGCAATTACTTTGACAAGGTTCTTTTGACACTTTCAACATTGTTAACGTTTTAAATTAGTGAGTCTTGGCAAATAAACAACCAAATTCACGTCAGAGTACAAAGATACTATTTTAATATTAAAAAAAGAGGCTAAAGCAATGGCCGACAACCCACCACTTTACTAGAATACCCTTACAATCCTGCATAAATGCGTGACTAGAAAATAAAATTTGCATTAGACTTATTTTATATATACTGTTTCTGTTTAAAAATATAAATTCATTCCCCTTTGTAAAGAAGATTAATTTATTTTTAAAAAATATTTTATATTTTAATAAAAGAGTGATTATTTATGCATTATTTTTGTTTATCAAATTTAAAACAACAATATTGTACCACTTTTTCGACGGAAGTTACGGAATCGTATGCGTGTAAACGGCTAATTAAGTTGTTGGGTGAGGTGTGTATTGTTAAGTTGTTTGACTTTTATTGATAAGTTAAACTTTGACAATTTTTATTATATTTACATAAGTAGATCGATTATGTGTTACTGATGCTATAGATGTTTCAGGTATATATATTATATTAAATTCCCTACGGTTCATATTATTCTTCCCATTTTGCTAAAATCTTTCCTTTCTCTGTGTGCTCACGTGTCATCCAACAGAGAGAGGTGTTTGACATCCAATTACAAATTTAACTTTACAATAATTGTTGTAGATCTGAAGAACTTGCCACTTATTCAAAGTTATAATAGCTTTCAAGCACTAAGTCAGAGTGTCAATAAGTCTGATAGAGAGCATGACCTTGTCATTGCTGTAAGTTTCTTTGTTACCATGATCTTCCAGTGGTAGGATAAGTCTAATAGCAATGTCTTATATTTTCTATGTTCATATCCTTAAGTTCATTGGTTAAGTATTATATGAAAACTCAGTTATGATATTGTTTTCGTCTTTGTTACTTATTGGTGAAGTCTTATGTTCTTGGAGAGATACCCTCATTGAAGGATATAATAACTATTGTGTGCCAGCTTTGTGATCTTAAGTGAGATGTTTTGATTGGGAATGCACTAATGATCTTTCTCCAGAGATCCATAAGTGTAAAAGAATTATAGAAATTGAGAAATATTCTTTTCCTCTTACTATCGTGGGAGTTAGCATTCTGTATATTTTTATTGAATTCAGTTGAATATATATTTTTATTTTATTTCTTATGGCATAGAGTATACAACATTAGAACTCATTGATTTTGAGTTTGAATTCTGATAAAAGATTATATTATGTGAAGTTGTCCACATTGAATTTATTTTGTTGTTGGAATCTTGAAGTCAATAAGTATACGATAGCATGTCTGATCCAGACACAAGCTCTTGTACCAGGGTTAATAAAATTGAGAGAAGAAATCTCCCTTCATGGATGAGTTCAAGACAAAATGTAAGCAACCATGACAGGACGAAGCAAACTAGTGTTGGTTCACCCAACAAAAGTGATGAGGGTGAGAAACATAAACAAGCTAAAGGGTCTAGAGAACACCATTTGAAGGAGAATGAAACTAGTGGACAATCATTTGCATTTATTTTTGCTTCTACAAACTCCTTTAAACTTCTGGTATCATAGTTGATATACCTTTGGATATATCTGTCTTAAACCCTTTCCACTTTATTTTTCTCAGAATAACTAAGAGAGTAATTTGTGCAGGAAGGGATTGTTTTTGTACTGTCAGGGTTTGTTAACCCAGAACGTAGTGTGTTGCGTTCTCAGGACTTGGAATTGGGTGCAACGTATCAAGCCGACTGGAATTCAAACTGCACCCTCTTGGTTTGTGCATTTCCTAATGCCCCAAAGTTTTGACAAGTTGAGTCAGATTGTGGAACTATTGTTTCAAAGGTTTGGTTTTTTAATTTAGTAGTGTAAATAGTTTGATGTATTTGTTTTGATATGCCTTTTGGATATTGTTCGCCTTTGTGAGGGTCTACAATTTTGTCGAGTAGATGTTAGTGAAGAGTCCATTTTCTCATTTGTTTATAGCTGCTGCATATAAGTACTCCTAGATGACACAGGCATCTCAGTTTGAACGAATTAAAGGATAACAACGTCACACAAAAAACTTCTCGTAAAATGCCAATAATTGTAGCATTAGAGCGCGTCATTCAATATAAAATCGATAATACAACAATCCATTCACTTTATGTAATTGTAAAAGTTATTATCTAGTTTGTATCTATCTATTTTTTCTTAGTTTGTGGCCGAATAAATAAGAGCATTGGGTATTGTGAGTTCATTTAATACGATGTATTAAGTAGCGGCAACATTTGTTCTTGGATATACTATGCTTCAATTTGGCCGCACCATGTAATCTATGAATGTAATCTATGAAAGATGATATGCTATGCTTGTATTTGGCCATACCATGTAAGCTATGAATGTATTCCATGAAAAATAATTTACAATTTTGTACCTTAGGAGTGGATATCAAAATGTTACAAAGAGAAGAAGCTTGTTGATATTGAAACTTACCTTATGCATGCTAGTAAACCATAGCTAAAACAAAGTATATCTCATGAAAAAATCCCAGGTCTGTGTTACTATCATCATTTTATAATAGTTTCAATGATTTGTTGGAATATGAGCATGTTTTATTTTACATTATACTATGTTAATAATGCACATTAGTTGGTGAATCCCCCCCCCCCCCCCCCCCCCCCCCCCCCCCCCCCCCCCGGTGTAAGGTTTACATGTGACCTAAGGCCCAAGAAGTTATTAAACAACTCTCACCTACAAGGAGTTGGGCTTGCAAATTGTAGCAAATTTCATCCAAGGGAAAATTCCTTGAGAATCGAGTCAAGCCCCCATTAACTTTTGCCCAATTCAGAAAAAGTAGTGGAATTAGTCGTGGCTAAATCAGTTTTGACCGGTTCAACAGAGCATTAAAAATAACGCATTCATGGTCTTTATCTATTTTAGTGAGAATGCATTGTGATTTTGTTCATTCTGCATATATAATAATAAGCATAAGAATATATGTGTGAATTTCTATGTGTAGAAAGATGAAAAAATCAAAAACAACAGACTCGCACTACTCTAGAAAATTGCTAACCTTCTGAAAGGGATATCAAACCTATTAGTTTTGTCGGGATTTTGAGTTTTGTCTAGCTTTTAATCTTATAAAGATAAAGAATCTTCATTCTTTTAAGAGATATAATAGGATTAAAGAAAACAGTATGAAGTAAAGCTATAATTATGAATGATTATGTACTGGATGATTTTATTAAGTTAATAATATTTTAGTTTTTTATTTATTTTTGCCATTATTTTCTATAGGGTCATTGGGCCTGTGACGACCCCAAATCTGGGTTCCATAACCTCGAGTTTGGTTCTCACTGTACAATACTGAATACCCATTAAATACATAATTTGCATTTAAACTTAGCGGAATAATACATAAAGGTTCCTTACAAAAAGGTTATAATCCCAAGGTCTATCAACCATAACATAAACAGTTCCTATCTTAAGGAATTACAAAAGATTTACCAATAGTAATTACATATTAAACAGTTAATTAACATGCATAAATTAAGCTCTAGCTTTTTCTTTTCCCTTGTCCTTCTTGGAGCATTCAGGTCTAGCTGAAAATGGTTCATGATATAGCAAGTGTGAGCAACTAGTTTGCTCAGCAAGTTTAAGAATAATCATAGAGATTTAATATATCATGAATGAATGAAAATAACATCAAGTGTTTCAACAATAGATATAACAATTGTGGAAAAAAAACAAGACTCAAATTTCATTGAACCGGAATATTTGAATCTTAAAATGCTGAGTGGTCACCAATGACCCTGAACTAACGAGGGTATAATAGAGTTTCGTATGACCCTTTCAGTAGTTTGGTTTTCAAGGTAATCAACCTATTCAACCCGCTGTATATGCATTACTTTTAGTCATCTGGCGCCAAAGTCGGTTTCCCGACATAAAATCCCCTTGTTTAGGGTTGTTCAATTCTCAGACTTAATATAAGAATCCGCACCAAGCAATGGTTTGGATAAGCTTTTAAAAGTATTCAAGTTATTGAATTTATAAACACGATGTCTAGCTGAACAATTAGCTTTAGACATTTTTAATACAGTTCATGAATCAAGAACTATTAAGCTTCAAATGCACTAAGTGCGATTTTATAAACCATATGGATGTGGAATAATTTTTAAATAATTAAACCAATTCAAGCTTTGACAATAAAATACAAGTACATAAACTTGTTCAACAATAATTGAGTAGGGTTAGAGAACTTGCAACGTAAATTACAAGTCAAGGTGTAGAAAACTTGTCTCGTGCGTTGTCTACGGCTAAACAATTTAATTTAATAATCATTGAACGGACCTAACAATTAAATCAGTTTGATCTTAAATTAGTATCATATACACATTAGTATGATGACCTTTATAACTTTTACGATCCACATAATTATCTAATTATGGGTATATAAACACATAGTCGATATCATCACTATTTGATAATATTTCAAACACAAGAACCTATATTAATATTTAATATAGTCCATACACTTATTTAATATTATTAACAACTTAATAATATTTTATTAGTCTTGTAGTATTATTAATCATTTAATAATACCGTATTAATATTTTTATATTATTAATCATTTAATAATATATTAACAGCTCTATAGTATTATTAACCATTTAATAATATTTTATTAACCTTATAATATTATTAATCATTTAATAATATTTATTCATTTTCTAATATTATTAATTATTTAATAATATTTTATTAATTATCTAATATTATTAATCGTTTAATAATATTTTATTTGTTATCTAATATTATTAATCATTTAATAATATTTTATTACCTTATGAATATTATTAATCATTTAATAATATTTTATTATCTTATTAATATTATTAATCCTTTAATAATATTTTATTCACTTTATAATATTATTATACATTTAATAATATTTTAATGATTTTCTAATATTATTATATTAATAATAATATTTTATTGATTTTAATTATATTATTAACTCTTTAATAATATTTAATCTCTTTTACATATTAATTTAATTATATTAAATTTGAAAAATATATTTATTAAGTCCAAAAATAATAAAATACTTATTGGAACATATTTCATTTTCTGGCTCGAACCTGACCCAACCCGACCCGGCTGACCCGGCTCGACCCAACCCAGTTCGGAGTTATATATATTTTTTCCAAACAGAATATTTCACCGCTGCGGCGGTAGTGCAAAATTTTTCATTTACAGTGTGTTTCACCGCTGCGGCGGTGCCACTGATTTTTAAAACCCTAATTTTCTTATTTTGATCTCTTTGGTTCTAACATTGATAAAATGATATCTATACATCCAAATGACACCAAATTAGTGTTGATGTGTTCCTAACTTCTTGTTTTACAATATTTCATGGTTCGATCGTCTTTTTGAAAACGTTACACACAAAATTTACGGATCGAACCACTTAGAGTTTAAAAACAACATCCTTTGCGGTAAAAGCCATAACTTATTTGTTAGTCCATATTTTTGTGAGATTCAAGTTGTGTTGGCTTTATAACTCACTCATAAAACTTTCTAGCCATATAAATCAAGTATTTAACTTGTACATTTCGAAATGACACAAAATATAGCACATAGCTACCTAGGGTTTTATCGGTAAAGTGTGATATGAACATTTATACTAATTCCATGCTTTACACACATACCAAAACATGATATAAACACATCAAACTATGAATATACATATATTACATAGATAAATACCTCTAGACCATCAAAACGAGTTTTGATCAATTAAAAATAGATTTTAACCGTTCAAAATCGTTCTAGGCCATAAAAATGAAATAAGAAGAAGTCTAGAGCACTTTTAAACCTTTGAGATTTGTTTGCCCTCCTTATCCTCCTACCAAAGTATATTGTGTAGCTTGAGGACATTCACTAGGACCTTCTCTAGCTTTTTCACACAACCCACAAGTGTATTTTTCTCTCTAGCTAACAAATGCTATCTCTTTTCTCTTTGGAAATGTCTAGCAAATGAATCAACAACCTTGAACCAAGTGTGGAGTATCTTATTTATAGCCAAGTGCTAAGCCTTCATTAACATCTCTAATTCACCAATGTTGGTGAAATTAAAGTCTAATTATGCTTACTATTTCATGGTTTGATTTATGGAATGACAAGTGATTGACTAGGGTTGGTAACCAACCATGGCAAGGAGTAAAATCTAAGCAACATAAAGCTTCACAAGTCACCCCAAGGGGGCCCCACATGTGCCGGTCATATGGCCTTTATTTGGCCATTTTTCATTTATTTTTGCTAGCTTTAATGTGCATATATATATATATATATATATATATATATATATATATATATATACATGTGTTAAATTGTTGACAAATTTTGACTTTCTATTGGGCTCCATATTGGACTCTAGGATTAAATATATTGAGCTCATCCATTGAATTGGTTTGGGCTTAATTTAAATAACACATTAGGCTTACATTAATTATTCTAGGTTACATTTAATTAAATTAAGCATTGAGCTGGTTTAATTAATTACATGGACTAGTAGTTAAATTAATTTCATGGGCTACTAGGTAAATGTAATTGACCTAGTTTAACAACTCATTTGGATTTAAAATATAATCAAATTAGATTTGTTTTAGTTAATTATACACTATTGCTTCATTGTTTTAAATAAATATACACATACACAAGTATATCTATTTAATTATCTAATGCACAATTAGTTAGTACAAAAATTTTAATTCATTGCTAATTATATAATAATTATAATTACAATGTTTAATGAAATTCGTGGTCATTACAGAGCCAATCAGGTACACAACAAGATTGTCAATTTTTGATTTGGCAACGATACAGTCAATGACTATTTCGTTACTAAAGCGTTGTACAATTAAGGATATAACAACAACTTTTTATACATTTAGCAACAAGTTTTCATTGCTAATGACATTAAAATATAATTTTTGGCAATGACAAATTAACCTAATAACAAATGAGATGATATTGTTGTTATACCTAAAGAAAAAGACAACATTTATATCGTTGCAAATCATATCAATTTTCGTTGCACATATAAAGAAACGACAACATATAATGTCGTTGCTAATTAACAACTTTCTTTGTTATTGAAAAATAATCCGCAACAAATATTTTCGTTTCTGATTAATCATAATATCGTTGCAAAATAGTATAATCAACAACGAATATCGTTGCTAAAAAGTATACAATTAGCAACGAAAATAGGTTTAGACAATAATTTTCATGCTTTTTCGCAACGAAACCGATCGTTGGCAAACGTGAACCAACCGCAACGAAAGCACATGTTCGTTGCTCAAAAAAAGAGTTCATTTCGTTGCCAATTAGTAGGATTCTGCAACGAAAGATGATTTTCAATAACGATTTTTTATTGATTCTGCAACAAAGAATTTCGTTGCTCAAGGATCAAGACTTTTGCACGAAAGCCAATTTTCGTTGCAAAATTTATCACTTTTGGCAATGACCAAAATACGTTCGTTGTGGAACAATTAACAATGCTCATTGCACAACGAACTGTGCAACGACAAAAATATCATTGCTAAATCCCTTTTGCAACGAAATTTGGCACCTTTAGCAACGAAAACTGGTTGTTGCTAAAGTCCTATTTTTTTTTGTAGTGTATAAGTTCCTATAGCTAATGCAGTAACCTTTGTTCCATTTTTCACACGCAAGATTACTTGTACTTTGTTTAGCTTTCTACTTCTTCTTAATCTCTGCATGGAATTGCATAAGTGAAAAACATAGCCGGTATCTAATACCTACGTAGAACTTTGACTTACAAAAAGATTTATTTCAATCATGAACAAACTTTTATCTGTAGATGAAGCTTCACCAAGCCTCTTCTGCTTAGCCATTGCAAGTTACTATTTGCAGTTCCTTTTCCAGCGTCCCAGCTTATCGCAATGAAAACAAAATCATTTTCTTTCAGGATCACTTTTGTTCTTGGTTTCAGCCTTTCCTTTTGCCTTTTTCTTTTCTGACTCTTCAAAAGAACCTTTGGCCCTTTTTCCCTTGTAATAACATTCATTTACTAGTAAGACTTGGTCTTTCTTGGAAGGAAAGTGACTCTCAACAATCTTCAACATGCTAAGCAAATCAGCTAAGCTGACATCTAGCTTATTCTTGTTGAAGTTCACAATAAATTATAAATAAAAAATAGTAAGTGACTACAAGATCAAATCTTGACTCAACTCTCCATCCATGACAAAACTCAGTTGTCCTAATTGATCAATCCAATTGATAATTGACAGAATATGAGTTTGTACTATAACGTCATTGGTCATTTTAGATCGAAAAAGCTCCTAATATATCTCATATCTGACCGACATACTTTGCTCACCATATAACTCATGAATGTGAGGCAATATAATAAGCGCATCTATTTTCTCGTGTTGACGCTGTAACTCAATACTTATAGAGGCCAACATAATGCACTGACCCACATGTACATCATTTTTCTACTTCTTAAAAGTAGCAATCTCTTCCTCAGAGGTATTGTCACCAACGTTTGTAGGGATAGGCAAATTAAAGACATGTGCTAGCTTTTCAGAAGTGAGAACCATTCTCAAATCCCTTAACTAATCCGTGTAATATGGTTTGGTTAATTTGTTAGCATCAATGTGCTTAATAGTGATAGTGAGTTAGACATAGAAAAATTATTTAAGTGACTTTTTAATAACAACACTAACATGTATTCATTTTATTAATCACCAAATTAATTAGCTTTTTATTTAAAATGGTGTCTCCCACTATTTTTTTCAAACTATATAATCCTCCATATATAGTTTGGCTAATCTAATTAAAGATTTGCTAGTGAGATTAAGGGTCTCATTGACATATATACATAACCTTGTGTATGCACAACAAATTACATATTTATTCAATTAGGTAGACAACTCTTTATCAATTACATCAACATGTAACTCCTTATTATTTTGCCTCTTAGATTATTATGATCAAGTGTGTGCACGTCTAAATCAAAATAGAGAAGTTAAGTTTCACTAGCAGTTTTATATAAGTATAGAGAAAAATACAGTTCTTATGTATGCACAACAAAACGTGTATTGTTCAATTCCTTATTGTTGAACATTGCACGTTTAATTTGATGATAAGAATTAAGTTGTTAAATGCAGTTAATAGCAGGATTGTAAAGTCCTTTGATGACACATAATGTACAAGGACTTAGTTAGATAAGATCAAAGTTGTTAGGATGATCTTTTGAATATGAATGTATTGAGTTGTGAAGTCCTTTGATTGATTATGATGTACAAGGACTTAGTTAGAAAAGATCAAATCTGTTAGGTTGATCTTATGTCAAACTGATCGTAGAATAGACTCTACGACTCCATGCAAAGAAGACTCAACGATTCAGTTTGTCCGTAGAGAGGACTCTACT
Organism: Hedera helix; assembly: GCA_947179155.2. Classification (NCBI taxonomy): domain Eukaryota; kingdom Viridiplantae; phylum Streptophyta; class Magnoliopsida; order Apiales; family Araliaceae; genus Hedera; species Hedera helix. The sequence goes on from OX359267.1 coordinate 29,827,865, forward strand.
TCTTTGCGCAAAGAAGACTCAATGACTTGGTATGTTCATGAGCGGACTCTACGAATTTATTCAAAGAAGACTGGACGACTAAGACCGCTCGTAGAATGGACTTTACGATTTTATTCTAAGAAAACTCTACGACCAAGGAAGAAGCCCAAATGTAGAACGGACTCTACAACTAGCAGAGTAGCCGTAAAGTAGAACTCTACTTCCTAGAGGAAAATTATCTTATCACTAAGCAGTCACTGAAACAAGGGCAATCGTAGAGTCAAGTGAAAGCAAGAGACCTTTTGAGCAAAACTATGATCTAAACCTAAATCATCGTTTGACTCTTCTCCTGTACTAAGACAGAAGCAACTTCATTGAAAAGAACAATCTGCATCGATGTGATAGAAGAGTTTCTGTCAAAAGCTCAAAGTCAGAAATGTCAAGGGACTGACCCAAGCGCACTATGCAACAGAGAGAAGACTTTCAAGGCAGTAAAGTCAGAGGACTGAGTTCTATCAGTCCTATAGTATGGAAGGTCCAAATGACTCTATAAAAGTTGGTATAAACCTACGAATGACATATCTGTCCCCAAGAGAAAAAGGAAACACCTTTCATGGACTAAAATAACAGATCAATTAATACCTCATCAAAGCATTAATGAGCTAAACAAATAATATTCATCAGCTCTACACTGTGAGGTAACGAGCATAAACTGAAGCTAAGGGCAGATATTCCAACGGGAAGAAAACAGAAGCTCTTATATAAAGTGCCCAGATCTGAAGAAGAAAATTAGAGATTTTGGAAAAGGAAAGAAAGAAATTCGCAAGAGTTCAAAAAAATAAAACTGAAAAGAATCTTGCATCACTACTGAGTTCTTCAGAAACTCATGCTAAACGCAACTCAGTAGCACACCCAAATCTACACTACTCGAGAAGAGTTCTTAGTGAACTAGAGTATCTAAATCTGTTAGACTTATAGAGTTCTTAGTGAACTAGAGTTCCAAGACTGTTGATCTTGAAGGAATCTTAGTGATTCAGAAATTGTAAAAGTATGATTTGCTTCTTGAAGAGCAGATCAGTGGAGTATGAGTCTTATGAACTCCGAACCACTTAAAACCCGATGTCTTTCATCTTGTGTCTTTTAACTGTTATATCTGCTATATAATTGATTGTTGAATTATTATTTTAACAAATCAAGAAGGGGTAACTAAATCATATTCCGCTGTGCTAAACAAATTAATTAAAAATTCATTATCTGTTAAAAACAAAGGAAGAAAAAGAAAAAGTTTTAAAGAATCTATTCAACCCCCCTTCTAGATATCTTTCGTGTCATTGGGAACTAATAATTGGTATCAGAGCAGGTTCTCACATTTGAAGCCTTACAAGCTTGAGTAGATCTAATGGCACACAACAAGAACGGATCAGAACTCGGTGGAGGTAACAAACCACCAATGTGCAATAAAGAAAAATTTGCTAATTGGAAAGTTCGTATGTAGGCTTAGATGGATGCAATAGACGATGAGCTGTTCGAGACAGTACTCAATGGGCCATTCATACCAATGAAGCTTGCTTTAACAATTGAAGATCCAGACAAGCTAGTAGCAAAGAAAAGAGAAGAATGGACCGACAACGAAAAGAAGGACGTTCAAAGAGATAAAAAGGCCAAAAACATCCTTTTTCAATCTCTAGATGATGAGTTGTTAAAAAACATTGTCAACTGTAAAACAGCTCAAGAAGTCTGGCAGACTCTGTTGATCATGCACGAAGGAACAAAAGAAGTCAGAGAGAATAAACAATCACTGCTTATTCAGCAGTATGAAATGTTCACCCACATTTCAGGGGAGAACATTACAAACACCTATGAGAGATTCAACATGCTGCTAAATTCTCTCAGATCGTTTGGAAAAGTCTATCCAAACAGAGATCTCATCATCAAATTCATGAGATCCTTGCCAGGCAAATGGGATGCCAAAACCACAACCATCAGGGAGTCAAAGAACTTGTACGAGATGACTGTACAACAGTTATATGGAAATTTTCTCACCTACGATCTGGAGCTGAATTAGAGGGCAGAGACCTTATCTGAGGGAAGAAAGAAGTAGAAGAACATTACTTTTAAAGTTTCAACCTCTGCTCACAGAAGCAAACTCAAAGATAATTCTGATTCTGATAATGATGAATCAAATGATGATGAAGGTGCTGCCATGCTAGTCAAACAATTCAAAAGATTCATCAACAGGAACAGACCTTAGAAGTTCAGAAGCAACAGCAGCAAGGAACCAACAAATGACCTTTGCTACAACTGCAAAAAGCCAAGTTATTTCATTGCTAAATGTCCAAAACCCTTAAAAGAAGAGCTGAGGAGGGATAGAACAAAAGCAAATCTAAAAAGAGAATTCAAGAGCTTCTACAAGTAAAAGAAGAAAGACAAAAGCTTCATAGTTGAAGGCTCTTGGAGTGACTCAGAAGAACTAAACTCTAAGTCGAGTGATGATGAAGATGTGACGCCCCCAAATTTGGGTACTAGTACCTCGAACTCGGTGCTCACGATCCAATACAACTATATCATATACACATCCCAAAACAACACACAATATCTATTGCGGAAAATAAACATATGTTGTTTATACAAAAGGGTTAACCACTAGTCCAAAGGTACGAAACCTTATCAAAATACATCACGAATTTAATATATACAATAGGATTCGTGTTACATGTAATAACAGTAGACATTTAGTACTCCAGCATGACTACGAGTTTATCTTCCCCTTGTCCTTATCTTTATTTGAACCTTCAGGTTTAGCTGCAATAAAATTTCATGACATAGCAAGGGTGAGCAACTAGCTTGCTCAACAAGTTTTATATGAATAATATGAGGTATGTCATGATTGAATAATAATTGAATGATTCAATGAACTCAAGTAATAAATATATGAACAATATGATCAATGCTCGAATAAGGAATAACAATTGATCATTGAAATGCTGAGTGGTCCAATAGACCATGAACGTTTGTTGAGGAATCAATCTCTTGATTGACCCCCTTAGGTTACATGTCCAGAACTGTACTTGAGGGGATCAGCCTCTCGAACTCTATGTGTATGCATAACATTTATTCTGTATGTATCGTTTATTTGATACTTAGGTTGCTCCCTATTATGGGTTGTTCTTCTCAGTTTAAGAATCCGTACCACCGTGGTTTGGATAGCTTTTAAAGTAAATTACACGTATGTCTAGCCGAACAAGTGGCTTAGACTTCCCTTTCCATTAGTTCATGGATGTAAGAACTTCAATAATTCGTAATTCAAGAATGGAATATGAATTCAATTGCACCACGTGCGAATAACAATAATATTGATTGTGAAATAATTAGTAATATCAAAATAAGTCAGGATAACTTGCTCAATAATAATATGAGTAAGGTTAAGGAACTTGCCTTGTTCAGGACGTATTGTTAACTTAGATAATTCAGACTTCCTTTGAAAGACCTAGCATTGTTAACGTTGGTTTAGCAATTAGTATAACATACAGGTACACATAATCATCTAGGTTTACCATTTAAAAGCACAAAACACATCATTGCCATTTGGGTTACCTTAATTAACTGACAACTATCGCCTTTCTTTAAGTCATATTGACTTGGGCATGCTTTAATCATTCATAAAAACGTACCTGAACTCTTAAACAATATTCACTGTAATTGTTTAATAAACTTCCTTATGGTTCATTAGTTATACAATTGATAAATAATAATCCATAAGTCATCTACTCATTATTTAGTAACCATTTAAATAATAACTAATTAATCCACCTTTATTATTATTTTATAATAATTTCTTACCTCAGATATTTTCCATCTTCTTGTTTGCTCAATCTTTGTTTCATTCGGGTTCCTCTTTAATTACTTTGAAAACATTTTGCAATACGTTAGATTTCTTAAGGCTAAATCGAAGATCGGATAGCCGAGGACCCGAGAATACTTGTCCGAGGGACTTTGTCCGAAGACTTGTGCCTGAAGACCCTTATTTCGAGGACCTCATATCTTAAGACCTTGGTCCGAAGACCTCATGTCTGAAGACCTTGGTCCGAAGACCTTGGTCCGAAGACCCTTAGTCCGAAGACCTTGGTCCGAAAACCCGAACCATGAAACGACCCGACTTGGAATCTGCCTAACAGAAATTAACAGAGAGGGAGGGCATCTAGACGCCCTATCAGGCACAAAAACAGGTGTCTAGGTGTCTGGCTTTAGAATGGTTACCGAATGGTTTCTAGGTTTTCTTTTCTTCTGGTTTTGTGCAATCTGGGAGGTACCTTGCTTCAAACATTTTTAGATTGAGCTATACACCTCCAAATCATGCAAGGTCAGATCCTATTGATTCCTAACTTGATCCTCTTCATCATGGTATTTTTCAAATAATTTTTTAGACACATTAAATATGGAAATATCAAGCTACTCTCAACCGTGCCGAAAAATGGATTGTTTTGGTAGAAAAACCATAACTAAATGTATACACCATAACTTTTGGTGATTCAAGATGGGTTTTCTTTTAAACTTGTAGGCCTATCAAGGAAAAATAATAACCAACACAAACAAGTTGAAGAGCTTAGAGTTATAAGGCCTTAAACCACACTATCTCGCACGGTTATTTATCAAGGGAAATGATGATTTCTTGCATTCTTCCAATCTTACCAACATAGATATGCATAATTACACATGATACACTCATTAAAACATATATTTACTACTCTAGCATGAATGTGCTCACTTAGAGCTCTTATTCTAGCTTTCTACCACATGATATACAAAGCATGGCCATGGAAGCATAATATTAAAGTTATGAGATATTTGCTACCTTTGAGATCTTATGGCTAGCTTCCTCTTCCTCCCAAAGTAGGTGACAAAGGTATTGGACATCCAAGAGCCTGCCTTGAGCTTCCTAGATCAAACACTCAAGCAATCTCTTGGTTATTTCTCTCTGTTTTTTGCTTCTTTGCTTTCTGTTTTATCTCTCTATAATGGACGGGAAGGAGAAGGAATGGCTGGTGTGCTGCTTATACTCCTTTAGACTTAGACAAAAACTCTGAGGAGTTGGCTCTACAGCCCCCCCTACGCCTGTCTTGTTCCTTCTTTTTTCAACAACTGCTGATTTCTTAAGCTTTGTAAGGCTGTACGTGCTCTGCTCCTGAAGCTTTGTCCCAAATTTAGTGACACTCTCTAATTCTACTGGGTTGAGGAAAATAAGCTTGGACTGGGCTGCCTTTGTTTTAATTTGTTTCAATTGATTTGTGGCCCAGTTGGGAATTTAATTAGCAATTAAGCTTGGATTGGGTTGCTATTGCTCAAGTATAACTGCAAGCCCAATTGGATTTAATTTACCTAAATTTGGGTTGCTAAAAAATTAATTATTTTGGTCATTAACTAATAATTTTATTAATTAATTTACTTAAACCCATTTTACATGCTATATTCAAATTAATTTGAATATTTAATTAACCAAAATCCTATCAAGTTATTGATATTACTAATATTAGGTTAGTCCACTAATTTAAATATCCCATTAGTTGGACTTCCTTTAATTTAATTTCCATCATAATAATAATATACTAATTAGCTGCACCAAGATTTAAATTCGTTAATAAATAAATCCACAATTTATATATAATGAAATTCAAAATTTTGCGGACATTACTATTAGAGTTGATGCCCTAGAGGCTAATTATTTGATATAATTGCTTAACATTTTTTTGATACTATATTTGATTAATGGATTATTTTATTATGATTTCATTTACTGCGTTATATAAATGTTAGCATAATAAAAGTCCTTAGAATAGTGATACAAATTATATACATTCAAGTATGTGACTTGAACATGAGATTATATAATTACAATTAGTATCATTGCTCTTAAATGTCCCTAGTCGAGTATCATTGTTAATGGGACAACAATGATGCATTGAGACTAGTATGTGGATTGACTGATGGCCAAATCTCATTGGTCATAAATATATGCGATATTTGAGTCAATACATAGGTACATATTAGAGAACAATGTACTGGACTGACCCACCATGCGAATTCTACGTGGAGCATTATGCAAAGTGTCATAAGAAATTCTCACAGTGACAATGATGTAATGATCCTCCGACCTGAGATAACTATATTATTACACGAGAATTTATGTACTTTGATATCATCAAATGTCACCTTTAATAGGGTGAACAATAAAGGTAATTATTGGGTACATCATGAATCGTGTGAGGAATATGAGTGATCTAGATGGAATTTAACCCTCCTATAAATTAGGGAGTGATATTCATAGGCCTCTTGTTTGAGTAGGACTATGAAATGCATGACCATGCTCAAATAGTGATTTGTTTCATATAGTCTACTCATTGATCAAGAAAACTCAGATTAAATTATGAAGAGTATGACAAATTCCATGCCTCGAGTTTAATCTAGGATATAAGGTTAAAAGGATTAAATAACATTAAAACATTGGTCACGAAAAGGTTGTATCGAATCATTGATCTTGTTATTATTTGGGTAACAGTGATGCATTACTAGATGCCGCTCACTATTTATAATTTTATAATATGATTTTAAAATTATTGCTAACATAATAATAACCTATAGGGTCACACACTTAGAACGTATTTAAAATGGAATTAATTTAAATTGTAAGTATTTTAAATATGTCAATATGATTGATAGTATTTAAAAAAAAATTACAAATTTAAATTAATAGGATAATTTGTATATATGTATATTAATTAAGTAAGACTTAATTAAAATATAATATATATAAATTCGGATTTTATTTTTCTATTTATTTTAGGTTTTGGTTAATTCCTATTAACTACTATATATATATGATATATCAGTAGTTTTAAGCACGTAAGGAAAAACTAAAACCCTAGCCGCTTTCAGAAAGAGGCTAGAGAGAAAAATAGTTCAGAAATCCTGATCTTGGTGGCTAGTACCGCAGATCCCTTTTGCTGCAGATCGTGTGACGATTCGCGGAGCGTTCGTGTGGATACCGTAGAGACGCAATCGCTGCATTGCGTTGAAGATTCGAAGCCGTTCCAGAATTCCATCGTCTCCTGTCCATCTCGGATAATCGGTAAAATAATCTAAACCTCTGAATTGATATGGTTTTGCATGGATTCTGTTTTAGAGTTTCGGAAAATTTTAAAATTCCGCTGCTTTCACTGTGTCGAAACCCTAACAATTACATTCTCCCCCCCTTATAAGAATTCCGTCCCCGGAATTACTACATGAGGTTACTCAAAAAGGTGGGGATAATTCTCCTTTATCTTATCTTCTAATTCCCACGTAGCTTCCTCAATTGCGTGGTTCCTCCAGAGTACCTTGACCGAACGTATAACTTTAATCCTTAACGTTTGTTCCTTCCTATCAAGTATCTGGACAAGAGTCTCCTCGTAGGATAAGTCCCTCTCGACTTGAATCGGCTCATAGGATATGACATGCTTATAATCCGATTTATATGGCCGCAACACTGAAACGTGAAATACGTTGTGAATGTGCTCCAATTCAGGAGGTAAGGCTACCTCGTATGCCACTTCACCTACCCGCTTTAGAATCTCGAATGGCCCTATGAACCTTGGGCTCAATTTTCCTTTCTTGCCAAACCTAATCTTCCATTTTCAGGGAGATACCTTTAAGAATACATAGCTGTCAACTTCAAAATCTCGATTTTGAAGATGCAAATCAGCATACTTCTTCTGTCGATCCTGAGCTGCTACTAGTCGAGCTCTTATTATCCTAATAGTATCCTCGGTCTGTTGTACCAACTCCGGTCCTAGCAGTCTCCGTTCACCCACTTCATCCCAACACAATGGCGTTCGACATTTCCTTCCATATAGCGCTTCGTATGGTGGCATGCCAATACTAGCGTGATAGCTGTTATTATATGCGAACTCCACTAATGGAAAGTGGTCATCCCAACTGCCTTTGAGATCCATCACACATGCTCTAAGCATGTCCTCTAATGTTTATATTGTCCTTTCACTCTGTCCATCAGTTTGATGATGATAAGCCATACTCAATCTCAGCTGTGTTCCCAATCTTTCTTTCAATCATCTCCAGAATTTTGACGTGAAGCGCGAATCTCTATCAGAGACGATAGATATCGGTACTCCATGTCGTGACACTATCTCCGTCACATACAGCTTTGCTAACTGCTCCAAACTATATTTGATCTTGATTGGTAGGAAGTGTGCGGACTTTGTCAAACGGTCCACAATCACCCAAATCACATTATAACCTTTTTGCGTAGTTGGAAGTCCAACCACGAAGTCCATCGTGATATGCTCCCATTTCCATTCCGGAATCTCTAATGGTTGTAGCAGTCCACTCGGCCTTTGGTGCTCTGCTTTGACTCTCTGGCATGTTAAACATCTGCTAACACACTCAGCCACTTCTTTCTTCATGTTCGGCCACCAGAAATGTTACCGCAAATCCCGATACATCTTCGTACTACCAGGATGAATTGAATACCTTTTGCTATGATCTTCTTGCAAAATCTCCTCTTTCAATTCCGGGACTAGTGGTATCCAGATCCTCCCTTCAAATCTTAGCAATCCTGTGCTATCAATTTTGTACTTCAGCTCCTCTCCTTCGAATAAACGCCTCTTGATGCTGTCACATTCTTCATCTGTCTCTTGAGCCTCCTTTACCCTGTCTAGCAAGGTCGGACTCGCTTCTACTGTGAACAACATTTCATCCGAATCCTTCGGATGCTTTACTTCTAGTTCTAGCTTTTTAATTTCTCTTATTAGTTCCTCTTGAGTAGTTAACATCATCAGATCCTCTCTACCTTTCCTGCTTAAGGCATCAACTACTACATTTGCTTTTCCTGGATGGTACAAAATCTCACAATCGTAGTCCTTGATTAATTCCAACCATCTCCTCTATCTCATATTCAATTCCTTTTGAGTGAAAATATACTTCAGACTTTTATGGTCTGTGTATATCTCACACTTCTCACCATACAAACAATGTCTCCAAATCTTTAGCGCAAACACTACTGCCGCTAACTCCAGATCATGCGTCGGGTATCCCTTCTCATAATCCTTTAGTTGACGTGACACATATGCAATAACCTTACTGTGCTGCATTAACACACAACCAAGACCCTTGTGTGATGCATCACTGTACACTACGAAACCTTCCGTGTCATCTGGTAAGGCCAATATTGGTGCCTGACTCAACCTCTTCTTCAGCTTCATAAATCTTTCCTCGCACTTCTCCGACCATACGAACTTAACCATTTTCCTCGTCAAGTTGGTTAGTGGTAACGCTATTTTTGAAAAATCCTGAATGAACCTCCGATAGTAACCCGCCAAACCAAGAAAACATCTGACTTCTGTTGTTGTCTTCGGCTGCTCCCAATTTATAACTGCCTCGACCTTTGCTGGATCCACTAAAACACCGTCCTTGTCGATAACATGACCTAGAAATTGCACCATCTGTAACCAAAATTCACACTTCAAAAATTTGGCGTACAATTTCTCTTTCTATAGGGTTTCCAATACTATCCTCGGATGTTCGGCATGCTCCTCCTTCGTTTTTGAGTAAACTAGAATATCGTCAATGAATACAACGACAAATTTGTCCAGGTACGACTTGAATACTCTATTCATCATATCCATAAAAGATGCTGGGGCATTTGTCAGACCAAACGACATAACTAGGAACTCAAAAGGACCATATCGAGTCCTGAATGCTGTCTTTGGTACATCCTCCTTCTTCACCTTCAGCTGGTGATACCCCGTCCTCAAGTCAATCTTCAAAAAGTACTTTGCTCCCTTTAGTTGATCAAATAGATCATCGATCTTGGGTAATGGGTACTTGTTCTTAATAGTAACTTTGTTCAACTCTCGGTAGTCGATACAAAGCCTCATGGATCCATCTTTCTTCTTTACGAACAATACCGGTGCTCCCCACAAAGACACACTCGGTTGAACATACCCTTTCTCTAATAACTCCTGCAATTGTAGCATTAATTCCTTTATTTCTACCAGAGCCATTCTATATCGTGCCTTTGAAATCGGTGTGGTTCCTGGCACTAAGTCGATTACGAACTCAATTTTCCTATTAGGTGGCAAACCTGACAATTCATTTGGGAAGACGTCTGAGAATTCTCGTACTACAGGTATCTGACCTACTTCACCCTTTACGAGTATCAACCACATGAGCCAGATAACCCATGCACCCTTTCCTCAACAATCTTTTTGCTTTCATCATTGTCAGACAACGTGTTTGTCTTGGCGATTTACTCCCATAAAATACCACCTTTGACTTACTCGGAGTCCTCAGGTGTAAGCATTTCTCTGGCAGTCAATCACAGCCCCGTGATTAGACAATCAATCCATTCCAAGAATTACGTCGAACTCTCCCAACCGTATCGGAATCAGATTCACACACAACTTATTTCCTCTTATTTCAACACAGCAGTTCCTATGAATATAGTTTACGGGGACAATTTCTTTGTTGGCTACTTCTACATTCATAGAGTTTTCTAATTTCTCGCGGGGTAAATCTAACATCTTAGCAAATTCTTCAGAGATAAATGAACAGGTAGCACCCGAATCAAATAATACATAAGCATTGATATTATTGATCGGAAGAATACCTAACATTACGTCATTTGATTCCATAGCATCTTGTACGGTCATATTGAAAGTGCGTGATGTCGGTCTATTCGGCTGAATAACTGGCCCTCCAATGATTAATTTGTTGTTGTTGCCCTTGTTGCCACTTGCTACGTCATTCTTTCTCTTTGGGCAGTCCTTAATTTGATGGTCTGGTGCTCCGCAAGAGAAACATCCACTTTTCTTCCCCTTAGGACATTGTGGAGCAATATGCCCCTACTGCCCACAGCTGTAGCAGACTCCCTTTCCTTTCATACATTCCCCGGAATGGTTCCTCCCACACTTATCACACTCGCTGACTTTCTTTGCCTCTTTTCCAGTCTTACTACTTCCCGACATTTGGCTGTCACTCCACTTCTTCTTATTCTGATTGCTTCCTCCATTTGCATCTCTAGGCCCATCGTGACCTTTCTTCTTTTTGTCTTGGTTGAATTTTACCAAGGCTTCATTTCCTCCTTCGGCAATAATCGCCCTCTCCAGAAGTGTTGCGAATGAGTCAATTCTTAGAACTGCAACCCTGCTCAAATCTTCGTGCCTTTCTGGCCTCGGTGTTCACTTGGTGTGGAGCAAATCTGGCTAATTCATTAAACTTTGAGGTGTACTCTGTAACTGACATATTTCCCTGCTTCAAGTCTAAGAACTTCATCTCCATTATGTTTTGCATGCTATCAGGGAAATAGTTCTCAAAGAACAATTCTTTAACACGCGCCCATAAAATAATAACCTCTTCAGCTCTTCCTTTGTTTGCCTTCCATCAGTAGTTTGCTTCACCTTTCAGAATAAAGATGGCAAACGATGTCTTCTGTTTTTCGGCCACCCGTGCGACCTCGAACACCTTCTCCATTTCTTCAATCCAGGTCTGAGCCTCTATAGGATCTGTAGACCCATGAAATTCTGGTGGTCCTACCAGTTTGAAATCCTTAAAATTTGCTAAGTGCGTCCCTGACTGATTTACAACTGTCGGTACTTCTAGCTATACTACTGGTGGTGGTCTATTTTACATTATTTCCATTATCATGGTTGCGAAAGCCCTTATTGGGTCTTCCTCCCTTTGAACATTATTTCCGACTTTGTCTACACGTAGAATTCGGGGTACACGTCTTGGCGGCAATCTCTGTTATTAAACAAAGCCTTATATTTATTATTTTGTAGATTACATTTTATGCACATTTTACTGATATTAAGCATTTTAAAAATTTTAAAATACTGATCAAACACATTTGATTTAAACAAACATGATTGCATTTATATTCATATAACACTATTTAATACATCATGTAACAACCTGTGGCATACTGCTATAAATGCTCATGCATCATCTAACTAACACCTATCCCCTAAAGAATAAAAGTGGGGATTGAAACCATCCTACCCTTCTAACGAAACAAAAGTCAGGGTCTAATACTATCCCAAGTCAAAGCAAAAGTATTGGGATTTACAACATACCACTGTCCCTACTATCAACAAAAAGTGGGAACTAAACTGTATGTATTTACAATCATAGAGCTTATAGAAACTACAATCCCCTGAGGATAGCATCCTCATGCTCCTGCCTGGCTATCATGTCTTCTACACGGCGACTGATTATGCGCCTGTGGAGATCCTCTTCCCTAGGATATCTTCGGATCCTATGCCTCATCCTGTGAAAGGCAGTGTCAAACACAAAGCTCAAACGATCAAACCTAACTGCACGAGTTTGAACTTCCCTCTCAAGTTCGTCCACCATCAGGGTAGCTCTATCAAATGCTTCCTCGACACGGATTCTCTCCGCAACCTCTAGGTTAAAGTTGGCCTTCAAGGCCTCATGTTCCACCTGAAGCGCTGCCAGACTCAACTTCGCCTGATCACGCTCCTCCTTCAGTTCAGTTGCCTCCCCGGATAACTGATAAGCCACACTCTTATAGCCATCTTCTAACTCCTGATGGACCTGATTCTGTTCCTCAAAATGCTAAATTCTACCCTCAAGTTCGTCATTCTTAGTGGTCAGCTCTTCTATGATGTCACTCGTAGTCGTGCCCATGCCATCTACATACTCAGCTGACTCCTCAGGTGACGTATTGTCATAATACTGCACCTCTTCAGCCGATTCCTCATCGACAGTCTGTTGTTCTTCTGAGTCATCCTCACTCCGTGGCCTCATTACCCTACCCCTAACTGGTTCCTCAATATCAGCCACATGATCCCCCTCGGGATCCTTTTCAGGTGTAACTACCGCAGGCTCCACTGTAGGCTACTCGATATGGACAATATGTTTATCCACAACAGTATCCTCTGCTATGTGACTCGACTCCCCAATCTCTACCATCCTACAGTCACAAAAGGGAAAATAAAATAACAGTATGTCAGTACAACAATAAAATATATTCATTGATGAAATAAAAAGATATTTTATCATGTACAACTTGGCTCGATGGATCTCCACAATCTACCTCCAAACCAAAATAACTCCAATGAATCTCCTTGATCCATTTTCTAGCGCACTCGATATGAGTATAATACTGAGGTTATAACCTAGGTTTCGCAAATCCTAAAGTTTATAACCCTAAGCTCTGATACCAACCTGTGACGCCCCCAAATTCGGGTACTAGTACCTCGAACTCAGTGCTCACGATCCAATACAACTATATCATATACACATCCCAAAACAACACACAATATCTATTGCGGAAAATAAACATATGTTGTTTATACAAAAAGGTTAACCACTAGTCCCAAGGTACGAAACCTTATCAAAATACATCACGAATTTAATATATACAATCGGATTCGTGTTACATGTAATAACAGTAGACATTTAGTACTCTAGCATGTCTATGAGTTTATCTTCCCCTTGTCCTTATCTTTATTTGAACCTTCAGGTTTAGCTGCAATAAAATTTCATGACATAGCAAGGGTGAACAACTAGCTTGCTCAACAAGTTTTATATGAATAATATGAGGTACGTCATGCTTTGAAAATTTTTTGCAATACGTTAGATTTCTTAAGGCTAACCCAAAGATCGGATAGCCGAGGACCCGAGAATACTTGTCCGAAGGACTTTGTCTGAAGACCTGTGCCCGAAGACCCTTATTCCGAGGACCTCATGTCTTAAGACCTTGGTCCGAAGACCTCATGTCTTAAGACCTTGGTCCGAAGACCTTTAGTCCGAAGACCGTGGTCCAAAGACCCGAACCATGAAACGACCCGACCCGGAATCTGCCCAACAGAAACAAACAGAGGGGGAGGGCGTCTAGACGCCCTACCAGGCACAAAAAGAGGCGTCTAGGTGCCTGGCTTTAGAATGGTTGCTGAATGGTTTCTAGGTTTTTTTTTCTTTCTGGTTTTGTGCAATCCGGGAGGTACCTTGCCTGAAACATTTTTAGATTGAGCTATACACCTCCAAATCATGCAAGGTCGGATCTTATGGATTCTTAACTTGATCTTCTTCATCATGGTATTTTTCAAATAATTTTTCAGACACATTAAATATGGAAATTATCAATCTACTCTCAACCGTGCCGGAAATGGACTATTTTGATAGAAAAACCATAACTAAATGTATACACCATAACTTTTGGTGATTCAAGATGGGTTTTCTTCTAAACTTGTAGGCCTATCAAGGTAAAATAATAACCAACACAAACAAGTTAAAGAGCTTAGGGTTATAAGGCCTTAAACCACACAATCTCGCACGGTTTTTTTTTTCTTCCGAAAATGATGATTTCATACATTCTTCCAATCTTACCAACATAAATATGCATAATGACACATGATAAGCTCATTAAAATATATATTTACTACTCTAGCATGAATGTGCTCACTTAGAGCTCATATTCTAGCTTTCTACCACATGATATACAGAGCATGGCCATGGAAGTATAATTCTAAAGTTGTGAGATATTTGCTACCTTTGAGATCTTATGGCTGGCTTCCTCTTCCTCCAAAAGTAGGTGACAAAGGTATTGGACATCCAAGAGCCTGCCTTGAGCTTCCTAGATCAAACACTCAAGCAATCTCTTGGTTATTTCTCTTTGTTTTTGCTTCTTTGCTCTCTGTTTTATCTCTCTACAATGGACGGGAAGGAGAAGGAATGACTGGTATGCTGCTTATACTCCCTTAAACTTGGACAAAAACTCTGAGGAGTTGGCTCTACAGCCCCCCTACGCCTACCTTGTTCCTTCTTTTTTTAGCAACTGCTGATTTCTTGAGCTTTGTGAGGCTGTGCGTGCTCTGCTCCTGAAGCTTTGTCCCAAATTCAGTTACACTCTCTAATTCTACAGGGTTGAGGAAAATAAACTTGGACTGGGCTGCCTTTGTTTTAATTTGTTTCAATTGATTTGTGGAGCTTGGATTAGGTTGCTATTGCCCAAGTAAAACTACATGCCCAATTGGTTTTAATTTACCAAAATTTGGGTTGCTACAAAATTAATTATTTGGGTCATTAACTAATAATTTTATTAATTAATTTACTTAAACCCACTTTACATGCTATATTCAAATTAATTTGAATATTTAATTAACCAAAATCCTATCAAGTTATTGATATTACTAATATTAGGTTAGTCCACTAATTTAAATATCCCATTAGTTGGACTTCTTTTAATTTAATACCCATCATAATAATAATTTACTAATTAGTTACACCAAGATTTAAATTCGTTAATAAATAAATCCACAATTTATTTATAATGAAATTTGAAATTTTGCGGACATTACAGAAGAGCCACAGAAGGCCAACCTATGTTTAATGGCAATTGAGGAAGGACAAAGCAAATAGAAATTCAACATAGATGAGGTATTTGACTTTTACTCTCCTGAATTAAGCATTGATGACCTTAGAGAAGGCATGCACGACTTAATGGTAGAACTACACAAATACATGAAGATGTTTAGAAGGCTATCTAAAGATTACTCTCATCTAAAAGAAGATAAAGAGAAAAATTAGCATAGAATTAGAAGCCACACTTCAAACTGGTAAACTTTATTCTAGTCTTGAGATTGAGAGTGAAAAGTTAAAAAGAAAAATTGAATTAAGCACTCAGAAAGAGTCTTCACTAGTTTCCAAAATTCAGGAACTAGAAAAAACAATTTCTATATAAAACAATTTAAGTTTGTCTATGGACACCATGATCTCAAGCCAAAGAAATGCGGCTGACAGATCAGGATTAGGTTTTGAGAATTCTTTCTCAGAGCCTAATATGGAGAATTCAAAAGAAATAAATGAAAGCAAATCTTTTAATCCTAATAAAGGAATTGTGTTATTCAAATCCTCATAGTCAATCCCTCCCAGCTGTCCACAATCTGCTAATCCTGCTATCATATTAGTCAATAAAACTCGTACTGGTATGGGGTTCAGAAAACTAAAAAATAAGTCAACATATGTAACTGAACCTCAAATGATCATAAAGTCTAGCAAAACTTACTGTACGAACCATCCTTACAGAAACCGTAGAATTTATTATCATTCTACAAAATATGAGAATCGTAGAGTAGCATGGAAGTAGAATATAGATCAGCTCAACCGAAGGACTTTGAGCAATTATAATTCTCACAAGTCATGGACAAACAGGAATTCACATACATACATACGCAATCGTCATATCAATCATAGTTATGATTTATCAGGCTATCATTATCATAAACTGCAAAGACCTAAAATCAAAAAAATATGGGTCCCAAAAGGTACTAACAAAATAGGACCCAAGCAATTGTGGGTACGAAAATGAAGAGTGATTTTTTATGCAGGTAAAGAGATCCATCTGGTATCTTGACAGTGGATGCTCAAGACACATGACAGGAGATAAAGCTCTTCTGACAGACTACAAGGAAAAGGATGGTCCTGCAGTCATTTTTGGAGACAACAATTCAGGAAAAATTAGAGGATATGTCTCAACTGGAAATGGTGCAATATCTTTCAGCAAAGTTGCTTATGTTAAAGGACAAAGCATAACCTGTTAAGCATCAGTCAACTATGTGACAAAGGGCATCAAGTCACTTTTCTCAACAACCAATGCCAAGTCAGAGATTTGAAGTCTAGCTCTCTAAAACTAGTAGGAGTTCGAGAAGGAAATGTCTACGTGGTCAACCTTGCTAAATTAAGTACAGATGAAGTAGTCTGTTTCCTTGCTAAAGCCTCTAAAGATTTCTGCTGGCTCTGACACATAAGATTATCTCATCTTAACTTCAAGAACATGTCAAAGCTTACCTCCAAAGACCTAGTAAGAGGTTTGCCAAAGCTTAACTTCATCAACAAAAAAAACCCCTGCAAAGCATGTCAACTTGGAAAGCAAACAAAGATCTCTTTCCAGAGCAAGACACTCAACTCAAATGATAGAGTCCTTCAATTGCTACACATGCATTTATTCGGGCCTATCCTAATAGCAAGCCTTGGAGGAAAGAGATATTCTTTAGTAGTAGTAGATGACTACACTAGATACATATGTGTGTCCTTTCTAAGCTCTAAAGATGAAACTATTTCACATCTTATCAAGCTCTTCAAACTAATCATGAATGAAAAATGTGATAAGATCAAGGCTATCAGAAGCGATCATGGAAGAGAGTTTGACTTTTCAGATATGGACCAGTTCTGTGAAGAAAATGGAATCATTCACAACTTCTCAGCCCCAAGAACTCCTCAACAGAATGGAGTAGCAGAAAGAAAGAATATGACTCTGATTGAAGCTAGAAGAACTCTTCTTGTAGCAACCTATCTTCCTGAATATTTCTGGGTTGAACCCATTAGCACGGCATGCTACACTCAGAACAGGTCAGTCATACACTCAACATTAAAGAAGACTCCATATGAGTTATGGAAAGGAAGAAAGCCAAACATAAGCTACTTTCATGCGTTTGGCTGTCTATGCTACGTGCTCAATAACGGCAAGAAGCATCTAACCAAATTCCAACCAAAGTCAGATGAAGGAATATTCCTCGGTTATGTAACGGATAGCAGAGCATTCAGAGTATTCAACAAGGAATCCTTAACTGTTAAAATCTCTATCCATGTCACATTCGATGAATTTGATCCTGAAAAGAAAGGATCAACTCACAACGATTCATCAGATATAAGCTCAACGATCGAAGAACTCAAGATCGTAGAGTCTGACTCTACGATCATGGAACCAGCAACAGAAATTGTTGAGCAAGTAGAGGAAATCGTAGAGCACACCACACCAGACATTGAAACTCTACGATCAGAACAAGAAGTTGATTTGGAGGAACTCAGACAAGAAGGCACCAGAACAGATGTTCCTAGCAGAATAAAGTGGATCAAGGATCACACTCGAGATCTAATAATTGGAAACCCAGACGCCGAAATCAAGACAAGAGCTACAACTTTAAATGAATGTTTCTACCTAAGCTTTCTCTCACAAGTGGAACCCAAGAAAATCGAAGAAGCCTTAGGAGACTCAAGTTGGATAGAGGTCATGCAAGATGAGCTAAATCAATTTGAAAGAAGCAAAGTATGGAGATTAGTTGCCTGGCCTCAGCATAAACCAGTCATTGGCACAAAATAGGTCTTCAGGAACAAAATGGATGAAAATGGTGTGATTACAAGGAACAAAGCTAGACTGGTGGCCAAAGGCTATTCTCAAGAGGAAGGAATTAACTACGATAAAACCTATGCTCCAGTAGCCAGATTGGAAGCCATAAGGACCTTCCTTACCCATGCTGCACACATGAAGGTCAAAGTCTTCCAAATGGATGTCAAGGGTGTATTTCTGAATGGAGAACTTCAAGAAGAAGTCTACATGGAACAACCTCCAGATTTTATCAATCCAACCTTTTCAAATTATGTTTATAAATTAGATAAAGCATTATATGGTCTAAAACAAGCTCCCAGAGCATGGTATGAAACCTTAACTAACTTTCTTATTGAAAAAAGATTCACTAGAGGAAGAGTAGATACTACTCTATTTTTAAGAAAACATAAGGATAAAACACTGCTAGTTCAGATCTATGTGGATGATATTATTTTTGGTTCTTCAGATGAAAAACTGTGTGAAAGGTTTGCCAAGCTTATGCAGAGTAAGTTTGAAATGACCATGATGGGAGAACTCAACTTCTTCCTCGAACTTCAAGTAAAGCAGACTGATGAAGGCATCTTCATAAGCCAAGCCAAATACATCAAAGACTTATTAAAGAAGTATGGCATGGAATCTACAACTGTCATGAAAACTCCTATGTCACCTGCCACTAAGCTTGACAAAGATGAGAATGGTTAAAACACTGATATCACTTAGTACAGAGGAATGATAGGCTCACTCTTATACCTAACTGCTAGCCGGGCAGATAAAATATTTGCTACATGTATATGTGCTAGATTTCAGGCTAACCCTAAAGAGTCTCATCCAATAGTTGTAAAAAGAATTTTTAAATACCTTAAAGGAACTCTAAATTTGGGATTATGGTATCCCAAGGAGTCTTCTTTTAATCTAATAAGATATTCAGATGCTGACTATGTAGGATGCAGAATTGACAGAAAAAGTACAAGTGGAACTTGCCAAATGCTTAGCAGCAGACTTGTATCTTGGTTCAGTAAGAAGCAAAACTCAGTATCTACATCAACTGCAGAAGCTGAATATATAGCTACAGGTAGTTGCTGTGCACAAATCCTATGGATGAAGACTCAGCTTGCTGATTATGGGTTTGAGCTTAAATCTATTCCTATATATTGTGATAATACAAGTGCAATTGCTATAACACATAACCCTGTTATGCATTCAAGAACTAAGCACATAGATATAAGCTGTCATTTCATTAGGGATCATGTACAAAACGATAATATATCACTTCACTATATCCCAACTAAAGATCAACTAGCACATGTGTTTACAAAACCTTTAGAAGAATCAAGATTTAATAAACTAATAAGTGAGTTAAGAATGCTGAATCTAGACTCTTGATATATATATATATATATATATATATATATATATATATATATATATATATATTCTATGTTTTGGAAGCTACTGACTCTGTAGGAAGAAAAGCATTCAAAAAAGTAAGTAAAGAATAAGATCATAAAACTCACTCAACGATCACCAAGCCGAGGATCGTAGAGTACGCTTAAGGTTGTAGAGCCCACTCAACGATCGACAAACCAAGAATTGTAGAGTTCACTACAAACCGTAGAGCTCACTCAACGGTTGTCAAGCCAAGAATCGTAGAGTACTCCCCAGTCGTAAAGCTAACTCAACGACCATCAAAATGGCAGTGTCAAGAAGGATCGTAAAGCTCAGGTGGAGACTAAGGGCAAAATGGTCATCAACCAACTAAGAGTGCTCCTATCAGAACTTGACACGCTTCTCAGCAAACATAGAGGGAAGTTTTAAATATTTTAAAAACTGCGCATAGTTCATTATTCTTCAAAAATCAAAAACCTAAACCTCTCTATCTTTCTCTCTCTCGAAAATCTAGAACCCTAAAATTTCAATACTTAGTTAAATCTATTCTTCCTGTTTCAGAAAATCAATCTAATGGTTCATGCTCAAGTCATTTATGAAAACGAGCTCAACTTCGAAGCATTCACGACAACAGACAAGCAGTTCATAAGGATAATCCTGTTGCTAGAAAGGGTCGGTCTTCGAGAAGTTCTGGGAACAAATACGAGAATTCTAACAAAGCTAGTCCGAGAGTTCTACACACATGGATCCTATGCGAATGGAACCCTAACCATCATGGTCAAAGGGGTTCAGTTCAACCTCACCTCTGAAGAGATAAACCTAGCCTTAGGTTTCAAGCATGAGGGCCTCACGACTTTCAATATGGTGAGCACAAAAGAGGGTCTGAGAAGAATGCACCACAAAAAGAATCCAGAGTTGAAAGGATTCAAGAAGAAAGAATTTTCCCAGAAATTTGAATTTCTGGCAGACATCATCGGAAATTGTCTCCTATACAAGGACTCTGCCCACGACTCTGTCAACGAGCTCCAACTGAAAATAATGATAACCATAGTAAAGAAGATGAATATCAACTATGGCTCCCTATTAGTTGAATGGATCAAAAATTAGATCCAAAATGCAGAAAAGGCGAAGGGCACAAGAAAAATGCCTTATAGGAGATTCATCAGCATTCTCCTTCAATCTATTTTGGGAGACAAGATTATGCACGATGAACGATAAGTCCTCAATGCCAATAAGAGGATGACTCAAAGATTGTTCAAAAATTGGAAAAGAAACCCAGTTGAAAATAGAAAATTATCCCGGTCTGGGGATAGTGAAGGAACGCAGAGTGGTGCAGAGCCCTCACTGTTAAATAACTTACTTGCAGAAGCAGAATCACAGGAGGTTAGTAAGCAATCTCCTGGTCTCATCAGAAAGAGAAAAGGAAAAAATGCTCTTGAGATTGAAGAACCTCAAGGCTCATCAAATGAGGCCCTTGATGCTGCTCCTGAAGAGAAGGGTGTCTCAAAGGATGAAGATTCAGACCTGCAAAGAGAAACTCGCAGCAAGTATAAGGCTGAGGAGGCCACTTCAAAAGAGCTAAGGAAAAAGAGAAGAAGTCTAGTAAAATTAGCTCAAAAAGGTTCAGTAGCTGAGGGGGAGCTACATCAAAAATCTGACAATGATCTAGCTGAGGGGGAGCCATCAGTAGTTCCTGAGCCAACAACTGCTCAGACTGAGGGGGAGGATCAAGAACACTTTTCAATCCCTTCAGCCACAATGAATTTTTTATGAAGAAGATGACATCGAAATAATGGCAGTCGGAAGAAATAAGCATTTTAACTATAACTGCTTGCTGAATTCTTGCCACTAATGCCATTCCACCGAGCCTTGGTGTACAATACATGGGATCAACTGTTCTGGACCTATTTTGGCTCAAGGCTATCCTCACAACCTACATTTTGCCCAAAAGTTGATCTCAAACAGCTCATTTTCATCTTCAACAGGGCAAAAGGTACACTTCATCCCTCTCACATTTATACAAAATCATACACCTGCCTGGACTTTCAATCATTTTGAAGAGCTGTATAACGTAAGCACTCGAATAAGCTCTACGTCCAACACTACCCCAATCGTAGAGTCCTCACACTCTACGGCTGGTGGTCAAGGAAGCTTAAGTGATCAAGATGTAAAGTGCCCTCAAGACTCTCCTCAAACCCCGCATTCAACTCGCACAATGCCTCCTGCTCAACCTTTCCGACCTTCAAGAACTCTCCTGGCACTCGAAGACATTCCTTCCACCTCTGGTCAGGAATACTTTCACATTCCAAGCTCAATGACTGACCAGGGGGAAACAGCTCAACTCCTTCAAGATATTATAGACAAGATATCTCTGTTTCCCACTACCGAGGGGTTAACTGAATTGACAAGCTATATGCACACAGAGATACAAAAAGACATGGCATCTCAGTCCCACAACACTCAACGGAGAATATACAATGTTGTTACTACTGCCAATGAACTTTCTCAAAATTTGGGACAATAATTATCCACAAGATTGAAGCAGTTAATAGCAGCAGTCTCTGAACATCTCGAGCATAGGGACAAAAAGTTTTTGGAAGCAATAGAAAACCATTAGAAGTGCGTTAAAAATCTTCAAGAAACCAGTGAGAAATCTATTGCTCATCTTGCTGACCAGTTCTTCGAGTTGAAGAAATCCATCAGTGAACAAACTTACCGATCAGATATTACTCTATCAATGGTGGAAACAAAACAAATCCTGGTTGAAAAATGACTTCAAGAACATAGCAATGATGTAGCTGCCACTCAGACTCAACTTCAAGAACTTGTTCGGGTTGTGCAGGAGTTGTCAGAAGAAATGGTCAAAATTAATGATACCAATAAGGGGGAGAAGAAAACGAGCACAACTGTAAGTCAAAGCAGAAGAGGAAGAGCACTTCAAGGAATGAAAATGGTTCAAACATCAATTCAATCTCCTAGGTTTGAACCAGTACCAACTCATCCTAGACAGGCCTCAACTGCAAGACCATGTGCACCAAGTTATCAGAGACAATCTTCAACTGCGGGGCCATCTAGCTTACAAGAATGGCTACAAGTTAAAGAAGAAGAAGCTTTGCAGAGGGAAGAGCAACTGAGAAAAGCAGAAGAGGAAAGGAGAGCATTCTTCAGGCAGAGGGAGGAAGATGAGAGAAAGCGAAGGCATGAAGACGAAAGAAGGAGACCTCTTAGTAGAAGGAGATAAGTTTTGTTTTAATTTTTTTTACACTCATTGTATAACTGACTATACATCAATAAATTCATATTTTTCATTAGAAAATACAGCTACTCACTGTATGTTAGGCATTCAATTATTCATAGCAATTTTGCCTAATTAAGGTGTTCAAATTACTATCTGCTATTTATGTTGTCATCATCAAATAGGGGAAGATTGTTAAACATTGCATGTTTAATTTGATGATAAGAATTAAGTTGTTAAATGCAGTCAATAGGAGGATTGTAAAGTCCTTTGATGGCACATAATGTACAAGGACTTAGATAGATAAAATCAAAGTTATGAGGATGATCTTTTGAATATGAATGTGTTGAGTTGTGAAGTCCTTTGATTGATTATGATGTACAAGGACTTAGTTAGAAAAGATCAAATCTGTTAGGTTGATCTTAGGTTAACCTGATCGTAGAATAGACTCTACGACTCCAAGCAAAGATGATTCAACGATTCAGTTTGTCCGTAGAGATGACTCTACGAATTCGCGCAAAGAAGACTCAGCGACTTGGTATGTTCGTAAAGTGGACTCTACGAATTTATTCAAAGAAGACTGGACGACTAAGACCACTCGTAAAATGGACTCTACAATTCCATTCCAAGAAAACTCTACGACCAAGGAAGAAGCCCAGGCGTAGAACGGACTATACGACTAATAGAGTAGCCATAAAGTAGAACTCTACTTCCTAGAGGAAAATTGTCTTATCACTAAGCAGTCACTGAAGTAAGGGCAATCGTAGAGTCAAGTAAAAGCAAGAGACTTTTTGAGCAACACTACGATCTAAACCTAAATTATCGTTTGACTCTTCTCCTGTACTAAGACAGAAGCAACTTCATTGAAAAGAACAATCTGCATCGATGTGACAGAAGAGTTTTTGTCAAAAGCTCAAAGTCAAAAATGTCAGGGGACTGACCCAAGCGCACTATGCAACAGAGAGAAGACTTTCAAGGCAGTAAAGTCAGAGGACTAAGCTCTATCAGTCCTATAGTATGGAAGGTCCAAATGACTCTATAAAAGTTGGTATAAACCTACGACTGACATATCTGTCCCCAAGAGAAAAAGGGAAACACCTTCCATGGACTAAAATAGCAGATCAATTAATACATCATCAGAGCATTAATGAGCTAAACAAATATAATATTCATCAGTTCTACATTGTGAGGTAACGGGCATAAATTGAAGCTAAGGGCAGATATTCCAACAGGAAAAAAACAGAAGCTCTCATATAAAGCGCCCAGATTTGATGAAGAAAATTAGAGATTTTGGAAAAAGAAAGAAAGAAATTCGCAAGAGTTCAAAAAGATAAAACTGAAAAGAATCTTGCATCGCTACTGAGTTCTTCAAAAACTCATGCTAAACGCAACTCAGTAGCACACCCAAATCTACACTACTCCAGAAGAGTTCTTAGTGAACTAGAGTATCTAAGTCTGTTAGACTTATAGAGTTCTGAGTGAACTAGAGTTCCAAGACTGTTGATCTTGAAGGAATCTTAGTGATTCAGAAATTGTAAAAGTATGATTTGCTTCTTGAAGAGCAGATCAGTGGAGTAGGAGTCTTGTGAACTCTGAACCACTTAAAACCTGGTGTCTTTCATCTTATGTCTTTTAACTGTTATGTCTGCTATATAATTGCTTGTTGAATTATTATTTTAACAAATCAAGAAGGGGTAACTAAATCATATTCCGGTGTGCTAAAAAAATTAATTAAGAATTCATTATCTCTTAAAAACAAAGCAAGAAAAAGAAAAAGTTTTAAAGAATCTATTCAACCCCCCTTCTAGATATCTTTCGTGTCATTGGGAACTAATATTTATAAACATCTAATGTAATAAAAGTCAATATCTTAAATATTTAATACAAGTCTTGTGTGTGCACAACAAATTCATATTAAATATTTAATACTCTATTGTTTTATCATACTAAAAGATGACGTTTGATATTCTAAATTGTTGACTTGGTCACACTCCATTCTTTGGTTTTGATGATGACTTTATTGTTGTGTACTAAAACCTTGAGATTATATGATAAGTTACATGCAGCAAGATAAAATATAAAATGCAGCAAACAGGATTGAGAGCTAGATTACTACACTGGCATACAGCATCCTAGATAACCAAAGCAAAGTTGTGACATTGGACTATGATTGAATACAACATCCTGAATAACAAAACCAAATTAAGCAATCTAAGCATTGTCATGCACCAAGATAAATTGCAAACAGGATTCGTTCAGCGGAATTTTGAGAAGCTACTGGACAGAAAATTATGAAGATCTACATTAGGTTTCTAGGATAAATGTAAGATCCTAACTTTATTTATATCTCAATCAAGGCTCTAGGATTTCATTGCATTGCATTGATCATGGTAATAATTATGAAAATAAATTGATTGAGCTTTCAAAATTAATATCGACTAAAAGAAAATAATATCTTATTTTTTAAACTAATTATTAATCATTCCCATAATTAAATAAGCTAAACTGAATTGATTGAACTTTCCATGATTGACCTAATTAATATATATATCTATCAAATCAATTTTGAAAAGTGGGTTATTAGTGATTCCCATAATTAAATGAATAGATTTTTGGAAAGATCTTTTGTAAAATCTATCATCTCATTACTTGGGATTAGGTGATTGAACTTTTCGTGATTATGATATAAATTTGTTGACCGAGACTAAATTTAAGAAATATTCTTTATTAAATTAAGCTTTCCATATATTCATAATTGATTGAGCTAATTAATTTGAAAATATATTTTAATAGATACTTTCAAAATAAAATTTATTATCATAAATTTTGGAATTTGGATTTTCTATTGTTTTGGGTTTCCAGAATTGTCTTGATTAATTGAGTTTATTTTCATATCATCATATCAATTAATCACGCTAATTGAATTTTCTATAATAATATTGAAAATAGTTAAATGAGTTTTTCAAAATTAACTTGGATGAAAAAGGAAATAATATTTTATTTTGAAAAGTTAATAAGCTAAAATGTGAATAGGTTTCTTTTGGAAAGAATCCATTATCTTTATTTTGGGATGAGTTTATCATTATTAAAACAATTGAACTTTCTATATTTATTCTAAAAGGACTTTTTTTTTTAACGGATATATAATTAATTAAAGGAACAAGTTATATTAGTTGAAATCTTTTTTTAGACTTGATATGATTACTCCTTGACTAAATCAGAAGACGTGTCTAACGGTAATATGATGAAATTATGCTAGATGACTTGCTTTAAAGTAACATTACTGTAAGATGGCTTGCGAACAAACTAGTTCCAAAATTGATTCATTTTAACCGTAATAAAGCTTCTTTCATGCGAATAGAATATTTCCATGAATGATTCCAAATTACATTCATTAACCGTAATGGCTACAAAGCTTTGTGGATGTATATAACCTTTCTTGATGTAACAAGCTGGAGTGGAACAGATTGAAGAAGTTTTTGAAAAATATATTCTTCATACTTTCTTTCGATCAAAATTATTTTCTAAAGAATAGTTTAAATCAAGTTGCGACATTTCAAGTAATAGTAAATTGTTTATAACTTAGCGAAAACTCGAGCTTAAATGGTGATATCTTTTCATTATACTTTGATCATTGCATATTAGTTGAGCCTTGAATTGTTGATATAATTATTAGTTTGATCATAGATTATCTTGTAATCATTCTCTAACTTTTTCAAGGTCATGTGATAAACTAAGTGTGTAGTCTAATGAGTTGTACGTTACAAAAAAGATCCAAGTGAGTATAAGTGCTTGGTGATGATAAGTACTCAAGGCAAGCATAAGTACTTGGGGTGTATAGGTGCACAAGGTGAACAAAAGTGCTCGGGAAGAATAAGTCCTCAAAAGTTGTGGGAACTTGTTTTGTAAAAGAGGTTTGATTGAAAATCAAGTTGAATAATAAAAGAGTCTCCAACACTAGTTGGTATTAGATGTGGATTAAGCCACTAGAATAGAGGTTAGGGGTCAAACCATGTAAAAATCCTTTGTGTTCATGTCGCTAATTATTTGACTTTATTCATTCAATGCATGCTTCAATTTTGAATTGTAAAACACATTTTGAATACTTTGACTTATATATTTCATGAAAAAATTATTTGTTTTAACCCAGGTCTTCATTTAACACAAGTAAAATAATTTTCAAAACCACACCAGTAAAATAGTTTCTGCCAGTGTAATACAACATACTATTTTCAGTATCCAGCAGAATGCATTGTTAACTATTTTATTAAATTACAAAAATTAGATATTGTTTACTCCACACTTATTGAACCCTCCTTCTAAGTGTGCCTACTTGAATTTCATAAATATATTTGAACGTTACAACTTAAAATTTAATTCCTTGAGGGGTGCATGCATATTTTAATCTCATCTTATTTAGCGCGCATGCACACACACATATATAAAATACGCGTCATATTATTTTACATGCGAAGCATGTTAGAGAATATATAATATATGTATATGTAATTAGCATGAACATATAGAATACTATATTCTACTTGAATTGATTTGGTCTTTATTATAGTTTGGTTCACTCGAGCCACCAAGTGAACCAAAAGGTCAAACCTAGGGTGCAAGAATACATGAACATAACTATTACATTTAAACCTAGACTCTAATACAAATGTGTCTTCAATGTTTTTTGCTCTTCAATTCTAATTCTTCAAATAATTCTATCTAATCATATTACAATTTATTTTTCATAAAATAGAAACCTTGATCAGTAGTCAAGGAAAAGTACATAGAAGGGATGTAGAATTTACATCAGAAAAATTAGATAGGCGAGGTACACAGACCCCATTTTTCAAAATTCATTCATTTAAGCATCCACATAAAATAAATCCAATCTCATTGGTCAATAATTTATAATGAATCCCTTTATTATCATACATATCATCATATGTATCAATAAACCATTCATATCATGAATTAAAACCATTCCATATATATATATCGATATCATTTATTGGGCAATCCTTGTTTGCTTGAAATCCAATTTTTATTTCAAGATAAACTCTTTATTTTAATTTTAAAATCATCCAAAATAACTCTTTATTTTTAATTTTAAAATGTGCATAAAAAAGAACCTCACTGGTTGAAACCGCAGGCCAGCGCCGCGCACAATGATCTAGTACAAATCAGGTGCTGCAGCGCCCAACATCAAAAAATTATTCTGCCTCCTGAAGGCAATTTCGCCCAATGACGACTTTTTTTTTTAATCAGAAATCGCGAATTGGCCCAATTAAATTGTTCTAAACACATACTCATACATATACATAATTAAAACAATTAATAATTCGCATAAGTTGGCTCTGATACCACTATATATATATATATATATATATATATATATATATATATATATATATATATATATATATATATATACAAATAATCTAATTGATGTAACGCAACGGAAGTAAACACAAATCATATTTAAAAAATTCTACGAACTAAATTTCAAAATATTTTTTATGCGTTACTTATTAATTGAGGAATGATAAAAGATTTTACCTTCAAATGAATCAACTCTTGCACAGCTACAAGTTCACTTCCCTTGATCCTTCGCGTTCTTCTTCGATTCCACCAATTAAACTCTAGTTATTTAGTGTGTGCAGTGCTCTAAAGGTGATCCATCAAGAGATTATGAATAGAAGAAGTATAATTTAGATTCAACAATATCTTGGGTGGCTAGCCCTAATTCTCTCTCTCTCTCTCTCTCTCTCTCTCTCTCTCTAACTCCTTAGATATAGAGAATTCTGAAGTATTTTCAAATAATACTTCCAACAACCCCATTTATAATAAGACTCTTCTTATTTATAAACTTGCTCAACTTTCCTAAACTCTTTAGGAATAGGGTTTAAATTTAATTCTCAATCTAATTAGAAACTAAATTAATTATTATAATAATTACAATTCCTAAACCATTTAGGAACTATAATAATAATAATAATAATAATAATAATAATAATAATAATAATAATAATAATAATAATAATAATAACAACAACAACAACAACAACAACAACAACAACAACAACAACAATAACAACAACAAGAACAAAAACAACAACAATAATAAGACTCCTCTTAATAATTTATAATTATTATTTTAAAAATACTTAATTATAAATATTAATCTATTTAATTTATTCTATCACTATAGTATTAATTAAATATACTTAATTTATTATTACTATTATGACATCTACTTCTAAAATAAATATTTTTCTTTTATGGTGTGACCCTTTAGGTTCAATATTATACCGGTTATAAAATAAATAATTTAGAACCATTCTAATATTACTTATTATGAATTAAACTCATTTAATTCCAAATAAATAAATATATTTATTTTACAATAAGGATAAACCCCTTTAACAATTCACGACTTTTCTAATAATATGAAATTAACATTTAATCACAAAGAACCTATTCAGTAAATAGTTATAGTGCAATTTAATCATTCTACCATATAATGTCCCGATCAAATATAAGACATAAAATTTCTGTCAAATCTTATTTTATTTGATCATATGCATTTCAATTCTTAAATGCACAACTCTGATTAATGTAAATAAAAAACTCCTTTCAAATTTTCATTCCACATTGGCCAATGATTTTTGAGTAATGATTTATCAAATTACATAGAACATTATCTCTCTTTACTTGGTAGTGGTAGATCATTTATTGATCATTCACTTACCTCCATGTACACTTTATTATACCTGAACATACAGTTTGATATACCAATAAGCCTTAAGGAATATGACAAAGTATAACTCAGTATACACAAGATACTATGATGATCTTAAGTCCAAAGATCACATGTACTACTATCATTTTAGGAACTCCTATTGACAGACATGTAAAACTCCATTAGGTATTCCTTAAGCGAGTCACGTTCTGTGAACTTATTCTCCAATAAACATCTACATACTTGCTTTAGTGTCTTCACAAAAATTATTATGAGATCAATCATCATCTTCAAAAAGAGCAAGCATGTAATGTACTAATCTATCTAGATTCACTAACCCCATATTAGTAATCCTATAATTAGGAACATTTTAGTGTTAAGCTATCTAGAGTTTAGATCTCATTAACATGATCAATATCATGAT
The DNA here is from genome assembly GCA_947179155.2 of Hedera helix. Lineage (NCBI taxonomy): Eukaryota > Viridiplantae > Streptophyta > Magnoliopsida > Apiales > Araliaceae > Hedera > Hedera helix. The sequence goes on from OX359267.1 coordinate 29,857,806, forward strand.
TCTAAAAGTATTGCTAAAAAATCTATGGGTTTATCCAATAATTAATCCTACTAATTAAACATGGATAATAATATCATTAATTAAATTCTTTTATTTATAAATTGAATAAGATTACAAAATAAATACTATCACATCAAATGTGATTGGTTTGAAGGCATACAACTTTTAATGTAGAGGATTTTTTTTTTACATAGAGACATAAACTACTCTGTTTTAATGGAGGCAAGAGAATAAATTTACCCAAATACCCTCTCTATTCACACGCTTGCTGCTTTCTGGGGAAAAATTGGCCGAAAAATGAGCTTAGGGTGGATATCATTTATTAACATTAAGTTTAGGTTTCTATTAAAAAAAAATAGCCAATGGGTGCAAATTGATTTTCGGATAATTGTTTAGGGTGCAAATTATAAATTAGTCAATAATTTTTTTATTAAATTTGGAGAATTAAAATAAATTAAGAAGTATAAATTATTAATTAAATAACATTTTTGTCTTTCTATTTATAGGCTGTCTTATTATTGTCTTCTATTTTTAATTTCGTCAATTGAGTCATTAAAGTTATCAATTTGAAACAATTAAGCCTAACGTCAGTTAATTGACTAAATTGAATCATGTCTAGTTATCAGAGTCGATGACTAAAGAAATCAAATTGAGACGCGGTGAATATATATACGGGCACTGTACACTCTGATGAATATATACTCGGGATCTGTACACACCGTCCGCCATACCCTGTAAATTTTGAATATTTTAGCAACGTAATCCCTTATTTGAACCATGTGTACTAGGTCTGGTCAATGGGTGTTGCCCTCGGGAGATTTATGGAATAAATTGGCTATCAGTGGCCATAGATTTGTTAGTGTCATTTATTATAGAATTGGTTCAGCTATAATTTGAATATTCATAGTCAAACAGTAACATACTTTGTTGATATGATTATTGGTTCATTTTTGTATTAATTTTCCTCTGTTTAATAATTAGACATAATTTTATTTTATTTTTTAATTATTATAAAAATAGAAATATATTTTTATTTTAGACTATATAGAGATACAAGATTGTAACCCATGCGAAATTATCGAAGGTGCGTGAGACAAATTCACCAAGATTATGTTTGTTTGCAATAATTACACTTGAGATAAGACTATTAATCTCAAATGTCTTATTTGTTTTCAAATTTGGAGTTCAAACTATTTGTCCATGGTTTATAAAATGGCTTAATATTGGGACTATCTAATATCATGTTCAACCAAGTATTATAATCCTCACCATTTAGGACTAAGCAATTTAAGACAAAACTAACATCAACCTCTTTTTTAAAATAGCCATAATATCCTATTAGGTAACTAATGTTTAGTCCTTTGGGCCCAACTGTTACCAAAAATTGAGGATTTTGACCAATTAAGCGGTCTGTTATAGTTTACACTACTACTACGTGGAAACAATATATATATATATATATATATATATATATATATATATATATATATATATATATTGTCCGAATCTAGAAAAAAATTGAGTGAAAATAAAATAATTTTCATTTCCTTTATTTGTTTGTGAATTTATGAGAGAAATAATATATTATTACAAATTATTATCTAGAAGTATGGAAAATAAATACCAAATTTTGATGTTTGTTTTTCATACTAATCTTTTAATTTTGAAATGAAAAAGTGTGAAACTATAGGGGGGGGGGGGGGGGGGGGAGGGAGAGTTATTTTAACATAATAAACTTGATGTTCTTTAGTTTATTAGTTATACAGAGATATTTTAGTTTTGAGGGTGATTATTTCAACAGTATTTAAAAGTTTATAATTAATTGTTCATCATTTTTTGACATATAAACAAGTTTAAAATATGTTATTATTGATAAAGGTATAATAGTCCAAACGATATTTTTTTATTCAATCCTTTAATTAATCCTGAAAAAAACAAACATAACATGAAATTATTTTAAGTTTTTATATGAATAATCTCATAAAAAATAAATATTTTACTAGAACTATTTAATCCTAAAATTAATAATTTGGAATTATATATAATGAATTGGGTATCGCCAATTCAATACTGAACAAACTTAAGGGACTTACTGCAGCTTGTTGATAAGAATTTCAGAGAGGATTGGGAGAGTAATAGAAGGAGCAAGAGAGAGAGAATCAGGAAGAAGAGAGAAGACATATGAATTTGGGGAAAAGAGAAGTTTATGCATTTATTTCATGCTGGAATCATCACTCAGTTGCAATACAAATACACTTCGTCATTAATCTAGAATAATGAAAGGATGTGCCTGCACGTGCTTCCTCTTCACATCTAACACATGGATCCTCAAATAAATAAATTTGAAAATACAACACTAGCCTGACTTTTGAAAATAAAGAGACTAACACACCTTTAACAACTAACTGAATAACTAACCCCTCTAATTATTGTTAATTAACTGTATTTCCCTCTAATCATTACATCCTTTCCCCCTTAAAAGTGCCATTGTCCTCAAGGAAGGAAATATGGGAACCTCTTGTGCAAATGATCCCAATATTCCCAAGTAGCCTCTAAGGGTAGGGTGTTAGCCCACTTCACCAATACTTCAACTCAAATTATGAAAGTTACAAATGAATGAAGCATGAGAACATATAAATTTCGAGGACAAAATTTTATGAAGGAGGGGTGAATGTGACACCCAGGATTTTTGAAATAATTTTAAATAAGGATTAGGATGAATTAAGTAAATTTTAGCATTTAAAACCTAGTGTTGAATGATAGAAGTATTAAGGAATGATTTATGGAATATGAAGAAAATTTATATGAATTAAGGAAAGAATGATGAATGTGTAAAGTATCAATAAGGTGGAATAGAGAATATGAAATAAGCAGATTGAGTAAGGGTAAATATGATTAAAGAAAGGAATTTTTTAGAGAATTATGAAATATAATGTTGAGTTAAGAATTGAATATTCTGACAGATATGACTATTATGGTGTAATCCATGTAAGTTATGGATATTAAAGAGGTAAGATATGACTAATTTATATGGAATTGTTATTCATCGGGAAAAAGATATAGCAAAATACTATTAATAAAATACGTATGAATATTACGATAATTATGATTCCGAGGACGGAATCCTGTTAAGGGGGGAAGAATGTAAGGATCCGAATTTCCAGGATTTCTTTAAAAATATTAAATGAGAATTTAATTGATAAAATTATCAAGGTTGTTAAATTAATTATTATACTATGTGATTTAAGGTATGTGATATGATTTAATTGATAAATTAAATTTGTACAGAGATGGTGATGATTTGTGTTGGTTTAGAAAAATTGAAAAGTAAATAAATTGTTTAAAAATAATTTATGAAAAATAAAAGAAATTATATGTAAAGGTACAATAAATTGTACAATTAAATGAAAATGTAGAAATTATGATTTAAATAAGGTTATATGAAAATGTAAGAAATATGAATTATATATGTATATATATGTGTTTATGTTTAATTGTTATAATTGTAAATGTTATTAATTATGAAAATTAAGGGATTAATAATTAAATTAATCCAAAAAAATTATGAAAAGTTAATGAGGAAGTTAGTAAAAAGTGTAATTATTGATTTTAAATTAATTATAAATTATGGAGGAAGTTTAGAAATTAATTGAGAAAAAATGTAATTATATAAATTATATAATAATAATTATATAATTTATATAAGAAAATTAAAATGTTGTATGAAGGAAATAATAATTATATAAATTATATAAGAATAATTATATAATTTATATAAGAGAATTAAATATAATTAAGGGTGGAAGAAAATTTTATAAATTGTAATTGCGTAAAATGGAAATTATTTAAAAAGGAATAATGTAATTATATAAATTATGTAATATTAAATTATATAATTTATATAAGGAAAGTTAATGTGAATATTAAAGAAATTGAATAATAAATAAGAAAAATGAATGTTTTAATTTAATAAAAATTATGGTTATGTATAATGGAATTATTATGACTTTTATGAAGAATAATATTTCAGAAATGTGAACATGTTAATGTAACATGTTGTCCAAGTAATGAAGTGAAAAATTATGAAAAATAATTTTTATATGTCCTATGAATTAATTTATGATTTTTGGAGGTATAAATTATCTCATATAATTACACGCATGTCATTATGTGTGTACAAAATTTGTCAAGTAAAGTTCCCAAAAAGGGTCTAAATATTATTCATAAATCATATTATGAATTTTGATGAATTAAAATAAATATTTTATATTTATTATATAAAATATTTATTACACGTAATAACTACGGAATGTATTAAAATAAAAATTTGCATGTCATTTTGGAACTTACGAGAAGGGTTAAAATTGCTTACATGATATAAGTCGGTGGACATGAGGGAATTTTAAAAATAATTCATTACTTAAGGTTTATAAAAGAAGGAAAAAGCAAGGAAAAAAGAGAGAAAAATAAACAAAACATTTTCTCCATTCTTCCGCCACCACCCGTAGCTGCCATCGTGCACCACCACCGACCGAGAGCTTCCTTACCACTAAGAGAGGAGAAAAGAACAAGTTCAAAGGAAGGATTTCCAAGTTTTGAAGGTTGATCGAGTTAAGGGTTTGAGCTAACAATTTAAATAACTGGACGCCAGACAAGTTCTTCAGTCCTTTAATGTTAATTGTTGTCCGTTATGATATGTAATTCTTGTTTTTAAATGCATAAAAATTATGTGCTATGTGATACGTGATTAATATGACCACAATGTGTACTTTGTGCAATAATATGAATATATATGAGAAATATTGATATAGTAGAAGCACAAGCACATGATGTATGACACACACCAAGAATGATAAGGTATGTGCTACGTGAAGTATAACTGTTGAACTTGCTGAGCCGTTGTGCTCATTACTTGCATAATATAAACTTTTGCAGGTAAAGAAACAAAATTTCAGGAATATCATAATATATTAGAGATGGATTAACTCAAAAGGTGGTAAATGTAATTGTTATAATTGCAATAGTATAACTCAATGTGGATACATTTGCAAAGTTTGTATTGATGTGATATATGCATGTACAAATGAGATCCAGCCAGGGCGAATAGAGTTATATTATGAACTATAATTGTTCAAGATAGTTGTTATGCTAGAAACTATGGTATGTTTAATTATGAATCATGGAACAAAGATTATTGTATGGATATGAACAATATTAAATTGTGAATATTGAGTTTTATTGAGCTTTGCGATTATGATAGAAAGAAAAAGTGAAGGTTGCGATCTAGGGACTAGGATGCAGATGTAAGAATTTAAATATCCAAATATTTTAATACAATGATTGTATTGAGAAAAAGAAAAAAAATTATACCGAAAATTTGGTAATTGTTGATTTTAAAAAACCAATTAATTGATCAATTATGGTGTTTAAAGATTTATTAACGAACCGAAATTCGGACGTTAAGGAAATAATGTTTAATCAACATGAAGCTTAAGGTAATAATATGGGTCGAATTTCGGGATCGTTACATTAACATAGTTTTAGAGTATAATATTATATTATAGTAGTTTATGAGTATAATTAAGAGCAATTATTTAACGCGAAGGATTCGAGAATTGAAGGCGAAGCGTGGAAATTGAAAACTGTGATCCGAGTGACAGACAGATATCAAAACACAGATTTGATTCTTTTCTTTACCTTTTATTTTTGTAATTTTAAGATGTTGAATTATTTGTGGATAATTTATTATTTAGTTATGGGCTAATTATTTATTTGAGATTTCAATTGAACACAATGTGTAGCTTAAAATAATTTATTTTCTTTTTAATTAAATTGATTGTAATTGAATATTTTTTTATCATATTTTGTGTGTTCAAGTATTTAATTATTTGCAAATAATTAATGGGATAATTTATATGAAAATGAGAGATGGATTATAAATTTAAATCTGAATATTATGACATATGTTTGTGTTTTCTGTGTTGACGGAATTCATGATTCGTGTATAGGATAGAGAGATATCTATATGTCATATGTAACCTTAAGAGAATCTATGCTTCAAATCCTTTTTTAATTGTAATTCACATAGAGATATAGTGAGTTAGTTAATTAGGGTGCTCTCTTTAATTTTGATGCATTTGTGTCAGATTTAAAGGTAATTGTAAGACCCCGAATTTTATGAAATATAAATTTAATTTTTCTTCATATATATATATTTTTTTTGAAACAGTAAGTGGTTAAATCGATAAAGTTAAAAGTTAAGGATGTTATGTGCAAATTTTATTTTGTCGGACAATATTCGCTTTGTCGGGGAATATTCGTTTGGTCGGGGAATATTCGTGTCGTACGACGGCGCCGAAATAACAAATTATTGATGGACCCCACAACGGAATATTTGTCGGATATAGAAAACAACAGAAATAACCTTTTTAAATAAAAATAGTCAATGGAACTGCTAAAATACCGGTGATAAAAGAATAGTAGCATACGGTAGTTTTTGGTATTCTCTGTAGCACACGGTACTCTACAGTAACACACGGTATTGCATAGTGTCTCATATTATTGGTCTGATAATTGACACCGTAACTGTTACGCATCATTTCATCGATAATTGTCACTGCATAATATTTTATATTATCAATTCAATAATTGTTGTTACACAGTATTTTGCATTATTGATTTAATAATTGTCATTACACTGTATTTTATATCATTGAGTCAATAATTGTTGTTGCACTGTTTTTAAAATTATTGAACCTAATAATTGTCACAGTAACATATGCACAGTAATTCACATTATTGAATCAATAATTGTCATTACACAGTAACGTATGCTTTCTTTTACATTATTGTTATCTCTATTATGATGTTTTTTAAACAGTTGTATTTCATTAATTTATTGACTTGATATCTAAGAGCTAACTATACTGTATTTATAACAATTAGTCATAATAATTGAATTGATAAAGTTATTTGTTTATAATATAAAGTTAGGTGATTATTAGGTGATATGAAATGAATGGTGTAGATTAAAGTGTGAAATATTGTTGAATAATTGAATTGATTTGTTTATAATATAAAGTTAGGTGATTATTAGGTGATATGAAATGAATGGTGTAGATTAAAGTGTGAAATATTGTTGAATAATTGAATTGATTTGTTTATAATATAAAGTTAGGTGATTATTAGGTAATATGAAATGAATGGTGTAGATTAAAGATAATATAAAATTTGAAATGGATGGTGTAGATTAAAAGATGATATTTAAATGAATGGTTTAGATTAAAGGAATGATAAGATTTTTGGCTATAAATAGAAGCCTTAACTTAAGGATTTTTCATAAACTTCCTTACTTGTTCTTTCTTTCTCTCTCTAAATACTTCTTTGTGTAAGTTCTCTCTAAGTGTTCTTAAGTCATTCCTAGTTTTGAAATCTTTTGCATTCTTCTTTGAATTCCCGAGTGGAATTTTCTTATGTACAATAACTCTTTCGAAAAATCATAGTAAATTCATTATTTGTCAGAATTTAATGAATTAAAAGCATGTCTCTTCAGTTTTTCGTCCTCTACAACTTTGAAGAAGGAAGAAAGGTCATCTGAAATCCTCTTCATGCCTTAAAATACTAAAAACCGTAACTTATTCTGATTTTCGTCACTATTTTCAGTCTTAGTTTTGAAAATTCATAACTCATTCATATTAACTCCGAATTGAGTGATTCTTGAGTCTATGCCGCCTATCTTTACGAGAGTAACATTATTTTAAAAACATAAAGAGATTTTAAAAACTCTAGAAGACTCAAAAGTCAGATTCTTTACTGCTACAAACATGGAAGGAATTGTTCGGCTATAAACTTGTTTCACAATATCAAGGTAAGGAATATCATTCTTTTCACACTCTTAAATTTATTACGGTAAGGAATGTCATTTTCTTTTCTTACTTGTAAGAAATATCATTTTCTTTCATACTCTTAACCTTATTATGGTAAGGGATGTCATTTTCTTTCATACTCTTAAATTTACTACTCGTAAGGGATACCATCTTTTTCATCTTCCATTATTCAAACGTACTATGGTAAGGGATTATCATTATTTGATTCTCGATAATAATATTGTTTCTTCCTTACTCATAAGACGTGCCTTTTATTTCCATGTATTAAACTGTGGGAATAACCTTACGGAGCAGATTGCCGCCGTTGGTGAATAACCTTTCGTATTTATTCATTATTAATCTCTGAGAATAACCTTACGGAGCGGATTGCCGCCTGTTTGGTGAATAACTCTTTGTACTCAAATTCTATTAAATTGTGGGAATAACCTTACGGAGCGGATTGCCGCCTGTTGGTGAATAACCCTTTGTATTAATTTTCTTCACCTTTTGTTAATCAAACCTGCTACGGTAAGGGATATTATTTTCTTTCATACTCCTAAATCGAAATTTATTATGGAACTATTGCTTCTATAATTCCTGAAAATATTGTATGTTCCATAATAGATGAACTTCATTATTTCAACTGAACCTTCTTATTTTACGTGAACCTTTCTATTGAACTGTAACCGTTATTTTGAACTGTGGATCTTGAATATCATTTTTTTTCACTCCACATCATGTTGGCAATTTGGACATTGTTTGAATCTGCACAAAGTAAACTTCTGATACTTATTGTTTATCCTGTTATTCTGTTCATCATTTGTATCACTGTTATTTATATTAATCATCAAGAATCAAGCTGTTGTGAATATCTGTGGCCGGGGGCACATATGTGATATAATTGTTGAACAGATGATAGGTTAAAGGCGATATACTAGGTTAAAGGCGATACATCTGTTCGGTGTCTTTTATGGCACGTGGTGAAAGTTCTCTTTAGCCCATAGTGCATAGATGAACTGTTGTTTGGTATGATTATGACCAAAGGCTGAATCTGGTATAATCATGACCGTTGGTGCTATATTGAATATCTTTGGCCCGTAGTGCAAAGATGAACTGTTGATCTGCATGATTATGATCAGGAACTGTGAATTTGTATTATCTTGACTAATGATATTTCAGATGATAAAAGTTGATGATGTTTTTCCTAAAAAGAGAACCGAGTGGACATTATAGTCTGCATTATTCTTCTAATAGATTACTCATTCCGCTGCTATTATTGATCTGAACGTTGTTTAAGAATTTAACTGCAGTTTTTGATATAAACCTTGTAGTCTATTGTATTCTATCAAGAACTCAACTGTTGAAGACTAATGATAATTTATTCGTCATTATCTTAGTCATGATATTCTTTACTGGGCTATTTGAGCTCACCCTTTCTTTTGTTCCATTGTTTTTCAACAGGAGATGAAAACATAACAGGGTCTAGCCGGGGAATGGAGTGAGGGTCCGAGGAATAGTTATCATAGTCTTCACGTTTTGTAAAATAGTGTGGCAATAATAGTGAAGACTTAGTTGTGTATTATTATACACTGTATTGTTGTACGTTGTGCTTTGTTGTAATAATTTTGTTGTAGTATTTTGACGACTCAAGTTTGGGCTGTGTGGGCCCAGATTTGGGGGCGTCACAGTTGGCATCAGAGCTTAGGGATATGGTCTTTAATGGAGATATGGGGTTAGAACTAGGAGGAGAGAGACGAATAGAATCAATCACTAGTGTGTCCTACCTAAATTAGATTTTTTTTATCTAATGAGTTGATTTGAATATAGGGACATGAAGTGATGAGTCAGTTTATTTGAACTAATAATTATTTTGTGACCACAGTTTAGTATGGCATCTGAAAATCAGGAGGATAACTATGAAATGTCCTGTACGTCAATTTCGGGGACGAAATTTCATAAGGAGGGGAGGTTGTCAGACCCCGAATTTTATGAAATATAAATTTAATTTTTCTTCATATATATATATATTTTTTTGAAACAGTAAGTGGTTAAATCGATAAAGTTAAAAGTTAAGGATGTTATGTGCAAATTTTATTTTGTCGGACAATATTCGCTTTGTCGGGGAATATTCGTTTGGTCGGGGAATATTCGTGTCGTACGACGGCGCCGAAATAACAAATTATTGGTGGACCCCACAACGGAATATTTGTCGGATATAGAAAACGACAGAAATAACCTTTTTAAATAAAAATAGTCAACGGAACTGTTAAAATACCGGTGATAAAAGAATAGTAGCATACGGTAGTTTTTGGTATTCTCTATAGCACACGGTACTCTACAGTAACACACGGTATTGCATAGTGTCTCATATTATTGGTCTGATAATTGACACCGTAACTGTTACGCATCATTTCATCGATAATTGTCACTGCATAATATTTTATATTATCAATTCAATAATTGTTGTTACACAGTATTTTGCATTATTGATTTAATAATTGTCATTACACTGTATTTTATATCATTGAGTCAATAATTGTTGCTGCACTGTTTTTAAAATTATTGAACCTAATAATTGTCACAGTAACATATGCACAGTAATTCACATTATTGAATCAATAATTGTCATTACACAGTAACGTATGCTTTCTTTTACATTATTGTTATCTCTATTATGATGTTTTTTAAACAGTTGTATTTCATTAATTTATTGACTTGATATCTAAGAGCTAACTATACTGTATTTATAACAATTAGTCATAATAATTGAATTGATAAAGTTATTTGTTTATAATATAAAGTTAGGTGATTATTAGGTGATATGAAATGAATGGTGTAGATTAAAGTGTGAAATATTGTTGAATAATTGAATTGATTTGTTTATAATATAAAGTTAGGTGATTATTAGGTGATATGAAATGAATGGTGTAGATTAAAGTGTGAAATATTGTTGAATAATTGAATTGATTTGTTTATAATATAAAGTTAGGTGATTATTAGGTAATATGAAATGAATGGTGTAGATTAAAGATAATATAAAATTTGAAATGGATGGTGTAGATTAAAAGGTGATATTTAAATGAATGGTTTAGATTAAAGGAATGATAAGATTTTTGGCTATAAATAGAAGCCTTAACTTAAGGATTTTTCATAAACTTCCTTACTTGTTCTTTCTTTCTCTCTCTAAATACTTCTTTGTGTAAGTTCTCTCTAAGTGTTCTTAAGTCATTCCTAGTTTTGAAATCTTTTGCATTCTTCTTTGAATTCCCGAGTGGAATTTTCTTATGTACAGTAACTCTTTCGAAAAATCATAGTAAATTCATTATTTGTCAGAATTTAATGAATTAAAAGCCTGTCTCTTCAGTTTTTCGTCCTCTACAACTTTGAAGAAGGAAGAAAGGTCATCTGAAATCATCTTCATGCCTTAAAATACTAAAAACCGTAACTTATTCTGATTTTCGTCACTATTTTCAGTCTTAGTTTTGAAAATTCATAACTCATTCATATTAACTCCGAATTGAGTGATTCTTGAGTCTATGCCGCCTATCTTTACGAGAGTAACATTATTTTAAAAACATAAAGAGATTTTAAAAACTCTAGAAGACTCAAAAGTCAGATTCTTTACTGCTACAAACATGGAAGGAATTGTTCGGCTATAAACTTGTTTCACAATATCAAGGTAAGGAATATCATTCTTTTCACACTCTTAAATTTATTACGGTAAGGAATGTCATTTTCTTTTCTTACTTGTAAGAAATATCATTTTCTTTCATACTCTTAACCTTATTATGGTAAGGGATGTCATTTTCTTTCATACTCTTAAATTTACTACTCGTAAGGGATACCATCTTTTTCATCTTCCATTATTCAAACGTACTATGGTAAGGGATTATCATTATTTGATTCTCGATAATAATATTGTTTCTTCCTTACTCATAAGACGTGCCTTTTATTTCCATGTATTAAACTGTGGGAATAACCTTACGGAGCAGATTGCCGCCGTTGGTGAATAACCTTTCGTATTTATTCATTATTAATCTCTGAGAATAACCTTACGGAGCGGATTGCCGCCTGTTTGGTGAATAACTCTTTGTACTCAAATTCTATTAAATTGTGGGAATAACCTTACGGAGCGGATTGCCGCCTGTTGGTGAATAACCCTTTGTATTAATTTTCTTCACCTTTTGTTAATCAAACCTGCTACGGTAAGGGATATTATTTTCTTTCATACTCCTAAATCGAAATTTATTATGGAACTATTGCTTCTATAATTCCTGAAAATATTGTATGTTCCATAATAGATGAACTTCATTATTTCAACTGAACCTTCTTATTTTACGTGAACCTTTCTATTGAACTGTAACCGTTATTTTGAACTGTGGATCTTGAATATCATTTTTTTTCACTCCACATCATGTTGGCAATTTGGACATTGTTTGAATCTGCACAAAGTAAACTTCTGATACTTATTGTTTATCCTGTTATTCTGTTCATCATTTGTATCACTGTTATTTATATTAATCATCAAGAATCAAGCTGTTGTGAATATCTGTGGCCGGGGGCACATATGTGATATAATTGTTGAACAGATGATAGGTTAAAGGCGATATACTAGGTTAAAGGCGATACATCTGTTCGGTGTCTTTTATGGCACGTGGTGAAAGTTCTCTTTAGCCCATAGTGCATAGATGAACTGTTGTTTGGTATGATTATGACCAAAGGCTGAATCTGGTATAATCATGACCGTTGGTGCTATATTGAATATCTTTGGCCCGTAGTGCAAAGATGAACTGTTGATCTGCATGATTATGATCAGGAACTGTGAATTTGTATTATCTTGACTAATGATATTTCAGATGATAAAAGTTGATGATGTTTTTCCTAAAAAGAGAACCGAGTGGACATTATAGTCTGCATTATTCTTCTAATAGATTACTCATTCCGCTGCTATTATTGATCTGAACGTTGTTTAAGAATTTAACTGCAGTTTTTGATATAAACCTTGTAGTCTATTGTATTCTATCAAGAACTCAACTGTTGAAGACTAATGATAATTTATTCGTCATTATCTTAGTCATGATATTCTTTACTGGGCTATTTGAGCTCACCCTTTCTTTTGTTCCATTGTTTTTCAACAGGAGATGAAAACATAACAGGGTCTAGCCGGGGAATGGAGTGAGGGTCCGAGGAATAGTTATCATAGTCTTCACGTTTTGTAAAATAGTGTGGCAATAATAGTGAAGACTTAGTTGTGTATTATTATACACTGTATTGTTGTACGTTGTGCTTTGTTGTAATAATTTTGTTGTAGTATTTTGACGACTCAAGTTTGGGCTGTGTGGGCCCAGATTTGGGGGCGTCACAGTTGGCATCAGAGCTTAGGGATATGGTCTTTAATGGAGATATGGGGTTAGAACTAGGAGGAGAGAGACGAATAGAATCAATCACTAGTGTGTCCTACCTAAATTAGATTTTTTTTATCTAATGAGTTGATTTGAATATAGGGACATGAAGTGATGAGTCAGTTTATTTGAACTAATAATTATTTTGTGACCACAGTTTAGTATGGCATCTGAAAATCAGGAGGATAACTATGAAATGTCCTGTACGTCAATTTCGGGGACGAAATTTCATAAGGAGGGGAGGTTGTCAGACCCCGAATTTTATGAAATATAAATTTAATTTTTCTTCATATATATATATATTTTTTTGAAACAGTAAGTGGTTAAATCGATAAAGTTAAAAGTTAAGGATGTTATGTGCAAATTTTATTTTGTCGGACAATATTCGCTTTGTCGGGGAATATTCGTTTGGTCGGGGAATATTCGTGTCGTACGACGGCGCCGAAATAACAAATTATTGGTGGACCCCACAACGGAATATTTGTCGGATATAGAAAACGACAGAAATAACCTTTTTAAATAAAAATAGTCAACGGAACTGTTAAAATACCGGTGATAAAAGAATAGTAGCATACGGTAGTTTTTGGTATTCTCTATAGCACACGGTACTCTACAGTAACACACGGTATTGCATAGTGTCTCATATTATTGGTCTGATAATTGACACCGTAACTGTTACGCATCATTTCATCGATAATTGTCACTGCATAATATTTTATATTATCAATTCAATAATTGTTGTTACACAGTATTTTGCATTATTGATTTAATAATTGTCATTACACTGTATTTTATATCATTGAGTCAATAATTGTTGCTGCACTGTTTTTAAAATTATTGAACCTAATAATTGTCACAGTAACATATGCACAGTAATTCACATTATTGAATCAATAATTGTCATTACACAGTAACGTATGCTTTCTTTTACGTTATTGTTATCTCTATTATGATGTTTTTTAAACAGTTGTATTTCATTAATTTATTGACTTGATATCTAAGAGCTAACTATACTGTATTTATAACAATTAGTCATAATAATTGAATTGATAAAGTTATTTGTTTATAATATAAAGTTAGGTGATTATTAGGTGATATGAAATGAATGGTGTAGATTAAAGTGTGAAATATTGTTGAATAATTGAATTGATTTGTTTATAATATAAAGTTAGGTGATTATTAGGTGATATGAAATGAATGGTGTAGATTAAAGTGTGAAATATTGTTGAATAATTGAATTGATTTGTTTATAATATAAAGTTAGGTGATTATTAGGTAATATGAAATGAATGGTGTAGATTAAAGATAATATAAAATTTGAAATGGATGGTGTAGATTAAAAGGTGATATTTAAATGAATGGTTTAGATTAAAGGAATGATAAGATTTTTGGCTATAAATAGAAGCCTTAACTTAAGGATTTTTCATAAACTTCCTTACTTGTTCTTTCTTTCTCTCTCTAAATACTTCTTTGTGTAAGTTCTCTCTAAGTGTTCTTAAGTCATTCCTAGTTTTGAAATCTTTTGCATTCTTCTTTGAATTCCCGAGTGGAATTTTCTTATGTACAGTAACTCTTTCGAAAAATCATAGTAAATTCATTATTTGTCAGAATTTAATGAATTAAAAGCCTGTCTCTTCAGTTTTTCGTCCTCTACAACTTTGAAGAAGGAAGAAAGGTCATCTGAAATCATCTTCATGCCTTAAAATACTAAAAACCGTAACTTATTCTGATTTTCGTCACTATTTTCAGTCTTAGTTTTGAAAATTCATAACTCATTCATATTAACTCCGAATTGAGTGATTCTTGAGTCTATGCCGCCTATCTTTACGAGAGTAACATTATTTTAAAAACATAAAGAGATTTTAAAAACTCTAGAAGACTCAAAAGTCAGATTCTTTACTGCTACAAACATGGAAGGAATTGTTCGGCTATAAACTTGTTTCACAATATCAAGGTAAGGAATATCATTCTTTTCACACTCTTAAATTTATTACGGTAAGGAATGTCATTTTCTTTTCTTACTTGTAAGAAATATCATTTTCTTTCATACTCTTAACCTTATTATGGTAAGGGATGTCATTTTCTTTCATACTCTTAAATTTACTACTCGTAAGGGATACCATCTTTTTCATCTTCCATTATTCAAACGTACTATGGTAAGGGATTATCATTATTTGATTCTCGATAATAATATTGTTTCTTCCTTACTCATAAGACGTGCCTTTTATTTCCATGTATTAAACTGTGGGAATAACCTTACGGAGCAGATTGCCGCCTGTTGGTGAATAACCTTTCGTATTTATTCATTATTAATCTCTGAGAATAACCTTACGGAGCGGATTGCCGCCTGTTTGGTGAATAACTCTTTGTACTCAAATTCTATTAAATTGTGGGAATAACCTTACGGAGCGGATTGCCGCCTGTTGGTGAATAACCCTTTGTATTAATTTTCTTCACCTTTTGTTAATCAAACCTGCTACGGTAAGGGATATTATTTTCTTTCATACTCCTAAATCGAAATTTATTATGGAACTATTGCTTCTATAATTCCTGAAAATATTGTATGTTCCATAATAGATGAACTTCATTATTTCAACTGAACCTTCTTATTTTACGTGAACCTTTCTATTGAACTGTAACCGTTATTCTGAACTGTGGATCTTGAATATCATTTTTTTTCACTCCACATCATGTTGGCAATTTGGACATTGTTTGAATCTGCACAAAGTAAACTTCTGATACTTATTGTTTATCCTGTTATTCTGTTCATCATTTGTATCACTGTTATTTGTATTAATCATCAAGAATCAAGCTGTTGTGAATATCTGTGGCCGGGGGCACATATGTGATATAATTGTTGAACAGATGATAGGTTAAAGGCGATATACTAGGTTAAAGGCGATACATCTGTTCGGTGTCTTTTATGGCACGTGGTGAAAGTTCTCTTTAGCCCATAGTGCATAGATGAACTGTTGTTTGGTATGATTATGACCAAAGGCTGAATCTGGTATAATCATGACCGTTGGTATTATATTGAAAGTTCTCTTTGGCCCGTAGTGCAAAGATGAACTGTTGATTGGTATGATTATGACCAAAGGCTGAATCTGGTATAATCATGACCGTTGGTGCTATATTGAATATCTTTGGCCCGTAGTGCAAAGATGAACTGTTGATCTGCATGATTATGATCAGGAACTGTGAATTTGTATTATCTTGACTAATGATATTTCAGATGATAAAAGTTGATGATGTTTTTCCTAAAAAGAGAACCGAGTGGACATTATAGTCTGCATTATTCTTCTAATAGATTACTCATTCCGCTGCTATTATTGATCTGAACGTTGTTTAAGAATTTAACTGCAGTTTTTGATATAAACCTTGTAGTCTATTGTATTCTATCAAGAACTCAACTGTTGAAGACTAATGATAATTTATTCGTCATTATCTTAGTCATGATATTCTTTACTGGGCTATTTGAGCTCACCCTTTCTTTTGTTCCATTGTTTTTCAACAGGAGATGAAAACATAACAGGGTCTAGCCGGGGAATGGAGTGAGGGTCCGAGGAATAGTTATCATAGTCTTCACGTTTTGTAAAATAGTGTGGCAATAATAGTGAAGACTTAGTTGTGTATTATTATACACTGTATTGTTGTACGTTGTGCTTTGTTGTAATAATTTTGTTGTAGTATTTTGACGACTCAAGTTTGGGCTGTGTGGGCCCAGATTTGGGGGCGTCACAGTAATTGTTTATGTGATCATCGAAAGGTGCATATAAATACTATAAAGATTCTCGGTTAACAATTTAATATAATTAATTAATTAAAAAGGGAGTGAAGAAATTTAAATGAAGCATTGAAAAAAATTGTGATCTTATGTATTTTTAATTTGATTTAATTCTTTTCATTAGTTTAATTTAGTTAGTAATTTTAATTAGTTTTATTTTATTAATTAAATTGCGGTTGTTTAAATAAAATTAAGTTGATATAAAATTAGTATTTGGTATTAATTATTTTTAATTTCATGTGGGTTCGATACTCGACTTTATCACTTTATTACTTGTTGGCCACGTATACTTGCGTGTAAATTCCTATTTAAATTTAGGCAAACACTTGAAACCTAAGATTTAGCTCTGCACGTAAATCTCTAGGAGTTTAGGATTTTAACTCTATGTCTATTAACCCTAGAAAAATAATTATCTTTGCGATAACTTATGTCAAAGGAATTCTCACTAATAATATGTGAAAAACTAAGAATACACAAGTGTTTAAATAGTACACAAATCTTAATTCAAATAGAACACAAACCCTAATTAACAAAAATATTTGAAGACAAAAATACCCTAACTAATTGAAATAAAATACCAACTAACTCCTATAATTAAAACAATTCTATAAATAAACAAATACATTAAAATCCATAAATAAATAAAATAAAACATGAAACATTATTCCCATCACATCTCTAAACCAACGTAAACTAATGATAACAGATTATGTCGGTTTCATTCTTATTGTACTCTGATTTTTCTATTTTGACATTCCTCTTGTGGCATATGATTGTTGCGGGTGGATTACAAGTATCAACGACAAAGAATCGAGTGTTAATCGAAAAGCGCTTGATCTGGAAAGTCTGGAACGAGCATTGGAAATTCTTCTTTTGCCTTGTGAATTGTGGGCTATTCCAAATGGGAAGTCTGCAGGGAGTTCTCTTCGCTTCACCGAAATTACCCCAACACTAGAGGAGAAACATCTTATGGTAATGGGTACGTTAGAGAATCTGGATAAAATGATATTCACGTTCTTTATTTTCCCTTCTCTAAATGTCTCTGATACGGTTGTAGAACCCACTCTCCGTGCGCCAGCTCGTGGAGAATGCAGACGAATGCATGGTGCTTGACAATGAAGCATTATATGACATTTGTTTCCGGATCTTAAAACTGATTACTCCATGTTTTGGTGACCTTGAAAGACAAGACAAACCTTAGCATTTACAAAAACGTGTGAAAGGTGGGCAGCAGCTTTTATGACCTTGCAATTGATGTACAGCAGCCAGATAGCATAAGTTGGGTATGTGTTAATCGGAAATTCCGGGATTTTGCGTGATACGACCAGCCTGCTACATATACACTTCAGCATGCTTTGCACACCTGTTTTTTTGTATAGACTTTGACTGTCTGTACTAGTTAATTAGAGCATCTCCAGCAGGCCGGAGTTTTTTACATCCTAGACTATATTTAGTCTAGGACAAATTCTCGCGCTCCAGCAGATGGAGCAAATTTAGTCTACTTCTTTTTCCGGCGAAGCAAAACGACTATATCTAGGAATCAAAATTTGATGGACTATAATTATTAATATATTTTAATGGCAGAGGAGGAAGAGGAGCAGGAGACGAAGGAGACGAAGAAGACGAAGGAGAAGAAGAACCTTTAAAATATGTCTGGTTTGGTGTCCTGTGTGTTTATATCCAAATCTTTAAAATATCTCCTCTCTTTTTTTTTTGTATTAATAAAATTACTTTTGGGGATAAAAAAATGATAATAAAATTAAGATACTAAACCCAGAAATATTGTATTATTCTATACCAGTATTAATAAAAAGTGAAACTTTGGTGTAATGATTTTTTTTGATAAATAAGAATATTGTGAAATAAAAGGAATTGTAATATAAAGAGAATAAATCTATAAATACATCAATTATACTCCATTCTTTTCTATAAGTAAGTTTAAAAGTCATTTTGACTAAATAAATAGATTGTTTCTCTCTTATTATTTTGCACTTATTTAAATTTTATTTAATTAAAATAATTTTTGAACTTGCATATCAAACAAAAAATAAATAAATATGTTAAATTTATTAATTATTTTAATCTTTTTATATTATAGTCCGCGGGATAGTCCATCTACTGGAATGATTGAAGACTAAAGGACATCTGCTGATGTCACATGGACTAAATATAGTCCAGCAGATAGTCCATCTGCTGGAGATGCTCTTATTTCCTCCTGTACTATTTTGTTTTCTGACATACACTTGTATTATACATAGATGAATGAATGAGATAAGTTGTAGGCAAGCTTGCATTCACTGGGTCGTCTAGTTTTACATTAACCACTTGATCTCTGCTACTATGAGTGGAGTAACTTGATGTTTATGATTTCCTAGCCAGCTAAATTCATATCTGAGGAAGCTTGCTGTAAACCTGATTCCATTCCCACGTCTGAATTTTTTCATTGTTGGTTTTGCACCCCTCACTTTAGGTGGACCGCAGCAATCAGGGCCGGTCCTAAGAACACAATTTATATTGGGGGTCCTGTGCAAAAATAAAATTGGGGGCCCTCTCTCACTTATAAAATAACAGACATTAATATATAAAGCACAATTTGTGGGCCCTCCGAATTTGGGGACCCTGTGCGGTCGCCTCTTTTGCACCTCCTCAGGGCCGGCCCTGGCAGCAATACATTTCCCTCACTGTCTCTAAGCTGACTCAACAAATGTGAGATGCCAATAACATGATGTGCGCAGTCGACCCATGTCATGGCCACTACCTAACGGCTTCAAGCCATGTTTAGAGGGAAAATGAGCACTAAAGAAGTCGATGAATAGACTATTAACATGAAAAATAAGAATTCATCATATTTCGTTTAGTAGAACCCTAACAATGCGAAGTCTAGGGTATGTGATATTCCAACCATAGGCCTGAACATGGCATCCACATTTGTGGGAACTCCACTTCAATTCAAGAGATGTTCAAGATAGTGAGTGAACAGTTCACAACCACGTTCCAGGGAAAGGCCTCTTTGCACTGGTACACTGGGGAAGGAATGGATGAAATGGAATTTTCAAAGAGCAACAAAAATCCCACCTGGCCTCGCGTGGGAGAAGGTGTTGAAACTTTCGTTGTAGGACGTTATCGAAATTCTAAAAAATAATAATAATACCGCTTGAATCGAATGGTTGACTATTTTTTCCTTAAGACAATATTCGCCCCTTATATAAACTGCATAGAGTTACAACGAATCCATCTTTCAAGACAAGAGAAACCCATAAATTAATCTGTATTAAATACTATGTGCAATAGAATATTTAATTCAAAACTATAATTTGAGAAATAAATAAATAATAACACCAAAATTCTTTTAAAAGAATTATGCATTCATTTCTTGTGAATGAATTGAATTCTCAAAGGAGAGTTTTCTAATCCATTTATAGGATTCCAAACACACCTTCGAAAAGGCATCTTTTCAATTTGAAAAGATACGAACCAACACACCCTTTCTAAGGGTCACGCCGATTCAAACTTATGACCCAAATCGAACCATTGCACCAGTTAAATGTTACACCCATTTAAACTAATAATCACACCAGTTCAAACTTGTGACCCAAATCGAACCATTGCACCAATTCAATGTTACTCCCGTTCAAACTAGCAATCACATCGGTTCAAACTAGTGACCCAAGTTGAACCATTGCACAGGTTCAACGTTACACCTATTCAAACTAGTAATTACAGATTTATCATTGAACCAATATAATATATTTATTATATAACAACAGATTTTGAAAATATCTAACAGAAGGTTGTAATAGAATATCATGTATTTCATGAAAACCTTCCCAAAAATTTGTGAACAAAATCCTATGGTGGCTATTAGGGGTGCACACAAAATCGAAAATAACTGAAAAATCGATCGTACCAAACCGAATCGTTAATAAACCAAACCGAAAATCATAAAATCGAAAAACCAAAATTTGTAAAACTAAAAAACCAAAACTAAATCGGTCAGTTTCGGTTTGGTTGATTTAAAAACTAAAACTGACCGAACGCCTTAATATTATAATATAATTTATATACTTTTTTAATAATTATTTATTTTATATAATTATATATTTATTATATGCCTTTTTTGTGATGGATTTGCAGAATGGAGAGAGTATATATTAGTAGTTGTTTACCCAATTCCTTGTCATCCACCAATACATTGCTTTAAAATTTGGTGACATATCAACTCTATCTTTTATCCTTAAGTTTTAATAACCGACTAAACCGATTAAACCAATAACCAAATAAACCGATAACCGATTACGGAGTAAAAATTTGAACGATTTTGATTTTTAATTTTTTATAATGGACTTAAATAATTTTGTTTTTTTTTTTTACCTATCAAACCGATTGTTGTGCACCCCTAATGGCTATTCAAATTGGGTAGGTGTAAACCATCTCTACGTGTGTCGCCTTACTAATGGCCTTCTATCTGATGGTGGACCTCTAGTCATATGCGACCACAACTGAGATCATAACACCAATAAAAGCCATTGCTTAAATAAATTAAAATAACAGGAAAATAAAGGTAAAGATCTTGAATAACAAAAATAATAAAATTAACAATGCAATAATTAAATATTTGTAAAATTAACACATAAGAAAATTATCCTACAAGGATTACAATCGAATAAAGGGTAATAAGGGCATGATAATTATCAGTCCACGTACCATGGCAAGTCTCTCTACCGAATTCTTATAAAGTGTTGCATTCTTTACAAGTACTGCATTTGCTCCCGTTGTTGCTACTATTGCGCCCCGCCCCCCCCCCCCCCCCCCCCCCCCCCCCCAAATCTCTCCTTGTCCCTAAAAGAAAAGCATTGCTAAAAACTGTAATGAGAACACGCATCCATATTTTTTGATGGATTTACTTGTTGTATTTTTCTTATAATCTTAAAAAGTTGCATTCCAACTCCTTCTGATTACGCACTTGGAAATAATAATTAAACGCAAATGAAACATTGCCTTCAAATGTCAAATTATTGTTCTATGTTCCGTAATATAATTTTAAGCAATCTGCTTTTGCTGCATGCAAAATTAAACTGTTCCAACATTAATTCCGTATGATTTTCTTTGACCGTTTCATTACTATAAACGTACCACCTCCTTCGGGGCACTGGTTTAACAACTTGAGCTGGTGGTAGTTTAACATCTTTGCGCCCTTTTCCAGATAAGTCCACATGAAACTTATGCTACATTTGAATTGAACGAATAAAATAAATAATAAAATGAAAAATAATGTATTTGATGATTGTTAGGATATAAATATTTATGGATTGTGCTAAGGTAGAATCTAATTTATTGGGCCCGGTAAAGACAAGGTCCAAATTATGGGTGGGTTGGCCTAGGTGATTGGCCCACAAATCTCTCTTGAGGCAGTTTGGTCTAGGATGGGAGTGTCCTAGCAGTTTAAATAAGATTTTTATTTCCTTATTTGGGTGGTGCAAGGAGATTTAATTTCAGAGGGAATCAGTCAATTGCAGTTATAAGGAACTCTTATTCTTAATTAGTTTAGGGTAGATGCAAGCCTATAAACACAACCATACATGAAGGGTTACAAAATACAACACAATATTCTTACCTAAGGAACCCTTATTTTTTAGCATGTAAGCCCTTCATTAACCTTATCTCATTGGAGAAGTTTGTAATCACATCTCTCCGTAGTTTTCTCCTAATTAGGTTTTCACACGTAAAACTTCTTATGGTCTTATCTTAAATTTATGTAATTATTCGTGTGTTTAACGTCTATTTTTACTTGTTGTTTGGTGATTTGGGCGAGCTATACAAAATTTGGCATTAACGTTAATGATTATTTTGGAAGATAAACCATTCCGGTATAATAAAAATTCATTTTGTTGTTATATTACACCATCCACCACCACCAATAACCAAACATACACATGAAATATCTTGAAATTACTTCATTCTCTCCTCAATTCTATTCCTTCAAGACAAACAAAGCATTAGGTTTCCTTTGTAATCATAATTAAATATCGTAATGTACCACGAAATGTAATATTCTTGCTATTCTCATCATTTAGATTTAAAACGCACGCGTCAATCAGCCCTGACCCAAATGGAGTTCCGTCATTGTTTGTCATTTTTTTAAGAAATCCATCGCAAAACCTTTTAGCAGTGGCATTCGCAAAAATCTGTCCATCTGTTGGCCAACCAATCTGAATTTCAACTATTTTCATCTTGTTATACCCATATTTCTCAAGAGCACAAACAAATGAACCATAAACCAAGTCGAATACATTTGTGCAGACGTTAGCTCCATCCCTGATATTACAATTGGAATCATTGTAATACCCGGGAAAAATAAATAAATAAATAAAATGTATGTAAGCTTTAAAATATTTAATTGGACTTTTCTTATGTTTTGGTCAAATTAGTGATTAAAATTATGTGGGCTATTGGTAATTAATGAATAAGTTTAATTTAATAAAATTTGGGTCTTACAACTAATTAAGTCCAATTTAGATTTTTATTCTATTAAAATTAAAAGAGTTAATAAGATATATTAATAATTAATAAATAAGTAAAGAAAACCTAATCATACTAACAAACATCTCATACAAAACTTACTATTGGAAACGAACGAAGCAACAGTGGCGGCATAAGAGAAAAATAAACAAAGGGAGGAATCTCTGCTGCTTCATCTTGTGTCTGGAAAGCTTAAAGTATATATGTAGACATGCACAACAGGCTAGGCCAGGCCGGCCTGGCCTAGGCCTGGCACGCTTTTTCCGTTGACCAGGCCAGGCCAAACCTTGACTTTTAGGCCTGCAGGCCAGGCCAGGCCGGGCCGGGCTTCTAAAAAAAAAATGGGGCCTGTTGAGGCCTGCGGGCCAGGCCAGGCCAGACCTAGACCGAGAGAGGGACAGAGAAGAAAGAGAGAATGAGGGAGCCCCGAAATCGCCGGTTGCAGATTTTTTTGTACGAACGTGTACAAAATTACAAATCAAGAAGACCAAATATTGAAAAATTCATCAAAATCATCATTTTTCATAGTTTTTAGTAGTGCTGCATAAAAATTAGAAATGACCCACAGTGATAATGACTATATAATTATATAATATAGGGTGGTTTGCAAATCACCATTACCCCAATTTGAATTAAATATTCACTCACAGACTAATAATCATATTATAATATAATATGATAGGAGAAAGAGGAATACAATTTAGTATTTAGGATATCTCAGTTCAGTATTCTTGTCACTTTACTAAAAATCAAGGTAGACTTTAGCCAGGCCAGGCCAGGCTGGGCCAAACTTTTGCCCAGGCCGAGCCAGGCTTTTTCCCAGACCAGGCCAGGCCGGGCTTTTGCACTCAAATCGTGGCCTGTTTAAAGCCTGCAGGCCGGGCCAGGCCGGGCCAGGCCTTTGACCAGTCCAGGCTTTGACCAAGCCGGACCAAACCAGATCAAGGTCAGGCCTCAGGCCGCGGGCTTTTTGTGCATGTCTATATATATGTATGATTCATTAATTATACTATTGAGTTAAAATCTCCGTTAATTGGTATAGGTATTATTATACTATATATGTATATGAATCTGTGTTCGTCAGATTGGTTATTTAAATTAGTTGCGTCATAATAACATAATATGTTATGTTAATCTTAAGTGGGGTAACTTTTGAATCTATGATCTTCAATGAAAAGTCAGGGGATTGTAATACTTTCATATAATTTGATGATTAAAAAATGATGAGTCTGGATGTGTTAATTGCTTGTCGTTGCTGAATATTAATTTAGAATACTTTTATGTAGAAAGCTTTAAATAAGGAATGAATAATTAATATAATAACATAATGGTATTATTTTAGTAAGTGGCATTATATTAAAATGTATCATTTGACTATAGAAGGTATTTTAATATATTTTTACATAAAAGTAAATTATTAAAAATGAAAATTAACTGTATTAAATTATTGTGTTTTATTAGATCGAACCGAAGGGGTTAACGAACTTTAATTGGAATTATAATTTGGGTATTACATTATTGATTCCAAGTACGGATTCCATATTCCTTCAACTATATTCTTGTTAAATTTAATTAGTTTATTTTGTTCATTGTTTCAAATTTCGTTATTTGTTCACAGGATTGTTCCTTGTGAAATTAATATGATAATTTCATGTTGGCGTTACATATAACTCATTTTTGTACTCTTTGTAGTATTATATCATGTGTATTGATTATTTTTGATTCAGTAGAATGTACTTGTTAATTTATTTTGGAGACTTGATATTGATTCGTTTCAATTTAACATGTACACTTAGAATCATTTTGTGGGTATTATGTCGCATTCGTTGTGGTATGATATCTTTATTAGATTATACCGTAGAATATACATGAGCTATAACCACCTATGGGGGTACCACATGCATGTCTCTTGACACCGAGGCATGACACCTTTCATGACGGTGTAATCAGTCAACGACGTCTCCATTTTATGTTTTGGTGGGCGATGGGAAAATTTGATGTTTTGTTTTGGGTTGTGTATGAGTCGACCCTAGTTTCTGTTCTGTTATGTTATGCGTATTGGTGATGTTTGTGCAAACACACATTCCGATTTTTCATGTATTTGGACTCGCGATCCAATGTGTGATTTGCATGAGCGGAATTATTTTGCCTGTATGACATTATTTTGACTTGCCTTTGTGGCAAGGTATCTGTTATGTTTGAGCCCGATATGAAATAACACACATCCTTTTGATTCAGCATATTATTTCGTTGTGTTAGTTATGTTCGTTTCAGTTCAATTAATGGCATTAATTGTTTCAATTCATTATTTTGAACTCTATATCCATACTGAGCATTTGACTCATGACGTGTTTTTCTTCTGACAAGTAATCATGGGAATCAAGGACAAGTGTGATTAGAACACCCCTCTATTCAGTGGCTTAGATATATTTTTTTAGGCTGTACTACATTATTTCGTTTGGAGTTGTAATAACTATTCTAGATTGTGATTTGAACCAGTTTAATATTTATTGTGGTTTGACTTGTGGCGTTCATCAGTTATTAGAGTTTTTTGTTTTGGTAAAATAGAACTTTTGATTTATTTTATAGTTTTATTATATTTTGTGAGTAATCTCTCTTTCTATTTCAGAAAGGGGGTGTTACAATCATTGCCAAAGAAAGCAAAATCAAGAGGGTAACCTTTCTCTAGGAGACTAAGTGTGGATATATACGAAATGAACCAAGATTACTTAATATATTAAGCATATGCTCCTTAATGACGTCGTTAAACTCAGGATCATATGGTTTTGTTATATTAGTTATCAGAATATCTGGAACATGGGGAATAGTTACTTTGATTTCGTTATAGGGTTTTTTGCTGGTCTTAAATAAATTCTATAAGGTAATGAAGTGCCTAATCATAATAAGATTGTTGTATTCGACTATAATTAGTCTACTATCGTGAACGATTCGTTCTCAACCAGCAAATACCTGTACATAATATAAGAATTCGAAATTAACAACACATAAATTTAGTAGGCATTAAAAATTCTCCTAGGAAAAAAAAAAAAACTTGTTAACAGACAAATAATAATGTTCTGTTTGGGTTGAAAGAATGAAATGTGTGAAGTAATGAAATAGAGAAAGTGTAATACCCAGAGAAATAATTAAATAAATAATAAAAATATAATATAATAATATAACTGTAATAAAATAATAGTTAAATTTATTTTTAAACATTTTATTTGAATTTATATTATGTTTGGGTAAAATTTATGTGGACTAATGAATAAGGGATAACATTAATTAGGTCAAATTGGGTCTTAAAAATTAATTGGGCTAATTTATATTTGAG
This sequence comes from Hedera helix, assembly GCA_947179155.2. Taxonomy (NCBI): domain Eukaryota; kingdom Viridiplantae; phylum Streptophyta; class Magnoliopsida; order Apiales; family Araliaceae; genus Hedera; species Hedera helix. Next base: position 29,884,710 of record OX359267.1, read on the forward strand.
TATAAATGTATAATTATATTTGTATAATTTGAATCTTATTAAAATTAGGAGAATTACGAAAATAAATAAATATGTATATATAAGAGTAGGTGCTTAAGCATAAATCGGTATTCGCTCTAATTCCGAGCGTCGCATATCAGTTGAAAAAGAGAAAAAGTGAGAAAGCGAGAGAGCTGCTGTGCTGCGAGACGGAAAAGGATAAGCGGATTCCATTTTTCCATAGCAAGTAAGGTGTTAATAATTAATAGATGTGTAATGGATATTATGTACTAGATATATAAATACATTTATCAGTAAGGTGCAAGGAGAACGCAACCAATCATTCATAATTGAAAACATGTATGTTTATCAATAAAATAATCAAGTATAGGAAAACTTGTATAATTTGTAAATGAATATGTAATTACTATATGGAACGAATTAAGATATTAATAATATAAGTATCTATATTTTGTAATCATGAATAAACAGAAGGGTTCATATTCGGTTTTATAATTGATTGGCATAGGATTTTATGGTTACGAAAGATCACCAGACTAAGTTTGTGTGGTCCTCTAATATTTTAGTAACGTGACTTGCTAATTAAGTTATGTAATTAGATAATATTGAAAATTATTCTAACTTAATCATTCTGTTAGTAAAAATATTATAAAATTTATTTTACAATACATTTAAGAATATTACATTGTTGATGATTGGGTTTGTAATTAAATTATTTCTTTTTTTTTTTTAATTAAACCAGACGGAGGGAATCTAAACAAGTCATAATTGTAATATATTTTGGTTATTACATTGCTTAATTCAGGTACGGATTTCGTACTCCTTCAGCGATACTCTTATGATTTTTAATTTGTTCGTTTTACTTCTCATTTTGAATTCCTCGTATCTTGATTGTGGTTTTATTCCTTATATTAGTTATGTGATATTTCATCATTTGAAAAATAGTATTTTTGACACCTTATTCGTTTGAATCATTCTTCGTATATTTTCGTTCACATTCGGGAGTTATTTTAATCATTGGTATTATTGTGATATTTGAGTTTGTTTGAATTTGAAATAATTTAATATCCTTTAAAGATGGTCATGTGGCCTTGTGATTTGAACCACTTTTGGCCTACATTTTATAGTTTGAACCTTCGGGTATACTTGAGCTCACCACCTATGGAGGTATCACGGGCATGCCCACTTGACACCAGGCATGACACTTTTCATGACGGTGTGATTAGTCCACGACATATCTTTTTGTATGCTCGGGGTGTGAGCTTTGGCGGTTTGATGTGTTTGTTCAGGATATGTATGGGTCGATCCAATATTTGATTTGATTTGATTTGTTTGGCGGATTGTTGAATGTTGTTTGATTTGATGATGATGACTGTTGTGCAAAAAGGACTGGGCTAAATGTGCTTATGTGGTTATTTGACAAAGTGATTTTATAATGTGCTTACATGATTGATTATATGTGTTAATGTGCTTATGTGCTCAATTGATTATGTGCTTAGATACTCTGAAAGTGTTTATGTGCTTACATGATTGATTATATGTGTTAATGTGCTTATGTGCTCAATTGATTATGTGCTTAGATACTCTGAAAGTGTTTATGTGCTTACATGATTGATTGTCTTGATTGATATATAATGTGTATCTGAAAAAGTGCGTAGATGTTCAAAATATAATTATGTGCTTACATTGTTGTGGGTGTATGATATATATTATCTATCTTAAATACTATGATGTGCACACACTTGTATAGCACAAATATGATCTTGTTACAAGCTATCTGCTGCTTATTAAAGAGAATGAAAGTTATCTGGTTATAATGTTGTAAAGTCCTTTTTATTTATATGTGTACAAAGGACTTAGATTTTAAAGATCAGAAATGTTAGGTTGATCTTTCAATAGAAGTCACTCTGCATAAAAGATGTATGATATAAGCAGAGTAGCATAAGAATGAATCATTGATGTATTTGTGTATGTCAAAGTCTGTAAAAGTCCTTTCAATAGGTAATGATGTAATAATGTAAGAAATGACTTGGTTAGAAAAGATCAAATCTGTTAGGTTGATCAGTCTATACGATCGTAGAATGGACACTACGATTTCTTTCAAAGAAGACTCAACGATTCTGTATAAATCGTAGAGTTAACTCTACGACTCCTTACCAGGACAACTCTACGATCATCAAAGAGAGACAGATGTGCAAGAAGTCCACAGGATAAACAAGTAAAGATAAAGAACTGTTCAAGTACAAATCGTAGAGCTGAACTCTACGATCGTCGAACAGACAGCCAAGCTAGCCTGCAGATAACGATGAACCAGAGAAGAAATGTACTCTACGATACACACTCTCTAGCAAAATCGTAGAGTAAAATTGTTGAGCAAGCTTACAAGGATTGGAATGTATGCAGATATAAGAGATCGTAGAGTGGAACAGAATGACAAGGCAATACAGAAGATTGCTATACACATGGAACAATCGTTGAGTAGAATTAAAGGATGTAGCAACACAGACTGCAACTCAACGATTCCACTAAGAAGCACTACAGTTAAACTAACTCTACGATCTGATCAAACCTACAAGATCGTAGAACGAAATCAAAGCAAAGCATTGCAAGCACAAACTCTACGATCTGACCAGAACAACAAGGTCGCAGAATTAGAGAAAAGATCGTTCTAACTCAACGTTTCACTTGACATGCCTCAAGTAACTTTTATGAAGCTGAATTCGCAGAAACAAAGTAGACAGTCTATCGTTCAACGAATTCATTAAACAGGTCAGGACAAGTAGACTAACAGAACGGCTATATGATGCAAGAGAAAAGAGAATACTCCTCGCCCAGATTAAAGAAAGATTAAGTGTTGTTGAGATACAGATGCATGTCAGAGTCGTAGTAGACGTTGTGCCTAAACGACTATAAGTCAGGACCCACTGCTCAGGAAAATGGTGAATAAAGTCAGACCAATGGGACATCTCTGAATGCATCAGAACAGTTGGTTCTAAAAGTCAAGGAAGGTATTTATTGATAAATCAGAAGATTAATTAACAAAGGAAATAATAATCCTTGCTGAACAACTCTGGGAGTGCAACGACTATAAAATCAGAGAAAGCTGAGCTACAGGTCAATATATCAGAACATGTTAGAAAAGGGAAAAGCACTGACACAAGCGGCAAGAAAGTCAACATCGAAGATATTAAAGATCTGCACAAAGCCAAAGGAAACCAACGGGATTTCTTTCAACGGTAAAATTTGCTCAGAGTTATAAAGGCTTACATAACAAACAGAAAAGTTGTTGTTGCAGTTGTTGAATATACGAGAGAAATGATGATAGACAACAACCGATCGTAGAGTGAAACAGAAAATGAATATACTGAAGGACTCTACGATCCATCAGAACACTAACACTGAATTGAGAGAGACATAGAGATAAATAACTCTATTACAAGAGAAGTGTTCAGAGCTGCTAGGCACATGGAAGAGAGAAGCTTAAACACCAACTTGATACATACATGGTAGCAACTGAGTACCAAAAGGAAGGAGCATCACAGTCATCTCAGAAGCCCATCTCGAGAAGCTATAATCTGTCTATGATAAGAAGGAACAGCTGAGTACCAAAAGAAAGGAGCATCACAGTCATCTCAGGAATTCATCTCGAGAAGTTATCAAGTACCAAAGGAGCTGAAGTACAAAAGCCTAGCAGCACAATGGGTGATCACAAGATGATATTGAGCATATAAAGAAGTCAAGCATCATTGTCGAACTCAATATTACCCCAGGAATGATCACACCCTGCTACTGAGTGTTTAAAGACAATAGGACTTAAAGTACAACTCAGTAGCAACTCGAACCTCTTTCAAATGATCAGGGAGCCAAGTCTGTTGGACTTGAAGAGGGCAGTTGTCCTTGTCATAGTGACTAAAGGAGCCAAGTCTGCTGGACTTGAAGAGGGCAGTAATGTCCTTGTCTTTGTGACTAAACTAACCAAACCTGCTGGGTTTGAAGGGTTCTTAGTGAACCAGAGTTTCCAGGCTAATGAGCTTGAAGGGTTCCGTATGAACCATCCTTATTGGATTTCCTACTCGTTGTAGTAGAAGAGTGGAGTAGGAGTTATTCAGTCTCCGAACCACTTTAAACTCTCTGGTGTCATTTACATTCAGTCATTTACATTCTGTCTTATATATATATATATATATATATATTTACATATGACTGTGACTTAGTTTATCTAACAAGTGACTTTCTTCTAAATAATCTTAAACTCAACAAAGAAGTTTTACAAAACTATAAGGGGTGTTTTTCAAACTAATTTTCCGCTGTACAAACAAATCTTAATTAAGTTTATTAATTGCTATTAAATCTTTGAACTTAATATTAAAAGAAAAAGTTTTTAATAAGAGATCTATTCAACCCCCCCCCCCCCTTCTAGATCACTTGTGTGCCTCTGGGAACTAACACGGATTAGTGACACTTATGTCGTGCGTACTATCTGGTTTAATTTGTATTCATCATGGTATCGATATATTTTGTTAGCCTTTGGCTATTTGTATTTGACTTCAGTATGAAAGTATCACAACTTAGTCACTTTGATTCAACCTTCATTTTGTTGGAATCCTTTTGATTATTCTTGTTCGATCATTAGTGTTCATCGTTTGTAAATGCTTAATTTATTTTGTTATATTCGTTCGTAGTTTGTATTCGTTCATTCATTCGGCTCTTTTGGTACATTATATTGTGGTATATTGTGCATCTTTATATCTGTACTGGGCGTTTGACTCATGTTGTATTTTTATTCCGGTAGGTTTGCAAGGGGATTTAAGGTTTCGTGTGAAGAGAGCTAAATTTGAACTATCTATATTGATTTGATTTTAGATTTTGATTAAATTTATAAATTTTGGAGAATTATATTTTATTCATTTTGTGGATTTTAGATTGTTAAATATTTAAAGTTATTAGAGCTCTATTTACTTATTTTAAGGTTTGTTGTGCTTTGGAAGTGACTTCCATTTCCTTTTCGGGAGGGTAGTGTTTTAGAGATGGTATCTGTAATACCCCGAGTATTTACAATGTAAGACCGCGAATTTTATAAAATATAAAATTTAATTTCTCTTCATATATATTTTTCCTGAAACCGTAAGTGGTGAATGTAATATCCCGGATATTTAAATGAATTAGAAATAAAATATCTAATATTTAATAAAGGTTGGAATTTGATAACCTAGTAGTGGTAGATAAATAGAGGTCCAAATTAAATTTAATGGACTAACTTAAATTTGGTGATATCAATTTTTTTATAAATTAGCGAGTAAAGTGATAATTCAATAAGCTTGACTAATAGCAAGTCTAATTAGATTAAAAGAATTAATTAGTGGAGTTATGTAATTATGCGACGTGGTTGCGTGTAAATTAAATATGTATTTATATGAATATATATATATATATATGCGTGCATATTTAGTAACATAATTTAATGGTTAATTAAATTGTGGTAAATAAATAGATTAATATTAAATTAATCCAAATTGAATTAAAAGGTTAATTGTGGAATTAATTTAGTTATTATATTGATTATATTCATTAATCAATATTTATGCAAATTATTGATAAATTATTTGTGGGGAATAATTATGTAGTTTATATAATTATAAATTATATAAGGTAATTAAATTAATTAAGGGATAATTGTAATTATATATATATATATATAGGGATTAAATTAATTGAGTAATTTTAAATAGTAATTGAATATATTAAATGAATATATTCTATAATTAAATAAATCATTGTAAATGAATTATAATTGAGTAATTTAATTATACAATTACTTGTGTAATATTAATTAAATAATTTAATAAATTATTTAAATAAGAAATTGGGTAAATATATATTATTATTTTAATGTATTTTTGGGTAAATGGATTTATTTCCATAATTGAGGAGAAATGAATTATTTAATGTAAATGTATTAAATAATTTAATTTATGGCCTAAATAATATATATTAAATTATATATTGTATTTATTTTAATTTCATAATTTATTGTGAAATTGTTTTTGAAGTAAGGTAATAATGTGTATAAGTAGTATATATATATATATATATATATATATATATATATATATATATATATATATATATAGTGAACAAACCCTAAAGTTTTTAATATCAAAATAATTGATAAGTTTTCTATTAATTAAATATTCAATTAAATTGAATATAATGAGTTAATTAAATATAATAAATTAATTAATATGATTATTAATTAATGTAAATAATGTGAAATATTAAGAATAATATTTATTAGTCCATTTAATAAATTAATACTAATGGGTTAGAGTATTTAATTATTTATTCAATCTAGTTATTTATTTAATTATGGATTGGATAATTAATGTGTAACAAAATTAATAACCAATCTTGTGGGTTATATTAATTAGTCCAATGTTAAATTAAATGGGGTTGACCAAATATTAGTTAAGTCATTTTATTGGAGTCCAATAATTATTAAATGTAATACAAATAATAAATCTAATTACAAAAGTAAATGTGTAGCACATTTAATTAAGAAAGCAAGCTAAGGTCAATCTTTTTGGGACAAAAAGTGATCAGCCGTGTATGCTAGGAGAAAGGGAGTGAGATGTTTGATATTTGTATTTTCCAATTATTTAATAATTGGATTGCTTGTATAGGTTTTTTTTTGTACATATACACTATTCTTCTTTTCACCTAATGTGTTTAGCTTGTGTAAGTATCCAATAACTAGCTTGTGTTGGTCTAATTTCATAGATATAAGATATATATCTATACATCATGGAAGACTTAAGTCATTAGATAGAGACAATTGTTAGTCATTTCTTCTTCTTTTACTTTTCAAATTAGAGAGAGTATTATTTGAGAGCAAGAACACTTGGTGCCACAAATAAATAGAGAGTGCTATTGGGTCAAGGAGAATGTAGAGAAGGAGTTCTTAGTTTATATCTTCAAGCTTCACAACTTATTTTGGAAAGAAGAAGAGAATAGCTATCAAAACAAAGTAGTTATTTTTATAAACCCTAATCTTGTTTTCTTTCAAGTTTATTGTAAAAATATTAACATAGTAATTTTTATGGTTAAAATCATGCTATGTATGCTTCTATGATTGATCATGAGTTTAACTTATGTTTTATAAGTTTTAATTATGGAAAACATGTGTTTGGTGGTGTTAAATCAAGTCTCAAAATAATGATTAAAAATAAATTTTATAATATTTAGATTTAATGTTCTAATATTATAGAACATTAAATCATGAGAAAAACAAAGTTTGGATCACTCAAAATAGAGTTATACACAAAAAGTTATGATTTATAGTAGTTTATTTGGTATAATAATTTTTATGAAAAAAAAAAGAATTAAATAATGGAAAAATTAAAATTTCATGTTATAAATTATTATTAAGTGATTGGTAATTTTTTTGGGATTTTTAATGAAGAGTTAAAGCTTCCTTGAAAGTATAATTTTTATTAAAGTGGTGTATTAAAGTTACTGTTCACATTCTACGAGAGGAAAAAAAAAAGGATTGGTCGCGCAATGCGCGCCAGCCAATTATTTCTGCCAGACGCGGAGCCAAACGACGCCGTTTGGCGTATAAAAAAAATAACCCGCGCACAATGCACGGAAGTCGATTTCCGATTTTTTCACAACGACACCATTTTGGTCTTGCTTTTTGTATAACACGCGCAATGCGCGAGATCCTGTTTCTGCGGAATTTACCAGTTTGCCCCTCCGTTCAGTTTTTCGGTGTAATTACAGAAATGCCATTCGGGTTAATTTTAATTAATCTAAATATTTGAAAATTAATTTAAAATTATAACAAAAATAATAATAATACCAAAATGATATTGGGGAGGATATTTTTCATTAAGTTTAATATTTAAATATTTTAAATATTAATCTAGTTAGCTAAACTTATAGTTAAGTTCAATAAATAAAGATTTCATTAATTATTTATTATTTAAAATGTTAATAATAAATAAAGGTGATAAATTAGAAATTATTATTTAATTCCTATTAAATAATAATTAAAGAGAGATAAAAATTTATAAATTAATTATTTATTATTTAAATAATAAATAAGGATAATTAAGTAATTAATTATTATTTAACATTAAATAATGATTATTGAAAATTAAGTTATTAGATTAATAATTATTTAATTTAAATAATAAATAAGGATGAATAATTTGATTATTATTTAACCTTAAATAATAATTAAAATTAATTAAATAATTAATTATTATTTAATTGATATTAAATAATAATTAAAGAGGATTAAAATTTGTAAACTATTATTTAATTTTCTTAAATTAAATAATAAGTGAAGTTAATTACTTGGTTAAATATTAGTTGATTAATATTAAATTAAAGAAGGTTAAAATTAAATCAATAATTATTTATTATTTAATTATTATTAAATAATAAGTAAGTACAATTAGTTATTATTTATTTTAAGTAATAACTAAAGATAATTAATTAATTTCTATTTAATCAAGATTAAATAGTAATTAAATAGAGATTGAGTTAATAAAACAATTTGAATTTAATTATATTTTAATTAAATAATTGTAATAAGTTGTTTAAGGGTTTAATAAGTGACCAACACTTAAGAAAAATATTTTCTAACTTATTAAATTATTAACCTAATTTGATTGAGGGTCTATAAGGTTTATTAATGTTAGGTCTTTCAAAACCAGTTAGTTAAAGCTAGACATTAATTGTAGCTGAGCAGACAGACAAGTTTTCTAAACCCTACTCAATTTATATTCGAGCAGGATATATTATTTTATTGTTCAAGTTCCTAACTCAAACTCAAGTTATTATGTTTCAAACATGCTATGGTTTAATTCTGTATAATTATTCCACTTCTTTAAATTGTTGATTCGCACATAGTGCTTATTGCATGTGTTCATCAAGTATGAAAGGCTGATCACCTTCTTTACCATAAGGTTCAGTTAAATTTGTTCATGGTCATTATTGACACTCAACATTAATTGATTTAGTCATTCAATTATTGAAATTATGATTCGTACTCTTTCGCAATTATTATATTGTTGAAAATCCAAAAACTTATTCTTTCTTTCAAGCATGATATATCGTTGTATTTAAACTTACTGAGCAAAGTCGTTGCTCACTCTTGCTATATCATGATAACAAATTTCAGAATAATACAAATGTTCGAGGAGAGACGGAGACAGAAGCAAAATACAAGATTATAGTATCACGCATGATAACTAATTGGTCATATGATATAAGTTAATTGTGTAAACCTTTTTATGAATCTGGAGGTATATGCGTAAGTTAGGTTTAGAAACCTTGGGAAATTTTGTAGAATACTCTGAAATAAATAATTTATGTTTATATTTTCCGCATTAGTTATAGAACATGTATGAAGATGATGTATCGTGACGTACTAAGTCTAAGGTACAAGGTACCCAAATTTAGGGGCGTTACAAGTTGGTATCAGAGCTTATATGTTATAAACCTTAGGTAAGAGTGCCTTAGGCTATAACTGTATAGAAGATAAGTAAAATGGTAAATGAATAAACTCAAGAAGAGTTTAAGTAATAAAAGATAAATTTGGAAAATTCATATATAGAAGATTATCCAAATGTGGATTTGAGAAGATATAAGAGAAATGAAAATGGTCATGTTGTACCTAAACTAAAGAAGTGATAGAAGATATCTTATTATAAGATTTTAAGAAGCATAAAGAAAATGCTAATAAGGTCATGAAATGATCTAGAAAGATGAGCTCGTAATGAGACATCTATGTTAAAATATGAATTAAGGAAAAAAAAATCATATTAAGTTAAGAAAAGTTAGAGGTTTGTGGGTTTTTAATCGAGGACTCATGTTAGTGGCTGAGTTGTACAATTCCTTGTATGGGCGGGGAATGTGTGCTTGGTTTTAGAACCGCTTAGCTTCTTATATTGATATAGTGGTTGAGTTGAACAGTTCTTTGTATGGGCAGGGGACTTGTTCTTGGTTTGACGACCGCTTAACTTTCTACATTGATTAGTGGCTGAGTTGACCAATTTCTTGTATGGACAGGAGATTGTGTTTCATTTGACGATCACTTAGCTTCCTATAGTGATAATCAATTGAAACCTAGTGTCGCGTTATTCGCTATATGGATGCTGAGAAGGTGATTCTTTTCTCATGTGTATAACGGATAGTAGAGGATGTTAAGATAAGTTCGTGTTCTGAGAATCGACATGTATGGTAAGTTCGTGACTCATGGTCATGTGGTGGAGCCCCTCAATGAATGGGCGACTTTGGCCTGACAAGGACAAGCTCCTCTAACCATATAATTGTGGTAAGTTCCTGAGCCCAAATATGTGGTAAGTTTGATGAACAGCGAGTGTGGGTATAGTTAAGTAGCAAGATTAAAACTATACTAGACATAGTTATTAAGATGGGAAAGAATATGGAAGAAAAAATTTGAAGTGTTTGAAGTTTTAGGATATTCCAAATCTTCTAGCTATGCTAGACTTTGAAATTCTTAAAACCGTGTCAAAATCGCACTTTTGTTCTTTTGAAAAGACAAATATATTTTAGATATCATTAATGCACTTAGTCCAGAGATGATAAGGGATGGAGTCATTAATACAGAGTAACCCAGTGGTTGATGTAGCCTTAAGCCTACTATGGTATGATGTAATATGACAAAAGTCATAAAATGATTTTCAGTATTTTGAAACGTTTAAAGAAGAGTCTATGCTAATTGTTTCGGCTGGACAAATTAATTTAAAAATATCAAAATGTATTTATAAAATCATCACGTGCCATTAAAGCCATGGTGCAGAGATGAAAAAGACGGAATATTCAACACACTGCTGCAACGGTGCGGTAGTATGAAGTCCTAGAAATGAACTTCTGTATTTTAACTAATTTAAAATGATTTTCAGTTAGTGATGACCGGATTCGGGTGATTAGGACCTGAATTTGGGGGCGTCACAAGTTTGGTAAAAATGAATTTCAGTTATTTTAACCAATCTAAATGATTTTCAGTTCGTAATACACGAACAGTTCAATGATGTGAGTCTACGTCATTTATTTTGACTGGACACTTTTGGTCATAAATGACTCAAGTTTTATTATAAAATCCAAATTATTTGGAGCGGAATTTTGTAGTAAGTCTAAGGTGAACAACCCTATAATGGGGAATATGTCAAAGCCATGAATAAAGAACCCGCGATGGGGCGCCCAAGAGTGGTGGCATGCTGATAGAACAAAATATGGGCTGGTAAATCCAGAGAGTTCAACCCTAATCGAAGTCGTTGTGCACAGCGCTAGCGTACGATAGGCTGATCACCTAGCGTACAAAACAATTGTGGAATGTTTTCAGTCTTTGTGACTGATAAACCTTCTCGCAGATGTTCACGGTTTTTATGACCCCTCAGCATAATATGAAAGTTTTAATGAATATTTTAATTTTCAATTTATCCTTTTGTAAGGTGTTCCAATGTTCTGGACATCGAATGGATAAATGGGTTATTTGAATGGGGTTATTATTTTATGTGAATAGTAATGTGAATAGTATGTGGACCCACTGTGGGGACAACATGAAATGTGTTTTGCTGAAAAATGGTTGGTGAGGCATGCTGAAAAATTTTCAGCACTAGCGTGCAGCATGTCAGTGCTCACCTACTGCGCATAGTACCCTTTTTTCTCCTATAAATAGCTTGCTCAGTTGAATAGAAAAAATCACACCTAAAACATAAAATTTTTCTATAAGAATTTTATGAGTTTTCTCTAAGAATAGTAAGGCTATCTTGAGTGTTTGAAAGCCAAAAGGAGTGCAAGAATTTTTCAAGTAAGTCTTTTATTAAAGAGTATTAATTTCATAAATTCCTATTTTTCACGGTATTCACAAATCTTCCTTTAGAAGACTCTTCTTTAAGAAGATTCATTTTTAAAAGCTTTCTTTGGAAGATTTATTTTGGAATATTATTTTAAAGACTATTTTAAAGTTGTTATATTATACTACAAAAATTATGTTAAATATATATAATTTTTATAGTTCATATTATACGAGTTATCATACACTTTGAAATTTATATGTGGTAATTACTAATTATATTATAAATATATAGGTTGATCAACCTCATTTAAATCAATATTCAGTCACGTGTTAAGGTAAGGGGTATCATTCTTTTCATCATCATAAATGGATATTATTTTCTTTCTTTCTGTAAGGGATTATCATTCTTTGATTCTTGAAAATAATATCATTTCTTTCTTACTCATAAGTTGTGTCATTTATTTCCATGTATTAAATTGTGGGAATAACCTTACAGCGCGGACTACCGCCTGTTGGTGAATAACCTTTCGTATTTATTCATTACTAATCTCTGAGAATAACATTACGGCGCAGATTACTGCCTGTTTGGTGAATAACTCTTCGTATTCAAATTTATTAAATGGTGGGAATAACCTTATTGTGTGGATTACCGCCTGTTGGTGAATAACCCTTTGTAAATTTCTTATTTGTCTCTTGTGGAAATAATTTTTCTACACGAATTATCACATAACACTTTTATTCCATATTCGTTTGTAATATTATTTTCTTTCATATTGGTAAGTGATATTATTTTCCTTTATACTCATAAAGGATACCATCTTTTTCATCTTTCATTATTCAAACTTACTATAGTAAGGGATATTATTTCTTTTATACTCTTAACTTACAATGATAAGTACTATTTGGTAAAGTTTTCTGAAATGATTATATGTTCCTTAATAGTTTGTGCTTCATCTAATATCATTTTAACTGAACCTTCCTATTTTTTTTAAACATTTCTATTGAACTGTAACCGTTATTCTGAACTATGGATCATGAATATCATCTTTTAATTTCATTCCACATCATGTTGACAATTTGGACATTATTTGAATCTGCACAAAGTAAACTTTCGATACTTATTATTTATCCTGTTTCTTCTGTTCATTATTTGTATCACTGTTATTTGTACTAATCATCAAGAATCAAGCTGTTGTGAATATCTGTGGCCTGAGAAATAAGATAATTCATTCAGTCAATGTACTTTGGAGGAATCACACAGTTAAAGAAGCTACGTGGGAACTCGAAGAGAAAATGAGAGCGAATTATCCGCAGTTATTCGAGTAACCTTGTTTTGACAATTCCGAGGACGGAATTTTTATAAGGGGGAGGATGTAATGCCCCGTGAATTTTGAACCTCATTATTTAATTAAATAAAATATTTAATTATAATGAGTTAGCTTTGCGAGGGTATTTAAACCTTTGTGTGTGATTTATTAATTACGTGATTAAATGATTATGTGATTAATTATTAGAGCAATTTAGAGGGAGTCGCACTAATAGTTTATTTAAGTTAGTGGACTAACCCTAATGGGTTTTGTAATATCCCAAATATTTTCAAAGTGATCTAACAAGATTTAAGCAAAGGTTATCAATTCAAAACCTAAGATCGATTGCTCAAGCATACCTTGAGCTATCTAAAAGAATATATACGACTCGAAACTACGATCGTATACAACTAAGAGGTTAAAAATCTTAAACCTAAACTATATGTTATGTGATTAGTAAAGCTTGAATTGAGCTTTTAAATGTGCTGTATGAATTATCTATGTGTAGGATTTTGTGTTTTGGTTCAAGTAGTTAACCTTAACACTTATTAAAAATCAGAAGTCAATTTAGGGCAAAAACCTAAATTGGAAAAAGAGTTAAAACCTAAACCCTAACCCTAGGGTCTAACCCCTAGGAAATACCCTAGGCCCTTGAGAAAAATGTGAAGGTCAAATTGACATTCCGTTTCAAGATTCAACCTTCCCACGATTTAAAAACACGTAACAGTCAATAAAAGTTTTTCTCAAAAAACATGTACAAATACTATTCACGAGGTGACGTTTTTCATTCGTTTGACTGTTTCTTTCATCTGTAAGACTTCTTGTATTTCATGATATAGTGTTAATATGAGGTTTAGATGTCAGGAAACCAATAAAATTTTTGGAGAAAAAGACACGATTTACGAGAAAACGTTTGTCGTCTTTTTTAACGTTCTTTTCAACGTTTGGACTTTTTCCATTTCACGATATATCATTTATACGGGGAATAGATACCAGGGAGCCGCTGATATTTTTCCCAAAATAAAATGTAAAACGTTATTCAAACGAAAACGTTTTCCGTTTTTGATCAAATCGTTGATGGATACAGTGTTTGTATGCAACATCGGTGCGTAATAAGCAATAAAATATTTTCTCGAAAAGTGTGTCGGGAATAAGACGAAATAGGGAAAAGACAAAAATAAATATTATTTTTGACTTTTTGGTCTTTTAACCATTTTCTGAGAAATGGTCGCCAAAAATACTATTCACCGAAAAACGTGCCAAGTCTTTTGGACTTTTCACTTTACAGAAAAGTGTTCATTCAGAACAAAACTCAGTAATATCAAATTTTTAAATCAGTAGAAGTTAACCATTTAGTTGGAATCAGACTGTTATATAATTAACTGTTAATTCATCCGTATTATTTTCATCAAACGGAACATGAGATAGGTTGACATTAAATTTGAATAATCAAATTTATCAGATTAATACCTAATTATATTATTCAATCATAATTAGTATCTAGAATGAAAGAAATTTATCAATCGCGTCGCCCGGTAGGTATATTTGAGAAAAATATACGAAAGATTATCCGAGATTAATCAAGGAAAACTTTGAGGGTCAGACGAGACATCATATTAATACTATATGATGTATTTTATTAATAAAATACGTATAAGTAATTAAAACTTATATTACTAATGCGAAATATTTTAAATTAATCACACGCGATTTATCCGATATACCGAAATCGGAAGAAATAATGACAAAACAGCTCGGGAAGCTTCTAGAAGCTTGGCTTGGAAAATATCTAGATATTATTCTAGTTTTATTAATTAAATAATGTGCGAAATGACTAAAATGCCCTTGGCTTTTAAACTAATGACCAAACTACCCCGACCCTTGGTTTTCCTATAAATAGAAGGCTTAAGTTTATTAGTTCTTTACCATTTTTGAAAGCTAAAGAGCAAATATAGAGAGAGTTCTTGTGAGACAAGAATCGATTGCAAAGAAATAGTTAAAGCTTGCAATAATAAAAGGTACGATTCTTAATCGTTATTATGCTTAAAGTTTTATTTTATCGATGAGGCTCAAGAACATAAGTCGTAGACATATACGATTTTTCGTTCTCCGTGTTCCTTATGACTTGAGCAAGTCGTTGTTATGTCAAATTTCATTTCATAGTTTAAAGTTCAAGAACATACGTCGTATCTATGTACGGTTTATCCGTTCTCCGTGTTCTTCGTATGTTCTGGATATTATTATAAATTGTTATAATTATGTAAACAAGTCGTTATAATGACCAAATTTTGTCAATTATAAAATGTTATAATCACATATGTAAGCAGTTATAATGCTCAAATTATTTCAAGTATGAAATCCAAAAGCTCAAGAATATAAGTCGTTACCATGTACGATTTTTCGTTCTTCGTGTGTTCTTGAGCAAAAGTCATAATTTCTACATAAGTAGGTTTATGATTTGGTAATTTAGTGTTATGGGATGATGAAACATGATGGCCTTGCTAAACAATGCTTGTGGCATCAAGTTGTAGTAGTCAAAACGAAGAATGATGAAACTTTGTTCTTCATGTTCTTCGATTCGTTCTTCGTGTTCTTGAGAAAAAGTCATGAAATTTTATATAAGTAGGTTTATGATTTTGTTATTTTTATGTTATGAAGTGATACGGAGTGTTAGAACATGTTATCTTAGCAAATTAATGCTTGAGGTATCATGTTTTACCAATCGGATCAAAGAAAGTTAAGTCCACTATACTAGCAGAATATTTTTGGTAATTTCTGAAAATTTAATTTCTGAATCTGCCTTAGACACCTAAATGAAAGTTGTAGATCATGAAATTATAAGCAATTTAGACTCAAGAATCACTCAAAAATATTTTCGTATGACAAAGTTATGGCAGTTACCGTAAAGGACGTCAAAGTTGAAAAACTAAGGGACCATTCGGGTGGAAGCACTTAAAAATAGGATTTTGAGTTTGCCACTTAACGAAATGATTCCACCAATGAAAATAGTATAGTTAAGTTATTCTAAGACTTATTCAAAAGGAAAATTTGATAAACTAACGTTCGGGGTCGCGTAACCCTTTTTGTAGGCGTTTAACGATTTCTCGGGAAACCCTAACATGGTTTCAAGGCAAGTTCTAAACCCTTATGTTTTATTTGTTATGTAATAGATGTTATGTGAAGTCTTTAACTAATAGTTGCAAGCCTTCTAAATTTTATGTGTTATGTTTACGATTTATGAACATGATTTATACACTTTGTGTGTCAATGTGATATAAATTGTTGGAATGCGAGTTATATGTGATATTAAATGGAGAATTATATTCAGTCATGGCATGTTAAAGTTTATATGAAAGCATAAACTGCGTATGTGTTGTATGTTAGACTTGCTGAGCCGTCGTCCTAATGATTTAATGCCGTGGATGTTGGAACATGTAAAGTTATAGAATATTTAAATCCTAAGGTTAAAATTAGACCGTTATATATGGTTTTATCCATGTATACGGATGAAATACGAGTTGATACTTGTATACTTATGAGACTGAGATCAAGTTAAGATCCAGGGACAAAGTTAAGAGAAATTTTTAATGTATAGTCTAAAATAAGACTAATTCAACCAATATGATTATGGGATCATTGGTTAAGTCGATAGATGTACGAAATTAACGCACAAGGTCCGCCGCATCGAAAGCGCGGGGATTTTGGGGGCGTTACAGGTTTAATATCAACAAAGTTGATAAAGTTGTTATTAGTTAAATATTCAATTCCATTGAGTGTAATAAGTGAAGTAATTTTGTAAATTAATTAATATGGGTACTAAATAATGAGAACAATGTGAAATATTGATAAGAATATTTAATAGTTCAATTAGTAAATAAATACTAATTGACTAACTTAAGTAATTAATTAAACAAGCTCAATCATATTAAGTGATTATGGACTTGGATAATTAATGTGCAGTTAATTAAATAGCCTAACTTGGGATGAACTAGTAATCCAAGATTTAATTAAATTATTGGGTTACTAGTAGCTCAAATTGATTTATAGCAAGCCCAAGTGGATTTTTTTTATTGAAGTCCAATACTTGGTCCATTGGTAAAATAAATTGTGTAATTTATTTAATAAATAAAGGCAATTAAAGTGGGACAAGATTTTGGGACAAAAGTTTCCTTGATTGTTGCCGCATAGAAGTGAGAGAATGGTCATTTGGGTTTATTTTCTAATAAATAAATAAATAAATGACATAGCCCACTTGTTTAGCATTGACATTTAATTTTCCTCATTAGTTTGTTAAAGGAAAAACCAAATTTATGGCCAAGGTGGTGAGGAGGCTGCCGCATGGGTGAGAGAAAAGCTACATGGAGTGGTTTATTTTAATTGAGAGCTTGTGTGGTGTATAGGTTGTGTAAATTATTTTATTATATAAGAGCAATTAAATGGACATCAAATTTGGGACAAAAAGTTCCTACCATCCGTGCGCTGAGAGAGATAGAGATGGACTTGAAATGTTTTATTTGTTTATGGAAAATGGTTGCTTGTATTGTTTTTATATAGTACATGGACCATCCCTCTTTTCAACTACTTAAGTCCTTAAGTCCATTTCTTGTGCAAGTAAGCATACTAGCTTCATGATGACTAAAGAGAGAGAGATATTTTATATATCTATAGAATACTTGCTAGATTTAAGTTTTAGAAAGCCAATTGTAGTCATTTGCATATCTCCATTTTACAAGTTTAGAGAGAAGTTAGAGAGAAAGTGGTTTGAGAGAAAAATTGCTTGGTGAGTAAAGAAAAGGGGGGCCATCCGATCATTAGAGGAGAAAGTGGGAAGGTGCTTGAAATACTATCAAGCTTCATAGCAATTATTTTTGGAGCAAAGAAAGAAGCCACCAAATCAAATAGGTATTATTTAAACCCTAGCTTTATTTTGAGTAAATGTTGAAGTATGTTGTTTATTATGTGAAGATAATGGTTAACATTATGTGTTGGTGGATTTTGCGGATTTTTGGTTGGATATTAATAAATAGAAGGTTATTTATGATGTTAGTAGCATTTCGTGGTAGATTTACTTAGATTAATAGTATATTTGGTGAAATAGTGTTGTAGATCTAAGATTTACATTGATGATGATCTAGTATGTCTTAGATATGTCATGTTTTAGTTTTGTTGCCCATTAAGTGTTGGTATGTGTTAAAATGTTATAACATGTATTTATTATAGTTTATCAAAGCCTTGAAAATGGAACAAAAATGTATTAGTTAAAATTTGGATTTAATGTTCTAGTATTGTAGAACATTAAATCATGAGCAAAACAAGACTTGAATCACCCAAAATGGATTTAAAATGAAAAAGTTATGATTTTTGAAAGTTATTGTGAAAAATAAGAAAACATAATCTGAGCAGCCGCTCCTGGATTTACTGTTCATTCTCCGTAAATTGGATTCATGATCCATCAATTTTGGGTGATAGATCCATGAAATACGAAGATTCTCCAAGTTGAATGACTAAAATCTGATTTAAAATGAGCAAGATATGGAATTTCTACCAAAACACCCCACTGATTTTAGGGTTGTGCATAACAGTCTGGTTTGAGGCCATTTTCAGTGACCAAAAAAAATCCAAATTTGCTTTTTAATGATGGAAAAGTGTAGTTCGGGAAGTCACGATTCCATTGATACCTAGTAGAGCTCAATCGGAGTTATAGAACTCAAGTTATTAAGGTTTTTCCCCAAGACCCCAAAGCTAGTAGATTCTGAAAAGCTATTGCCGATTTTTTGGTGAACCGGCCGGAACTTTTCGGCGACCGGTTCACCGGAATTATGACCGGTTCTGACGATTTGTCCTTGACAGAAGTTGCTTGGTTCTTTGTTTAATATTTTATAAAAATGAGTTTGTATTTTTATCATGTCATTTGGTAATTTCCATAATTAAAATGTGATTAAACATTACTAATTAAACGAAAAATGCTAAATTACTATTTTTAATTTCTGAAAAATCATAAAACTGTTAATTACTTATTATTTAAGTAATATTAAATAATAAGTAAGATTAATTAAGAAATTTATTATTTTTAATAGTATTCAAGGTGTAAAAAGTACACTAATTAACTATTCATTAGTTAATAATTAGATAAAAAATTTAATAAATTATTATTAAATATCAAATATGTGATTTAAGTATTTAATAATAATATCAAGAAGATACAGTAAATAAATAAATTATTTATTATTTAATTGAGAATTAAATAATAAATAAAGATAAGTAACTAAATAAATATTATTTAACTAATATTAAATAATAATTCAAGAGAGATAAATTTTATAAATTATTTATTTATTATTTAAATAATATTAAATAATAAATAAAGATAATTGAGCAATTAATTATTAGCATTAAATAATGATTAAATGGAATTTAAGTTAGTAAATTAATTATTTATTATTTGATTGAAATTAAATAATAAATTAGGATAAATAAATTAATTATTATTTAACCTTAAATAATAATTATATTAATTAATTAATTAATTAATTATTATTTAATTGAAACTAAATAATAATTAAAGAGGATTAAATTAATAAACTATTTAATTATTATTAAATTTATTTAAATAAAATAATAAGTAAGGATAATTATTTAATTAATTATTATTTAATTAATATTAAATAAAAATTAAAGGAGGATTAAATTAAAGGATTAATTATTTATTATTTAATTAAGATTAAATAATAAGTAAGGGTAATTGATTAATTAATTATTATTTAATTTACACTAAAAAATAATTAAATGAGAATTAAATTAATAAATTATTTATTATTTAATTAAGATTAAATAATAAGTAAGTACAATTAGTTATTATTATTTTTTTTTAAAGTAACTAAGGACAATTAATTAATTATTATTTAATTAAGACTAAATAGTAATTAAATAGAAATAGAGTTAATAAAATAATTTGATTTTAATTATGCATTAATTAAACAATTATAATAAATTGTTTAAGGGTTTAGTATATTGAATGATGTGAATTATATGTTAGACCTAATTGATAGATAATTTCGTAGTAAGCGTACAAACGTGCCAGCATACGTCGTACTAATTGTTAGATCGACTTGATTAATGTTAGGTCATTCAAAGCCATTTAATTAAAGTTAGATTGTTGTAGCTGAGCAGACAGGCAAGTTCCCTATCTCTAAACTCATTTCATTGAGTAAGTATTTATTTAAGCTTGAACTGTAATTCCAAGTATGTTTTCAGTGGTTTAATTACTTGACAATTATTCTATATCGATGTTGTTGCCATTCGCACTTGGTGCACTTGATCTTGTACAGTCTTTGACTTGTACCTTATTTAATGTTCTACTATTTAAAGAACTGTTCAAAGTAGGTCTAAGTCATTGTACGGCTAGACATTTATGTTAAAGATTTTAAAAGCTATCCACATAATTGAAGATGCAGATTCTTAGACTATTCTGAACACCCCTCTATTATAGGGGAGTACCATGTATCTAATATCAGGTACAAAACACGAAAATTAAATGTTATGCATACACATATTGTACTGAGGCTGATCCCCTGGGGTACATATTTCTAGTAGTAAACATTGGGTCAACCTGCTATTGACTCTAGTGGATGTTTATAGTTCATAGTCTATTTGACTATCTTAATTCTAAAAGCAAATCATTATTTCTGCTTATGTTATTCATATTGTTGAATTGTTTCAGCTATTCCCTTTCATTCACTCTTTCTTTTGTTCCATTGTTTTTCAACAGGAGATGAGAACGTAGCTGGGTCTAGTCGGGGGATGGAGTGAGAGTCCGAGGGATAGCTATCGTAGTCTTCACGTGTTGTAAAATAGTGTGACAATAATAGTGAAGACTTAATTGTGTATTATTATACACTGTATTGTTAAACGTTGTAATAATTTTGTTGTAGTCTTTTGATAACTCAAGTTTGGGCTGTGGGGACCCAGATTTGGGGGTGTCACAGTTGGCATCAGAGCTTAGGGATATGGTCTTTCATAGAGATCTGGGGTTATAACTAGGAGGGGAGAGACGAATAGAATCAATCACTAGTGTGTCCTACCTAAATGAGATTTTGCTATCTAATGAGTCGATTTGAATATAGGGACATGAAATGATGAGTCAGTTTATTTGAACTAACAATTATTTTATAACCACAGTAAAGTATAGCATCTGGAAATCAGGAGGTTAACTATGAAATGCCTTAAACAAATGTAGCTGCGAATCAAGAAGCGAATAATCTTCCTACAAACTCAGAGTTGAATCATTTGCCTAAGACAAAAATTATGCGTGTTCTATCCAGTAAGGATGAAGGTGAAAGCTCTACTACAGTCGTTCCAGATCCTTTCTTAGAAGAAATTAAAGGATGTAACGAACTTGCAGAAATTATTGCCTTTAATCTGCTCACTAATTGGAAGGATCATATCACTTGGTTATGCTCGATAACAAAGGATCAGAATATATGGACTTTTCATATCAGTCTTTGGGATTTATGGTGTTCCAGCTATGATTTTCAAGATTATTTAAAAATGATGTTTTTATACTTTTGGGCGTTACAATTTAAAGGAATCCAAGTTAAGTTAGCTGTCATTGTGGAAACTACAGTTTATCGAAAATACTATTTTAATGGAAATCATTGGTACGTTACTATTGATGAAGTTGATGAACCCGAGAAATAGTTTGTTAGAAAATTATTCAGTGGTATTCCTATGGTTGAAATACGTGAAGATTCGAATGAAGTATTCGGGATTCGATTTGACGATAACAGTCAAGAAACCAAATGAAGTGATAACCGGTAAGCTATTTATAAATTCATGTGAAGTTTATGCCCTGTTAGATACTGGCTCTACCCACTCTTTTATCTCACCTGCATGTAATCAATGTTTAAATTTAAATTCTAAAAACTTAGACTTTGACTTATCAGTTGAAACCCCATTAGGAGAAATATCTATCACATATACTGTCTATAAATCTTGCCTAGTTCAAATCAACAACTTCACATTACCCGTTGACCTTATTTCTTTGGAAATGCATGAATTTGATGTGATTTTAGGAATTGATTGGTTGACTACCCATCATGTTAAAATTGATTGCTTTCATAAGATTATTAGTTTTCATATTCCTAATCAACCTGTCATGCAAATTCAAGCAACTAAACCATTGAAATCTATAACTGTTATTTCTAGCCATAAAGCCATTCGTTTATTGAAAAACGGATGTCAAACATTTTTAGCTCATGTCCCTGATTTGAACAAAAACACATCAAAATTGAATGATATTCCCATTGTTAATCAGTTTCCTGACATTTTTCCTGAGGAACTTCTTGGCTTACCCCCAAACCGTGAAATTGAATTTTGTATTGATCTTGAACCCGGTACCAAGCCCATTTCCAAAGCTCCATACCGAATGGCTCCCATTGAACTTCAAGAGTTAAAAGTCTAACTACAAGAATTGTTGGATACCGGTTTCATTCGTCCGAGTGCATCACTTTGGGGTGCTCCTGTTCTATTTGTGAAGAAGAAAGACGGGAGTATGAGATTGTGCATTGACTATCGAGAATTGAACCATGTCACCATCAAAAACAGGTATCCGTTACCTCAGATCGATGACATGTTTGATCAATTACAAGGTGATCAATATTTCTCAAAGATTGATCTCCGTTCTGGATATCATCAGTTAAAGGTTAAAGCTGAGGACATTTCAAAGACTGTTTTCAGAACTCGTTATGGACATTATGAGTTCTTAGTCATGCATTTTGGACTAACCAATGCTCCTGCAGCTTTTATGGACATGATGAACCGAATATTCAAGGAATATTTGGATCATTTTGTGGTTGTCTTTATTGATGACATCCTCATATACTCCAAGAGTCGTGAGGATCATGAACAACACCTAAGATTGATACTCCAAAAGCTCCGTGAGAACAAATTATATGCCAAGTTGAAAAAATGTGAGTTCTGGCTCGAGGAAGTCATGTTTCTTGGGCATGTGATTTCTAGTCAGGGAATATCAGTCGATCCTGCCAAGATTGAAACGATACTAAATTGGGAACAACCCAAGACAGTAACTGAAGTCCAAAGTTTTCTGGGCTTAGTTGGTTATTATCGGAGATTCGTAGAAGGATTTTTTCGAATCGTTACTCCATTAACTCAGCTTACTCGGAAAAGCACAAAATTCGTATAGAGCGAGGAATGCGAGAAAAGTTTTCAAGAACTCAAGAGGAGACTTGTTTCAGCTCCTGTTCTGACCATACCATCAGGATCAAGAGAATTTGTTATCTACAGTGATGCTTCAGAAAAAAGTCTAGGTTGCGTTCTTATGCAACATGGAAATATTATAGCCTATGTCTCTCGACAACTCAAAGATTATGAGAAAAATTACCCTACTCATGATCTAGAGTTGGCAGCAGTCATTTTCGCGTTGAAGATCTGGAGACACTACTTGTACGGAGAGAAAGTGGATATCTATATGGATCATAAAAGTCTCAAGTATTCCTCCACCCAGAAGGAACTCAGCATGCGACAACGACGTTGGCTTGAGCTGTTGAAGGATTACGATAACACAATCCAGTATCACCCGGGAAAGGCTAACGTTATAGCTGACGCTTTGAGCAGAAGATCTTATGCGAGTACAAGTGCACTGCTGACAACACAAAAGCGTATTTTGTACGACTTACAAAAGATGGAAATAGAGCTAAAGACACCGGGGACCCACTTGAAGGTTGCACATGTATGAGTAGAACCAGCTTTAATCGATAAAATTAAAGCTGCTCAAGCTACTGATCCGGAGCTGATGAATATGATGAAGAAAGTACAAGAATGTGATATTCCTGAGGCAAGAATCGACGAGAAAGGAATACTTCGAGTTAACTCTCGACTCTGTGTTCCTAACGATCCTGAATTGTAGCATAAAATCATGATGGAGGCACACAACACGCCGTTTGCAATTCACCTAGGAGGCACTAAGATGTATCGTGATCTTCGACATACATTCTGGTGGAATAATATGAAAAGGGAGATTAAAGAGTTTATCCCAAGGTGCCTAACTTTTCAATGTGTCAAGGCAAAGCATCAAGTACCTAAAGGTCCATTGCAATCACTTGAGGTTCCTGAATGGAAGTGGGAACACATCAATATGGACTTCGTGACGGGTCTTCTCAAAGTTTCTCAAGGCTTAGATGCAATTTGGGTGATCGTAGATAGATTGACCAAATCCGCTCATTTCTTGCCTATACGAGAAAACTTTTCACTTGAACGTCTTGTCGGTATGTACATAAATGAGATTGTGATATTGCATGGCATGCCAGTTTTCATAGTTTCTGATCGAGATCCTAGATTCACTTCACGCTTTTGGATCAATCTACAAAAAGCTATGGGCACTGAACTACGTTTTAGTTCTGCATACCATCCTTAAACAGACGGACAATCGAAAAGGATGATCCAGACCCTCGAAGATCTTTTGAGACTTTGCGTACTAGACTTCAAAGGAAGTTGGGATAAGTACTTGTCATTGGTTGAATTTTCCTACAATAACATTTACTAAGCAAGTATAGGTATGGCTCCATTCGAGGCTTTATATAGACGTAGGTATCACTCTCCAGTATGTTGGAATGAGGTAGGAGAAGCAAAACTGTTGGGACCCGAGTTGGTACGCTTGACAACAGAAAAGATCCAAATGATCCGACAACGAATACAGACTGCAGAAGACCGACAAAAGAGTTATGCTGATCTTCATTGGAGAGATGAGAGATTTAACGTCAGAGATCATGTATTCTTACGTGTTTCTCCATGGAAAGGAGTTACGATATTCGGAAAGAGAGGAAAGCTCAACCTTCGATTTATTGGCCCATTTGAAATCCTCGATCGAGTAGGAACCGTAGCCTACAGACTAGCCTTACCGTCAAGTATGTCCTGCATCTATAACGTTTTTCACATATCTATATTACGTAAATATGTGAAAGACCCAAACCACGTCATTGAGTTAGAACCGAACGTTATAGCAGAGGATTTAACGTACGAGGAGGTACCTATTAATATCCTAGATAAGAAGGAGTAGATCCTACGCTCAAAGGTTATACCTCAAGTTAAGGTTTTATGGAGGAACCAAGATACTGAGGAAATGACCTGCAAGCTAGAATCTGAGATGAAATCTAAGTATCCTTACCTCTTCGAAATGCCAGGTACGTCAATTTCGGACACGAAATTTCATAAAGAGGGGAGGTTGTAAAACCCCGAATTTTATGAAATACAAAATTTAATTTCTCTTCATATATATTTTTTCTGAAACAGTAAGTAGTTAAATTGATAAAGTTAAAAGTTAAGGATGTTATGTGCAAATTTTATTATGTCGGACAATATTCGTTTGGTCGGGGAATATTCGTTTTGTCGGGGAATATTCGGGTCGTACGACGGCACCAAAATAATTAATTATTGGTGGACCCCATAACGAAATATTTGTCAGATACAGAAAACGACAGAAATAACATTTTTAAATAAAAATAGTCAACGGTGTTATCACTTTTAACTGTTAAAATACTGGTGATAAAAGAATAGTAGCCTACGGTAATTTATGTTATTTTTCTGTAGCACGCGGTATTCTACAGTAGCACAAGGTATTGTGCGGCGGTTATATTATTGAACTGATAAATTGGTTATTACACAATATTTGCATTATTGATCTGATAATTGACACCATAACTGTTGCATATCATTTCATCAATAATTGTCACTGCATAATATTTTATGTTATCAATTTAATAATTGTTGTTACATAGTATTTTGCATTATTGATTCAATAATTGTTGGTGCACTGTAGTTTAAAATTATTAAACCTAATAATTGTCACATTAGCAAATATACTATAATTTATATTATTAAATTAATAATGATCTGTAACGTGTTTATTACATTATTGTTAAATTATTATTGTAGCATTATTTTATTTTATATGTTGGACCCACAGGTGGGGCCCACATGAAATGTTTTTTGCTGAAAAATTGTTGTTGAGGCACACTGAAAAATTTTCAGCACTAGCGTGCAGCACGCCAGTGCTCACCTACCGCGCATAGTACCATTTTTTCTCTTATAAATAGCTTACTCAGTTGAATAGAAAAATCACACCTAAAACATAAAATTTTTCTATAAGA
Organism: Hedera helix; assembly: GCA_947179155.2. NCBI lineage: Eukaryota > Viridiplantae > Streptophyta > Magnoliopsida > Apiales > Araliaceae > Hedera > Hedera helix. The sequence continues at coordinate 29,911,010 of OX359267.1, forward strand.
ATTTTATGAGTTTTCTCTGAGAATAGTAAGGCTATCTTGAGTGTTTGAAAGCCAAAAATAGTGCAGGAATTTTTCAAGTAAGTCTTTTATTAAAGAGTAGTAATTTCATAAATTTCTATTTTTCACAGCATTCACAAATCTTCCTTTAGAAGACTCTTCTTTAAGAAAATTCATTTTTAAAAGCTTTCTTTGGAAGATTTATTTTAGAATATTATTTTAAAGACTATTTTAAAGTTGTTATATTGTACTACAAAAATTATGTTAAATATATATAATTTTTATAGTTCATATTATACGAGTTATCATACACTTTGAAATTTATATGTGGTAATTACTAGTTATATTATAAATATATAGGTTGATCAACCTCATTTAAATTAATATCTAGTCACGTGTTATAAGGTAAGGGGTATCATTCTTTTCATAATCATAAATGGATATTATTTTCTTTCTTTCTGTAAGGAATTATTATTCTTTGATTCTCGAAAATAATATTGTTTCTTTCTTACTCATAAAATGTATCATTTATTTCCATGTATTAAATTGTAGGAATAATCATACGACGTGGACTACCGCCTGTTAGTGAATAACCTTTTGTATTTATTTCTTACTAATCTCTGAGAATAACCTTACGGCGCGGATTACCGCTTGTTTGGTGAATAACTTTTCGTATTCAAATTTATTAAATGGTGGGAATAACTTTACTGCGCGGATTACCGCCTGTTGGTGAATAACCCTATGTAAATTTCTTATTTGTCTCTTGTGGAAATAATTTGTCTACACGAATTATCACATGACACTTTTATTCCATATTCGTTTATAATATCATTTTCTTTTATATTCGTAAGTGATATTATTTTCCTTTGTACTCATAAGGGATACCATCTTTTTCATCTTTCATTATTCAAACTTACTATAGTAAGGGATATTATTTCTTTTATACTCTTAACTTACTATGGTAAGTATTATTTGGTAAAGTTTCCTGAAATGATTATATATTCCTTAATAGTTTGTGCTTCATCTAATATCATTTCAACTGAACCTTCCTATTTTTTTTAAACATTTCTATTAAACTGTAACCGTTATTCTGAACTATGGATCTTGAATATCATCGTTTAATTTTACTCCACATCATATTGACAATTTGGACATTGTTTAAATCTGCACAAAGTAAACTTTCGATACTTATTGTTTATCCTGTTTCTTTTGTTCATCATTTGTATCACTGTTATTTGTACTAATCATCAAGAATCAAGCTGTTGTGAATATCTGTGGCCTGGGGCACAGATTCTATATAATTGTTGAACAGATGATAGGTTAAATGCGATATAATAGGTTAAAGGCGATACATCTGTTCGGTGTCTTTTATAACACGTGGTGAAAGTTCTCTTTGGCCCGTAGTACAAAGATGAAATGTTGTTTGGTATGATTATGACCAAAGGCTGAATACTGGTATAATCATGACCGTTGGTGTTATATTGAATATCTTTGGCCCGTAGTGCAAAGATGAACTGTTGTTTGGTATGATTATGACCAAAGGCTGAATACTGGTATAATCATGACCGTTTGTGTTATATTGAATATCTTTGGCCCGTAGTGCAAAGATGAGCTGTTGATTTGCATGATTATGACCAGGAACTGTGAATTTGTATTATCATGACTAACGATATTTCAGATGATAAAAGTTGATGATGTTTTTCCTAAAAAGATAAGCGAGTGGACATTATAGTCTGCATTATTCTTTTAATAAATTGCTCATTCCGTTGCTATTATTGATCTGAACGTTGTTCAAGAATTTAACTGCAGTTTTTGATATAAACCTTGTAGTCTATTGTATTCTATCAAGAACTCAACTGTTGAAGGCTAATGATAATTTATTCGTCATTATCTTAGTCATGATATTTCTTACTGGGCTATTTGAGCTCACCCTTTCTTTTGTTCCATTATTTTTCAACAGGAGATAAGAATGTAGCTGGGTCTAGCCGAGGGATGGAGTGAGAGTCTAAGGGATAGCTATCGTAGTCTTCACGTATTGTAAAATAGTGTGGCAATAATAGTGAAGACTTAGTTGTGTATTACTAGACACTGTATTGTTAAACGTTGTAATAATTTTGTTGTAGTCTTTTGACAACTCAAGTTTGGGTTGTGGGGACCCAGATTTGGGGGTGTCACATACAAGACTTGTATATAAGATATTAAATGATTAATTAAAGTTTAAGGTTTAAAACCTAGAATTTGAGAAGTGGGATGTGTAGGAAATGAGTAAACATTTTTTTTTTTACTTAATTTATTTGTTAGGGATTAAATGTGAGAAATATGAGTTATAAAATTTAAAACGTATAACTGATTAATATGGATACTTGAAAGTATAATAAATGTAAGGTAATATAATACCTTTATAAATTGATAAGATTGTTTGACGAAAAACTTTATATGGGAATATTATAATGATATATGTGAAAAATTTATTAAGAAAATAAATTCAATTAAGTAATGAATGTGGTTATATAGTTACGTATATACCTAAAGTTGTACTTTTTAGCCAAATAAGAATATGAGCAAATTAATACTCAACAAAACTAATAAATTAATTAGTTTTAATATGGAGTAAGAAGAAACGTTATAAATATAATTAATAAGGTTAATTATATGAGTTGTGAGTTAAAGTTATAGAAAAGCTAAAATGATTGTCTAGGATTGCAATAAGAATAAGTTAATTAATTAATTAATTAACTTAATTATCAAATTATGATATAGAGTCCAATAATAGATTAAAACAAACCCAATATTTTAATTGTTTTAAGTCTTGTTGGTAATTATAAAGAGGTTCAAATAAATTTATAGATTAAACCTCATGAAGAGTCTAAGTAATTTAATTATATACTAGTGGACTAACCCAAGAGAATTATGTAAGAAGCCCAACTTGTAATAATATTTGCAAAAAATATGGTTATTAATAATGTAGTCCAATGAATATAAGTGAGTAAGCCTAATGTGTTATAATGTTATCAAGGGTTGTAGAGAATGAATATGGCCTAAGTAAATTACTATGGGAAGGTAAATAAATATAAATGATGAGCCCAATGACCAAATGGATGGTTAATGTGTTGGTTAAATAAATCAAGATATATATATATATATATATATATATATATATATATATATACATATATATTGATGTATGTATGTATATATGTATTGGTGTATATACATATATAAGTATGTATGGGTATATTTATTTATCAATAAATGAAAAGTCCAAATAATTTAATTAGGACTAGTAGACTAGCCCAAGTTATTTGAGATGTGTGAGTTGTGTTGGATAACCCAAACAATTTAAATAAAGAGTCCAATGAAAGATATATGATGAGTCCAAACAAATTAATGTGGAAGCTCAATGGAGTTAATGTAACAATTTAAAATGGAGCCAAATATTTTAAGTATTAATGAGTGCAGAGAATTAACTAATGTAAGGTTAATTGAATAATCCTAGTTGGTAGGCAAGAGAGGCCATTAACCAAATATTGGCTAATAGCTAGATGAATAAATATGATGATGAGAATTAATCATGGATGGGTTAATTGAGTAACCATATGTGGTAAATAAGTTAAAGCTTTAATGTATTGGTTTGTTGCTAGCAAAATGTGTAGCTACATAATTATATATATACATGATGGATGGGAATTAACTAAGGTGAGGTTTTTAATTTTGCCTTGGGATAGTTGTTAGAAGAGAGTAACCTTACATAAGTTAATTGTTGAAAGATGTATTAACATATATATAATATAGAGAGTTGACCAAACTTAGGTTAGTGTAGTAACCCTGTGTCATAAATAGCTCAAGTTAACTATGCTTGAGTTTATTGGTGTAAGTATAGATAGACAATCTATATGTAATGAAATTACAAGTATTGTGTATGTGTGTGTGTGTGTGTGTGTGTGTGTGTGTGTGTGTGTGTGTGTGTGTTTGTATTTTGCTTTTGTTGCTCACACTCAACCAAGGGGTGGTTCACCAACCCTTACCAACTCTCACCAAACCTAGTCAATCAAGATGGTCAATTCTCTAAATTTATGGAATTATGTTTGTAGAGAACTAACCATTGATGGGTTAGTTGTTAACCTTAAGTGGTAATAAAAATAAAATATTAACCAATGCTAGAGTTAAGTGCTAGTAAATATATAAATATAATGAATATATGTATACTTGATTGTAAAAAGTTAACTAAAGGAGAGTTAGTGAATAGACACTAGGTAGTATTGAATGTGTGAATTAACCCTCTTTTGGTTAATTGGTAAATAATGTGTAGACATATATGATATGTATGCATATTTGGTGAGAGTTAACCAAACATTGGTTAATTGGTGGAGGATGAGAAGCTTTAACTAAGGTTGGATTTAGTGGATCAATCCTAGGTCACTTGATGTGTTAGTAAGTTAACCACATTGTGGTTAATTGTTGGGAGAAGTATAAACATGTAAATATATAAATAAGATGTGATTTAACTAAGGTTGGGTATTTGAGTGACCAAGGTTAAGTGTAGTACTTTAACCCTAGGTCTTATAGAGTTAGAGAGTTAGAGAGTTAACTATATGTGGGTTAAATGTTGGTGTTATGTTGCTTATTTTGTACTTCACCATCTATGTTGCTTGTAATTAAGTTGATTGATGTCATTTTAATAATCATTCATGATGGTCAAGTCCCTTAATTTAAGCATTGGTGGAGTGTAGAAAATTTACTAATAAAAATCTATAGATATATTTTGTATGTATAGATTTAGAGGTTTATAAATAGAAGTCTTTGGTTCATTAGTTGAAGTTTTGCTTCATTTGTTTGTCTATACATATTGAGAGGAAGTAAGAGCTTGAGAGCTAAATAAGAGAGAATCACCCAAGTGTTAACCATTTCGGGTGCAAGAAGAGGAAGCATGGAGGTTCTCTAGCCATTCCTAACTAAGCTCTAGTAAGAAGAAGATCACTTAGAAGGTTAAAAGTTTTCTTAAACCTTGATCTTTTTATTTTATGTTGTTAAAGGTTTGAACTAGTGGGGATATATATGATGTATGTTATATATATGATGTACTTAGAGTCATAAAACATGATGGTCTAGTAAATAATGCTTGTAACATCATGTTTGAACCAATCGAATCAAGGATTTATGAAGCCAGTTTTTATTCTGTTCTTGTGAGCAATTATAAGCCTACTTCCGTTTGGAATTTGAATTTCTGATCTAAAGATAATTTATATAAGAGGAAATTTTTATAAGAATGGACTCAAGAAACACCTAAAACTATTTTGTAATGAGAAAGTTATGGCTATCGGAGCGACTGAGGGTCGAGCAGTCCACAAATTAGGATTTTTATGTTTTTGCCTAGCGCCGCAGTGATGTAAAGCATAGCCGCAGTGGTGAAACACACTGTCCATAATATGAATTTACTGTCCGAGTCGGGTCTGGTCAATCCGGGTCGGGTTGGTCCGGGTCGAATTTTCTTTGAAAATTTAAGTCAAATTAAGTATAAAATGAATATGTTTGCATAGTAAATCAATATCTAAGATTCATTAGAGTCTAATTGGTAGATTAATGTATTATATGAAGGTCGTATTAAGAAATTAAAGTATCTTTTTAAGTTGAGTAAGTGTACCCGGCATGTCCAAGCTAGGATTTGACTAAGGATTTGTCCAAAACGCAAGGGTTCATTTGTCGGACATACTAAGCATTAATAGATTGAAGTTAAGGTCTTAAGTTAAGACTAATTAATAGTCATTGTAACTAATGATTATGACAATTTCATATATAAATTGTAAGTTGAACGAAAGACGCAAAATAAGTGTAAATTGTTGAAGTGAACCAGACAAGTTTTTCAGAACTTACTCATACGTGCATTGTTATTATGCTACAATGTGATATTAATTATTAATATGAAGATATATTGATGTTATTTATATTATATGAAGCCAATAGAGTATAAGTATATGTGAAGTATGTGAAAAGTATGAGGTATGATTATATATGAAGTATTTACAAAATATGAAGCATGATTTGATATAGACTAATTGTATATTATATGTGATGCATAAAAAGTATGAAGCATTTATAATATAAAAAGTATGAAAAACATGATGTAGCTATAAAATGCAGAGTATGTATAACATATGAAGCATGTATGTGTTATGTGTAACTGTTAGACTTGTTGAACCGTCGTGCTCACTTTTGCTATAAAACTAATACTTCCAGATAAGTGCGAGATATCCGAATTTTTTGATAAAGATTAAGGAACAGGAATGCGTATTACTCTTACGAAAAGTCTAAACGATTATTGTAGTTATGAGTCCGGACTGGACATATATAAAGATTGTGTAATAAAAGAAATGATTAGTGTGTATCGTGAATGTTTAAATCCTCAAATTGATTGTAATAGAATGAACTCGTATCATATATGATATTGAGGCATACTAGGAATTTGTAAAGATTGCGATTCTGGAATAGAAAAAGATGTTGCAAAGTTTTAAATAAATGTTTATTTAATAATTATAATATTGTTATAAATCATGAATGATAAGGAAAAGGTTGTACAATTGCAAACTAGATTTGAGGTTCAGGGGACCCGAATTTGGGGTCGTTACAGTATCATAGCTTAGGTTATCATTTTGTAGATTGCCTTTAGGCTTGACCTGTGAGTTATGGGTAAATCACTAGGTAGACATAGGAGTTTATTTCGATTTGGTTCTCTGTTTGGTTGGTCTTTATTTTGACCAAATATTGATCTCTTTTCGATTTGTAATTGATTTTAGGAACGTGAGATAATTTGCCAAGGTTATTATTGTTATGCGATGGAGTAATGACATTAGTTAAGAATTGTGATTGGATCTTTAAGAAGAATAAAGCTTTATTTTGTACAGTTAAGAAATGATCATATATGTAATATGATTATGATATGAGTATTTGTATCAACAAGTATTTAATTTTGGAGAATTAATTGTTAAAGTGCTTTTTTGTAACAATCTATTATGATCTTAGGATTGAGGATTTGATTTGGGTTATGCTTTGATTTTTGTTAAACTTGTGGATAATTTGAGATGTGTATTGGTGGAATAATATTATAAGGTGAATAATATATAAGTCTTGAGGTTCACTTGTGAACTTGAGTTATAGATATTTGAGGTAATAAGATTAATAATTTGAAATTGATGAATTTTGCGGTTATTTTAATTTCTAGTAGAATATTAGAGTTGTTTTATATGAAATTTCTTTGTGATAGTAAAAGAAGATCTTTGAATTTGTTGGGTTAAGGTTGTAGTAGGAGAAGGATTGATTCATTAAATGATTTGATAGTAAGTGATGAAATTCAATTGATTTGAGAGATCTTAAACAACTTTGAGTAGTCAATGTACATTTGCAGATAGTAGAATTTATGAATTGGAGTTTAATATGGTGATAAAGATATCTTAGTGGTATATTCTTTGAAAGGTGTAACAATATTTGATAACTAATTCGGATTGAGGTAGTGATATTTTGAACCTTTTAAAATTTTTAAGGAGAGTTGATAAAGTGACTTTAGGGGTTTCCTATCACATGAATTATCAAATATATATCTTGAAGTTTTATATATTTATATTATAAGATATGTGATAGGTTTGAGATATATGTGGGCAATGAATATTAGGGAATTTGACAAAAAACTGATATATTATACATTGGTTTCAAATTTATATTTGTTTGATGTCGAGGTGTATCTGTACTTTTGTGGCGATCGATGAGAATGTCTTGTGAGTTGAATTTTGAGGACAAAATTCCTATAGGTGGAAGGTGATGTAACGTCCAACTGTCTCATTTTCAGAATATTATTACTGATTCTGTCATTTTTGGGTTGTAAGAGTCATTTGAAATTATATTTATTGGGCTTGATTTAGTTGTTAAGATTTGTGATTGTTTTGAAGTTGAAGACTTTCAATTTATATGGTGGATAAGTTCTTTATAATTTAGCTTTTGAAGAATTTATATTTTTCTCTTTTGTTTAGAGTGTTGATTTGGGGTTAGTAATATTGTATTTTAGGTTATTAGAATTTGGTTTATTATGTTAACCTTAGGGCCTTTTTTATTGCATTAGTAAGTTTAAAGAGTTATTTTAAATTAATGATATTATTATGGTTAAATTTTATTATATATATGACTTGTAAGCTTCAAAAATATTAAGTGTTGATGGTCAAATTGGGAGTACGAAAAAAAAATTCTAATCATATTAATTAGTCTTAATCTAGTCCCTCTGCTCTTAATAATTCATTTAGTAATATTTGAGTTGAGAAATTGTAGATGGGGTTGACATATCTAACTATTTTTGAAATTTAAAAGAAAACATGGATGTGTACATGAATTTTGAAGGTCTTTCCGTAGAAAGGTGTTCGAAGGTTTGATTTGAAAGGAAAGCTTAGTCCCCGTTTCATTGATCCTTTTGAAGTTCTTGAGAGAGCTGGTGAGGTGGCCTATCGAGTGGCTTTACCTCCAATGTTATCTCATGTGCATAATGTCTTTCATGTTTTGGTGTTAAGGAGATATAATTATCATCCGTTTCATGTTGTGCAATACCCATTATATAAGATTCGGGAAGATGTTACTTGTGAGGAAAAGTTTAGGCAATTTTAGATTGTCAAAAGCGGGTTATGAGAAGGAAACCAATCCCATTTGTTAAAATTTTGTAGAAAAATCATCCGGAGTGTGAATATAATTAGGAGATGGAGGATTTTATCCGAGCGGACTATCCACATCTTTTTGATAATTAGGTACATTCCATTTCTTTTTTATTTCGGGGACGGAATCTTTTTAAGGGGGAGGTAATGTAATGCCCAAATAAATAAATAAATAAATAACAATAATATAATATAATAATGTTAAAATAATAAAATGATAGTTAAATTTATTTTTAAACATTTTATTTGAATTTATATTATGTTTGGGTAAAATTTATGTGGACTAATGAATAATGGATAAGATTAATTTGGTCAAATTGGGTCTTAAATATTAATTGGGCTAATTTATATTTGAGTATAATTATATATGTATAATTTGAATCCTATTAAAATTAGGAGAATTACTAAAATAAATAAATATGTATATTTAAGATTAGGTGTTTAACCCTATATCGGTATTCACTCTTATTCCAAGCGTCTCACGTCAGTTAGAAAAGAGAAAAAGTGATAAAGCGAGAGAGCTAATGTGTTGCGAGACGGAAAAGGAGAAGCAGATTCCATTTTTCCATAGCAAGTAAGGTGTTAATAACTAATACATGTGTAATCAAGGGCGCATCTGTTCCGTGGCAACATATGCTGGAAAGCCTAGAATTTTTTTATTTTTTTTTATAGTTATAGGGGCAACCTGGCAGGGGGGCAGATTAATAGAAGAGTTAAACTTGGAGGGAGTAACAAAAAAAAAAAAGCATTCATATCATATTTTATTCTAAGTACAAGAAGGACCAGCGTAAGCAGTAGCTTTTCATTTTACTTTTGCTTGCTACTTGCTTTTGTCTTCTACAGTTCTACCACTGCTCCACCACTGCTTCTACATCTCCACTCTCATTTCTCCGCCACGACTTCTTCTAAATGACTACATCTCTACTGCTCCGCCATTAGGCCCACTGCTTCTTCCACATCTCCACTACTGCACTACCTCTTGCCCATATTAGACTAATTAGACTTAGAAGGTAACTAAATTAGTTTTTTTATATATATATAATTTAAAATTTGTAGTTTGTTTGAATTTGTTGTTGGTTGGGGACTTGGGGTTAAACCCAATTCAATTTATTTAATGTATTTGTTATATTTTGGACTTACGAGGTAACTAATTAGGGCTTTTTTTGTTTGATAATTTAAAGTTTAAATTTATTTGAATTTGTTGTGGATACTGTCGTTACTGGGTTGGGGACTTCCAGTGAGTACAATTATTTGATTAATGGAAGTAGATGTTGCATAATTTTAGGTGTGCTGAGTTTAAATTTTGGATGGTTTGTTTAAAATCTAAGGTAAATTATTCATGTGCTTTGCTTAATAAAGTCTTGGTATAAGACTTGTGAAGTTGTGAATATATTTCTTTTTGCTTGGTATTGTAGTAAATGAAGTTGACCAAATATACTGACATAGATTTCTTTTATTTTGATATTTCAAGTTGCAAAAGTGCCTGTTGAAGAGTATGCATTTAAGGAAAGGAAGGTAGCAAATGTGCAGTCTGTCCTGGTAATTATTTGTTGTTGTATGCTTTATTTGTTGTTGTATGTTGTTGTATTTATTTGATTCTGTAAGTTGTATGTTGTATGATGTATGCTTTATGCATTTAAGGAAAGGAAGGTAGCAAAAAAAAATTTGTTGCAGAATTGTCAAGAAGTTAATCTTGAAATTTTAATTTCTCACAATATCTTGCGACAAAACATTACTAATTTTGTTGCAACTAGATACAACTGCACACTATTTTTAATAAGTGCAAATACATGGGTAAAATCTATGATCATGTCTACTCTCAACAAAAGTTACAACTTTTTTGTTGCAAGATCGATCATTTTCCATTTTTAATTGTCAAACTACAGTTCGGTCTTGATAGGTTTTGCTTCATTTTAATTTTCTTCTATTCTAAAGTCAAATCTAAACTTCTTCGAGTTACGACAAAATTTAATCCTTGGATTGTTATTTGAAACTTATAAAAAGATACCAAAACTGGTTTATGCTTCGAAATTAATTCATGATTTTTGTTTGAATATAGAAAGCAAATTTAGTTTGAGGCTTTGAGCATTTGGGAAATCATTCAAATTGAACTATGACAAGTAACCGAAGTAAGTTTCTAAATTGTATCTAAATGTTTTTTTTTTTGAAATTCCTTTTCTAGTTTGGATTATGAATATTTATTTGTTATATATTATATAATTCTATTTACGTAGCATAAAATAATTGTTTGTTTTGGGTTGTTGTATTATTGTATTTTGATTGATTTAGGCATTCATGACATGTGGTCAAAATTCAAACGTTCCAAAAATGAATCATTAACATCACAATCCATCTGAATCGATGACACTACTCAAAATCTCTCAAATGAAACCCACATCCATGAATCATCTCAAAATATTAATTCTCAATCCCAAGTTGAATTCAATTTAAAAGATGAACTTGTTGCGGATCCAGGACTAAGACCATCTAACATGGAATGTGATGCTAACAAGAGAGAGAGTATTCGTCAAAGATATTTACTTAAGGGTCCTCGTCAACCAATGCTTTCCAAATTCCCTCAAACTATTATTTACGGAGAGAAACGTAGATTTAATCCCGAATGGCATAAAAAGTATGCTAGTTGGTTGGAATATAGTGAAAAGGAAGATGCAGTATTTTGCTTATATTGTTATCTATTCAAAGCTGATATCGGTGGTCAAGGGGGTGGGAATACATTTGTTGGTAATGGATTTAATAATTGGAGGAAGACGGAATACTTATCTAAACATGTTGGAAAGTCACCTAATAGTATTCAAAGACAATGCACGTTAGCTTGTCAAGATTTGAGGAATCAAAAGCAACACATAGAGACCAAGCTAGCCAATGTATCTGACCAAGAAAAAAAAGATTACAAGCTTCGTGGTCATGATCAATCAGATGCTTTAAAAAGGTGAGGTTTGTTTCTTTCTGCTCTAAAGTTTTTATCTGAGAACAATGATGAAGTGAATAAAGTTGTGTTGAAAAATGCTCCTGGGAACCACAAATTGACAACACCTTCAATCCAAAAAGACATTTGTAGTGCTGCTGCATTTTTGACCACAAAAGCTATAGTTGCAGAGATCGGGGATAATTTTTTTTGTTTGTTAGTTAATAAGGCTCGTGATTCATCAATTAAAGAACAAATGACTTGCTTTACGTTATGTGAACAAACATGGGTGCATTATTGAGTGTTTTCTTGGCGTTGTTCGTGTTGCCAATACATGTGCTCGAACACTTAAAGAGGTTATTGAGTCACTTTTTGCTACACATAGATTGAGTATGTCACGTGTATATGGGCAAGGATATAATGGAGCTAGTAACATGGGAGGGGAATTCAATGGCCTCAAGAGTTTGATTTTGTCAAAGAATAAGTCTGTTTTTTATGTTCATTGTTTTGCTCATCAGCTTCAATTGACACTTGTAGCAGTTGCAAAAAAATATAAGAAGCTTAAATCATTCTTTGATTATCTTGCAATTTTGGCGAATGTTATTGGAGTTTCTTGCAAGCATAAGGAAGTTCTTTGAGTGAAGAAAATAAAAAGAATAATTCAGGGAGTTGCTTCTGGTGAAATCAAAGATCGGGCGTGGGTTGAATCAAGAAGCGACCTTGAAGCGGCCCGGAGACACGCGGTGGAGCTCACATTATGACACAATTCTTAGTGTCATGAACTTATTTTCTAAAACAATTGAAGTGCTTGAAATAGTAAAAGATCATCAAGGGATAAAAGTACAAAAGCAGGTACTTTGTTGCATTTTATGCGAGTTTTTGAGTTTATATTCTTGTTACATTTAATGAAAAAAGTTTTGGAAATCACAAATACCTTGTCACAAGCATTACAAAAGAAAGACCAAAATCTCGTAAATGTAATGGCTTTAGTTACTATCTCAAAGCAACAATTACAAAGCATGAGAGATTCAGGTTTGGAGAGTTTGCTGACAGAAACTACTAAATTTTGTAATGTGCATGGGATAGTCATTCAAAAAATGATGGAAGATAACTTTTTGGTTCAAGGGAGGTCACGTCGAGGTGAAAAAGTTACCAATTTTCATCACTTTCAGGTTGAGTTACTCTATACAGTGATAGACAGTCAACTTTAAGAATTGAATGATCGATTTAACAATGTTAATACAGAGTTACTCTCATGTATGGCATGTTTTGATCTAAGTAACTTATTCTTAGTATTTGACAAGGAACGATTGACTCAATTTGCTAAGTTTTACCCGTTGGAATTTCAAGATATAAATCTTTGGGGGATTGATGATGAACTTGAAACTTACATTACAGATGTGAAAAATGATCCTGAATTTTCTAATGTGCAAGGGATTGGTGAACTTGCTCAAAAGTTTGTTAAGAAAAATAAGGCTAATTTGTATCCTCGAGTTTATTTGTTGTTGTAATTGGCTTTGATTTTGCCTGTTGCTACTGCCACGGTGGAGATGATATTTTCAGCAATGAATATTGTTAAAACCACTCTTCAAAACCAAATGGGCAATAAATGGTTAAGTGATTGTTTAGTTACTTACATTGAAAATGATATATTTTAAACTATTGATAATGAAACTATTTTAGAACATTTTCAAGCTATGGAGAATAGAAGGATAGCTTTGAAATTTGTAAACATTATCACTAATTAATAATATGATTAGTTCAACCTTCTTTATATTTAATTTTAATAAAAAAATTAGTTAAAATCCGCTTCTATTGGGTTGTAATCCTGGATCCGCCCATGTAAGTAATGGATATTATGTACTAGATATATAAATACATTTATCAGTAGGGTGCAGGGAGAACGCAACCAATCATTCATAATTGAAAACATGTATGTTTATCAATAAAATAATCAAGTATAGGAAAGCTTGTATAATTTGTAAATGAATATGTAATTACTATATGGAATGAATTAAGATATTAATAATATAAATATCTATATTTTGTAATAATGAATAAATAGAAGGGTTCATATTCCGTTTTATAATTGATTGGCATATGATTTTATGGTTACAAAAGATCACCAGACTAAGATTATGTGGTCCTTTAATATTTTAGTAACGTGACTTGCTAATTATGTTATGTAATTAGAAAATTGAAAATTATTCTAACTTAATCATTCTGTTAGTAAAAGGATTATAAAATTTATTTTACAATACATTTAAGAATATTACATTATTGATGATTGGGTTTGTAATTAAATTATTTCTTTTTTCTTTTTTTTTTCTTCTTTTTAATTAGGCCAGACGGAGGGAATCTAAACAAGTCATAATTGTAATATATTTTGGTTATACATTGCTTAATTCAGGTACGAATTTCGTACTCCTTCAGCGATACTCTTATAATTTTTAAATTGTTCGTTTTACTTCTCGTTTTGAATTCCTCGTATCTTGATTGTGGTTTTATTCCTTATATTAGTTATGTGATATTTCATCATTTGAAAAATAATATTTTTGAGACCTTATTCGTTTGTATCATTCTTCGTATATTTTCGTTCACATTCGGGAGTTATTTTAATCATTGGTATTATAGTGATAGTTGAGTTTGTTCGTATTTGAAATAATTTAATATCCTTTGGAGATGTTCATGTAAGCCTTGTGATTTGAACATCTTTTGGCTTACATTTTGTAGTTTGAATCTTCGGGTATACTTGAGTTAACCACCTGTGGGGGTACCACGGGCATGTCCACTTGACACTAGACATGACACTTTCTGTGGCGGTATGATTAGTCCACGGCGTATCCTTTTGTATGCTCGGGGTGTGAGTTTTGGCGGTTTGATGTATTTGTTCAGGATACGTATAGGTCGATCCAGTATTTGATTTAATTTGATTTGTTTGGCGGATTAGTGACACTTGTGTTGTGCGTACTATCCGGTTTAATTTGTATTCATCATGGTATCAATATATTTTGTTAGCCTTTGACTATTTGTATTTGAGCTTAGTATGAAAATGTCACAACTTAGCTACTTTGATTCAGCCTTCATTTTGTTAGAATCCTTTTGATTATTCTTGTTCGATCATTAGTGTTCATTGTTTGTATCTAACTTCACTAATTTTGTTACATTCGTAATTCGTTCGTAGTTTGTATTAGTTCATTCTATTGTCTCTTTGTATATTATATTGTGGTATATTGTGTATCTTTATATCTGTAATGGGTGTTTGACTCATGCTGAGTTTTTATTCCGGCAGATTTGCAGGGAGATTTAGGTTTTCGTGTGAAGAGAGCTACATTTGAACTATCTAAGTTGATTCGATTTTAGATTTTGATTAAATTTATAAATTTTGGATAATTATATTTTATTCATTTTGTGGATTTTAAATTGTTAAATATTTAAAGTTATTAGTTCTCTGTTTACTTATTTTAAGGTTTGTTGTGCTTTGGAAGTGACCTCTCTTTCCTTTTCGAGAAGTGGGTGTTACAAAAAGGAATAAAATAGAGAAATGAATGGAATAGAGAATAGAATGATTCATTTCATTCTAACTGGAATAATTCATTTCGATTCAACTGAGATGAGTCATTCTATACTCTCTCTCAAGAAATAAATTCATACATTTGTGAGAAATAAGAATGGTCCGTTTCATTCCAATGGAACAACCGAACTCATCTTTTTTCATTTCACAGTAATGAGTCATTCTATTATCACTTTCATTTCTTCAATCCAAACATAGCATAATGTTACATTTGGATTGAAGAAATGAAATGGGTGAAAGAATATAATAAAAAAGGGAATGGAATGGGAAATAGAATTTCTATTCCAGTTAAAATGAATCATTTCATACTTTCCCCCAAAGAATAAAATTTATAAATTTGGAAGGAATGAGAATTGTACTTTTTATTCCAATGGAGCAATCAAACATAATTTTTTCATTCCATAAGAATGAGTCATTTCATTCTCACATTTATTCTTCCAATTCAAACATAACATAAGAGTTTAGGGAAAAGCGTATCTTACTTTATGTTTATATCAAAATATTGATAAGACTTGGTGACATTTTGTTTAACATAAGCTTTCGTCTTGGTTGAATTTACTAGGCCAATTTCTACATTCGGTTTTGTTAACATAATCTCCAAGTTAAATCCAGTAAAAGCTTGAACAACACCTACGTTAAAGCTATGCAGCTTCTATTTGAAAGAATCATATCAACCATCACAGAGGGAAGTAGTTTTAGTCTCGAATTTGTTGACCAACTCATACTAACAGAATTTCCCTGACAACATTGGCCGTCAAAAAAATATGGAACATACCCATATGAAGATCACGAGACGCCCCATGACCTCAAGTAAATAGCTTTAAAAGGTGAGATACTTAAAAATATTTTGGCTCAAGAAGATAGAATTGACTGAAAATTTGAGGGAATTATAAGATTTGACTATCAAATTTATGCTACATTTGGATTGGAAGAATGAATGTGAGAATAGAATGACTCATTCCTATTAAATGGAAAAAATTGTGTTTGGTTGCACTATTTGAATGGAATGAATCATTCTCATTCCTCCCAAATTTATGAATTTTATTCTTTGAGAAAATATATGAAATGACTCATTTTAGCTAAAATGGAATGAATCATTTCACTTTTCATTCCATTCATTTCTCTATTGCTTCACCCATTTCTTTCCTTCAATGCAAACGTAGCATTATAGATTTAAAAAGATGAAGGTAAGAGAGACGATCTTTAATTAAAAGGTGTTAAGTTTAGCTTGAACAATTCATTCATATAATTCTAATTTTACCCGCAAGTTAATAGTTTTTGATAAATAATTAGTTTTTATCCAATGTCCAAAACCCACAAAAGTTAAGCTAGTTGTTTGCTAGAATTAGCTAATATTAGTGAGAAACATGTTGATGTCAAATAACTTATATAGTATGTTTGGATTGTCCTTACTAGGTTTTCAAATTTTGGTTAATTACAATTTATTTAGAGTTCAATTCCTATTTTATATATTATCATTTCATAACACAATATTCATTACTAATAATAGCATATGTATAGATTTACAAATTATTTAAAGTTTGTGAAAATAGGTTTTCTATATTGTATTACAAAAGGTAAGAGGATCCACACTTAGAAGGACCTGTTAACCTATCTAATTATAGACTTATAGTGCATGTCCATGTTTTTCAATGTCCGCTCCACCTCCTCAAAACAAGTGGTACAATTTTTTATCGGGTTAAGTGCATATCCGACATGGAAGTATGGATCATTTTATAATTGGGACCTCTAATAGACAAGGTCTACCATATTGTTCATTTCTTATTATACTTTAGTCTACCGTATCAAAATTATGTGAAACTACAAATCCTAATAGACGGGGTTTAGTCATCACATGTTCAGAGTTTTTTGTTGTGCTAAACAATAGTTTAGGATGAAAAAATTGTACCTTTCGAAAAACAAAAAGAAAATTCTGCTTACTAAAATGTACTTGATTCCGAATAGTGTCTGATGCCTATATTGAGTGTTGATCATGTAACCTTGTGTAATTAGTCCTATCCATAAATAGAAAATTGAGAAAGAAACCAAAGGAAAAAAGTTCTAATTTAAATATATATGACGTAGAGAACTGATATTTTTATATGAAAAATTGATATTTTCACATGATTTCTCATATGAATAGTGAATGGATTTCACATCCATGTGAGAGAGACTCGTGTAATGAAAAAATATATATATCATTTTTTATGTAAAAATATCAATTTCTAGGGCTTTAATGTGTTCGCCAAATCTTACTCTGTTTAATGAAACTGTTCTAATTATAGAAATATGGCTCTGCAAGAGTTGTCTTAACTTCAATTGTCTCATCTTTTGAATACTATCTATCGGTTTGCTTGATCTATTTTGGCGCTCATATGTATTTTTTCTTTTAATATAAGTAGGAACTAGGAATAGAGCCCTTTGTCTAAATCTATTTCACTACCACTTTGATGTATGACAAAATTATTGTGTATAACATGTTCTCAATGATGTCAAAAGCGTTGGATATAGAAATATAACACTAAAAAGATTGTCAAACAACCCTTAAGAGATCTCAAAGTTAATTCCTTTCTATAGGTGATTAATTATTTTAAAATAATATTTATACTGTCAAAGTAAATATGAACTTAAAAGTACTTTTATATTTATTTCAATAACACTTAAAACTTGCAAACTTGCTACTTTCACAACATAATTATTGTTTTGACATTATCTGTGATCTTTTGATATTATCTTTATTGTTGTGTGACATGATCTCAAGTACATATTTTTTCATCAGTAAGAGGAGTTTCACAAAAATAAGAGAGCTCAGTACAAGTTGAATAGTTGTAGTTTGTAATGTGGAATAGGGGTGGCAATTGCTTAGTGTTGGGCAAATTCATATCGTGTTAGGTAATAAATATTATATTAAATAGGTCAATACTAATATTATTTCGTTTAATTAAACGTGTTGAGATACTCAACACTAACATTAACTTGTTTATTAATTGTATAGTTTGTAGCTAACAAATAATTAATTACGTTTGTAAATTTAAAAAAAAAAATATTATACCTCGAATTTTTTAATAAGAGTAATATCTCTCAGCACTCTTTTAAGGTCACAAAATGCATTTATATTAAAATTTTATGGTAAAAGCTTTGTCGATTTTATAGTTAGTGTGTGTTGTTAACGCTTGAATTTGTTTGCACATTTAACCATCACTTTAAAGGTGAACCTACATAGAGAGAACTATCGAAAGTACTGACGACTTAGGCTGCCAGGGGATAGAGCTAAAAATGAACTCGAGTAGTTCGAAACCCTGTTCGAGATTGACTCAAAAAATTCAATCGAGACTCGAATTCAATACTTAAATCGAATCTATTTTGATACCCGAACACTTATTTAAGTCGAATATGAGCCGCCTACTATTCGATCATTTATATTATCAAATTTTCTTTACCTTATTGATCCTTATTCGATACAAGTTCAATGATACTTACTCGCATACAGTGTTGAGTATACTCGATATATTTAATATATAGTATTCGACAATTAAATTCTTTACATACATTGAGAAGTGGAATGAATTTTTATGTTTCTTGTACATATCCATCGAGTAATTCATTAGTGATAATATCATATCATTAAAAAAAATTATAACGCCTGAGATTTAGTTTGAAGAGTTTAAATTTAAATCATTCCAAATAGTTGATTGAGTTATTATTATCATAATATAAATGATTCAGTTTTGATTTATGCATGTCTCAAATACTCGTGAGTAGTTCAACTAAAAAAACGAGTCGAGTCAAATTTGAGTACAATAAAAACAAGTTGAATTTGAATATGAGCAAATATTGCAAAATTGTATTTGAATTCAAGTACGAATTCGAGTACCTTTAAAAAGTTTCGAGGAAAATCTGAGCTAGATACTATTCGACTCGACTCGAGATAATTTTTATCTCTATTGGGGATACCTCTGGTGTGAAAGTAAAAAAAGATCTCAAGTAAGTTAACAACGAAGGTAACATGTATTTAGTATGCTTGAATATTGTGTCCATACCTATATTATTTACCTTATTTGTAGTTAACTACACCACTCAATAGGACTACGATTCCTTATTGGAATCGTGTAATAGAGACTGTTAGGTTGAAATTATTTAAGGTCCGATTCAGGTGTTGGCCCACATCAACATTGTACTTAGGGTTTAGTTTGGATACTGACCCAATATAATGTATTTTAACAGCTTGACGTTCTAGAAGGATCAAAGTTCAAATTGACTTATGATTAGGTTTCTGACATTGGAGGGATAAGAACATATCTCATTATGGATTTATCCAATTGTGGGTATCAACTGTAAAGGGACTCTAATCAGGACTTTTAATTTTAACTGATCTCGGGCGTGCATGGACAAAGGGTGGTGAGTAGCTACAGTCATAAGTAGAGGTCAACAACATTATTATTACATTATCACAGATACGTATTACTGTAGACACCTAAATATTGTACTTGTCTACTGACCTGGGCAGGAGGGCAAAATCGTCATTTCACGTGACTTGCGAGAGGGAATGGTGAATTTCAGCACAGTCATGACAAGTAAACACGACAACGAATCGACATCAAATTGCACGATACAGGGATACAAATTGATCCAGACGAACCGAAATGGTCAATACATCCTACCAACAGTCCCCAGATTGCAAGATACAAATAATACAGCGAAAATGATAATTTAAGACTGCATGACATGAGAATCGAGTAAAGGAAGCCGGGCGGCCGCAGATGTATCTGCGGCCAAAGACTTGGGCATTTTCGTGGCTCGAGGAAACACACGACAGCCGAGGTGGTAGGTGAGACGACGACAGCAGACAGTCGTAGATGGATCTACGGCCAGATGCAGATGCACCTACGGCTACCTCCAAACACCTATACAGCATCCATTTTTCATCCGGGAAGAAAAAAGAGGAGAGAGGGGAAGAAATAGAGAGAGAGAGAGAGAGAGAGAGTATAGAGAGAAACCCACGGGTTTGGGGAAAAAAAAGGGGTTTTGTCTCTTCTTTTAGCTTCAATATTTATCCAATCTCGTGTTATATATTTGATAGTGAAGTATAAAACGATTATTAAAGTATTGCAAGGTGAAAAAGGGCATTTCTTGAAGTTTTACCTTGTTTTCTCCTTATGATTTCTTGTTGTTGGGTTGTTTGAATGTAGTATCTTTGTTGTATTAGTAAGGATCCATGGATTAAGGATGATTAGTGAGGGTTCCGTCGGAACAAAATTTCCTCCTAATGTCCCGATGATATCTGTATGGTGATATATAGTTTATTATGGTAATGCATAGTTCATAGTGTTTTAACTTGATATTTTAGGTTATTGTGGCGTAGTAGTAAATCTAGTGTCATTGAGTTTTCCATTGTATCCATATTATTGTTGTGTGGTGATTTTGGGATTGTGAGCCTAGGAATGAGATCATTGTGATCAAATTTCAAAGATGGACAATTTTTGGTATATGTAGTTACGGCGATGTGCCCTTTATTGTACATATGTAAATGTCGGGCCTTAAAACGATATCGAGTCGAAATCGGGTTTAAGGCCCTGTAATAGTGGAATATGTGATTGTGGGTGTTTGGGGTTATTTAGATGGCTCACATGCCCATGAATATCCCCGAGACATTTTTGAATGCTTGATTTGATTTGCGACATGAAAAGCGATTTCAAAAAAAAAGCAAGACGATAAAGACCTTCTAAAAGCAATCAAATTAGGGTATTAGAATCACGGCGCTTAAAATCGAGAGTTTTAATGAGCGTCGATTCCTATTAACGAAAAGGCTACAATCGTTTTTTAAACATCATACAAAAATGATTTTGTTAAAAATAGATAAGCGTTTATCATTAAACTTTGGTGCATAGGGTTAAAGAGCTCCTAGAAATTGCCTTCATTTTATTTTACTTTACTGTCAAAAGGTAGTGTATAGTCTCAATTCCTATTTGACGAAAGTTTAAAAAATTCTTGTTTTTCTAAAACGACACCTAATAAAAATCTCATCGCTTTTGAAATTAAAATCAATGTCTATTATAAAGTAAAGCCTTTTCGTATGGGTCAAAAGATATTCTAAAAACGCCTTCCAGATAAAACACGTTTTCTACCAAAAAAATCAAATCGACTTTTCATGTAAAATTAACCACAACTTTCATTCAAGCGCACGCACACACATACATACACGTTTTAGGATTTTAAAAGGATAGGAAATCATCCAGATTGCGGTAACCGTGTTTTCACAGAAGTCGAGGGGTGTCTAACACATTCCCCTCGCTTAAGCAAGCCCCTGAACTCTGTGAATCTCGGTTTACAGGCCAATTAATTCAGAGTCACACATGAGCTAGCACGATTATGAAAACTAAAACTCGGATGAGTTGGTATATCCATTTCAAACATACTAACTGACGACTCTGGTCAATTGGCTCATCAGAAAATCAACCTTTCAAACCCCGTCGACACTTGTGTCGATATTTTCCAAAAAAATCACCTCTCATAATTAAAAGGCTAAAATTGAAAAGGGTAATTATTAATAGGAGACGATTTTCCCAGCGTCGACAATTACCATATAATTTAGCAATCTAAACCCTCCATTATTAATAGTTTTGGCATGTACTGATTCTCACACTAGAGCTATCCCCTTACGACCCAAGTCGTCAAGCTTTTTAGTATGATCATGGATTGTTCCCTGTGTAGGTTGTCTTGTTTGGTGATTTTGGCAAGCGTACAAATTTTGGCATTAACATTGGCGTTAGAATGAGGGTCTTCTAGCAAATATTTATTCTAAATAACTAAATTTATTCTAAAATACTTTCATGGAAAATAAGGATGATGTAGTGCCGGATCAAACAAGATCTTTGGTTGTACCACCAACATATCATATATAAGGATAGGTGAAATATATACTTGGTCCCAATAATCCACAATTTAAACAAATTGAGACACAATCAGCACCGATTCGATGTTAGTTATTTACCCCTATGAATTCACCAATTCCTGATTTGCGTAGACGAGGGGTAAATCACTGATCCCCTTCTCAAGAGGATTGAGTAAGGAATTAAATTGGCCCGATCAGCGCGAGTTGATCTGAATGTAGAAAATCAAAAAGACCGAAATTACTCTCGAAGCTTTGTGACTTCAGCAATTGGAGTGCACAATTAGCCAAGCTTTAAAATAAAGATGGAGTCCAATCTTCAGTTTAAGGTACTCAGGAATCAACACCACACAGCCGAAGTTAGATGAGGCGATCAGTTGAACTTTCAAAACCTCACTACAAAGGTTCCTCCAAGGATCGAGAGTGATATGGTGGTGAAATAAGGCATGGAAATAAAAGACAGACTAGTTCTATGGAACCCCAATATCAGTATAAATCTTTTTCCAAGGATTGGGAGCCAGATAGCACAAACCCCGGCCAATGAAGGCGGGTCAGATCACCGGCTTATGATCGGGATAATGGTGAAATAAGGCGAGGTAAGATAAGGCAAGCAGGTCTCCATACCATATTCGGGATCAACTTGAGAAAACCCCACAGACAAGTATACCTAATCTTATTATGCAGAAGATAACAGAATTAGAACAAAAGATAACGGCTGCTCAGACAGATCGATAGCCATTGGACCTAAAGTCACCCTTTTTCCTAGCTATTAATGAGGCCTGGGTTGATCCTACAAAGAAGACACCACTACTGGAGACATGATTGTACAGGAGATCCTTATAATCACACACATTCTTATGAATGTATTATGCGGTACTATGGTCATTCGAATATAGCTCGATGCCAGATGTTCATGACAACTTTGAAGAAAGGAGCTCGGCAGTAGATGATGTCCCTACCCCCTAACTGCATCAATTAATGACAAGAATTGTGTGATAAGTTTCATGATCGGTTCGGGAGTAATCGGATAAGGGAAAAGATGACTACTTCTTTAATGCAGATAAAGTGATGAGGTTTAAGGAGGCCATTAGCACTATAACATATTTGAATATAACATAGACACTAAGCTTCTTCACCATAAGGTTGGATATTGGGAGTTCTCGGACATTTATGAAAGATATCATGTTCACCCCCCCCCCCCCTAAAGATTTGTTAGATGTTTATGATTGAACTGAAATTTTCATCACTATCGAGGAGGCGATGGCAAGTCTTTAGCAAAGTTCGAAGTGGACTGACCGATCCAAAAATAAAGACAATAAGGTGGAGGTATGGGATCAGATATGACCGAAAGGAAATTCTCCAGAAGCAAATAAGTCATCCTTTCGACCCAAGTTTGAAAACAAGGTTTACACCCCTTTAAATACTAATATAGTGCATATGTGAAGGAGATCGGAAACAAACCCTTTTTTGAGCCGATATCTATTGGGCCTCGCCGACCAAAGGGAAACAAGAACTTGTTTTGCAATTATCATCAAACTGCTAGACATTCAACTGAAGCTTGTCAACAGTTGAAGGATATGATAGAGAAAAATGTTTAGTACGTAGCAGGTCGAGAGGCTCTATCCTTGGGTCAGACATAAGAGGTGGATCGGGATGTTGATCGGGAGGTTCGGTCGCAACGGGTAATTGATGTCATTACAGAGGGATCGACTAAAAAGTTACTCGAGAAAAGCGTAGAGGTGTCGCATACTCAATAATGGCAGTTTCAGACTAGGCTGCTAAAAAAAAAAAAAGGCATTTTCTCAATGCATTGATCCCCTTTTCTAATGAAGATTACCCACTTGATGCAGTTGATCCTCATAAAGGGACTTTGGTTATCATAGCACAAGTAGGTCTGGTTGATATGAGGAGGATCATGTTCGACAATGGCTCTTCGGTGAATAAGTTGTATAACAATACCTATCAGTGTACAGATCTAGAAGGGCAGAAGATGTAGGTCGGTCAAGAGTTGCCATTGTATGGGTTCGGCAATGAACATGTGCATGTAGTTGGAATGGTGGAGTTACCCATGGTCTTCGGTACGGCTCCTCAGTATGTGTAGATAAAGGTAAAAAAAAAGTTATTGTGCAAGTTGATTATGCATATAATACTATTTTGGGTCACACTGTATTAGCTACATTACATGTTATCACCTTCATTCCTCACCTTAAGATAAAGTTTCCTACCCCTGATGGAGTTGGTGAGGTAAAAAGGGATTTAGACAGAGCCCGAAGGTGTTATCACCACACACTTACATCATCAATAGTTGGGGTCAGTAAGCAAAAATAGATGATGATGATTGACATAGAACCCTTTATGGAAGGACCCACAGAACCTTTGGTTTTGCTTGATGAAACAAAGGATGTGGAATTGATCCCGGATAATGTGGTGAAAACAGTGAAGATAGGTGTTAGGTCAGAGGAGTTAGTCAGAACAGGTTGATTGAATTGATTCGGGCCTATATCGACATCTTTGTTTAGACACCTAGGGACATACCGGGTATTGTAGAAAACATAGCGGTATATAAGTTAAGTGTGGATCCGAAAAGAAAACATGTTTGGTAGAATAGGCTAATCTTCGCTCCAAAACGACAAAAGGTTATTGATGAGAAATTAGCGAACCTCCTGGATGCTGATGTTATTTAGGAATTTGATTACTCGGAATGGTTGGCTAATGTGGTACTAGTCAGAAAGAAAAATAGAAAGTGAAAAGCTTGCATTGATTATACAAATCTGAATAAAGTTTGCCCAAAGGACTTTTACCCACTTTCTTATATTGAATAGTTGATTGATGCGACATCGGGGCATATCATTCTCAATTTTCTTGATAACTTTTCAGGGTATAATTAGATTTCAATGTGCAAGGAAGATATCCCAAAGACGGTATTCATAACACATCGAGCTATGTATGCTTACAAGATGATGCCCTTCGGTCTTACAAATGCAGGAGCGAGATACCAATGGATGATGAATAAGGTCTTCCGTAAATAAATTGGCAGAAACATGGAAGTTTATGTATATGATATGATCATCAAAAGCACTAGGGTTCACGACCATCTGTAAGATTTAGAGAAGTGTTTTCAGACAATCAGACACAATGATATGAGGCTTAATCCCACAAAATGTACTTTTAGTCTAAGTCGGGAAAGTTTTTAGGTTACCTTGTTAGCAAGAGAAGGATTGAACCCAATCTTGAGAAAATTAGGGCGATACTGGATATGAAGTCACCTCAATCTTTTAAAGATGTTTAGAGATTAACAGGACGGGTGACAGCTCTTCAGCGCTTCATGTCTAGGTCTGCGTAGTGGTGTCTTCCATTCTTTAATACCTTGAAAAGTCCAAAGAACGAAAAGACTTTTCAATGGACTTCGAAATGTAAAGATGAATTTCAAGGAATAAAAAAGTATTTATCTTCAACTCCGTTATTACAAAAACTTCTTCCATCCAAACCCTTTTATTTATATTTGGCAGTAAGTTATCTGGTTGTGGGGTGGCACTAGTTCTTGAGGAAGGTGACAACGCCCGGTTTACTATATGAGCCATGCTTTAAGGGATATAAAAACAAGATATCTGAACTTGGATAAATGTAGCTATGCATTGATTATTGCCAGTAGGAAGCTTTGGTACTATTTCCAAGAAATGGTTATAGTGATTTATATTGATCAACCTTTAAAGAAAGTGCTCCATAAGCCTAACGTATCGGGTAGGATGGTAGTTTGTGAAGTAGAGATGAGCCAATTTGTTTTAGACTATCGACCACAAACAACAATCAAAGGGAAGACATTGGCGAATTTTATGGTCGAATGTATATTTCTCGAAGAGGATCCAAATGGAGGATCAAGTTCAGAAATAGAGTTGATAGTTGAGGGCAACAATTATCATCATCCTGGGCTTTATATGTGGACGGTTCATCAACTACGGATGCAAGTGGGGCCAAAATTATTTTGATCAATCCGAAAGGGTTCAGCGTTCAGCAGACGATAAGATTTGTTCAGGACAACAAATAATGAAGCTGAGTAGAAAGCCATCTTGGCTGGATTAAGATTAGCACGAAGTTTAGAAATGCATCATCTACTTATCTTCAATGATTCACAATTGGTGATAAAACAGATTCAAGGTGAGTACGAGGCTCAAGGGACAAGAATGATAAAATATTTATCCGAAGTGAAAATACTATTGCAGCGTTTTTATTCCTACTCTCTTTAAAGAATAAAACGAAATGGCAATATGTTAGTTAAGGCTGCAAACGAGTCGAATCGATTCGAATTTTAAACTGCTCGTATTCGACTCGTAAGGTTAAATTCGTACTCGAATTCGACTCGGATTCGAACTATATTTGAAAAATTTTACTCAGATTCGGCTCGACTCGAATTTTCGTTACTCGAATTCGATTCGACTCGGATCGAATTATATTCAACTATTCATGAACGTCAAATTTAAACTCGAATTCGAGTCTCCACATAATAACTAGTTTTATAATACATATAATTATTAATTGAACTTATTATTTTACTTAGAAATGAAAAAATATAATTATAATTACACTTTAAATATATAAAATTAAAATTATAAATAAAAGATAATAATAATTAATTATTCAAATTTTGTTTAATTGTGTATATATTATAAGAAAATGTATCGAGTATAAATTTGAATATGTATCAATCGATTATGTATCGGATCATGATTAAAAATTCGAATAGTTTGAATTCTAAACAAGTCGAGTATAACCTTATTCAGATTTTACTCGTATTTTTATTCGAACTATTTTTTGTGCTCAGATTTGAATCATATTATTAACGAATTCGAGTTTCGCTTACATTTTTTCGAGTCGAACCCGAATCGAGCCCGAACTGTTTGGTTTAATTTGCAGCCTTAATGTTAGCCGATACATTGTCTAAATTGGCTACTACTCAAGTGGAGAACTTTGGTGGATCAATTTATTTAGAGGTCCTCGATGAGACCAATATTCTGAAAAATGTGGTGATGCCGGTTGAAAAGTCAAATTGTTGGCTCACACCTTATTTAGAATATCTCAGTGAAGACAAGCTTCCGTTAGACAAACTATTAGCAAAAATGATCAGGTACTGAAGTGCATACTTCTGTCTAATTGATGGAGACCTATACCAACGAACTTATTCTTCTCTATAGCTGAAATGACTTGTCCCGTCAAAGACATCATATGCTCTTCAGGAGGTACATGAAGAGATCTAAGGAGACCACATGAGAGCGAAGACGCTAGCTTATAAGTTAATTAGACAAGATTATCACTGGCTGACCATGTTTCAAGAGGTAAAAGAGTTTGTGAAAAAATATCCAAAATGTCAGTTAAATAGCCCGAATCCTCATCAGCACCCTAAAAGATTATCATCGCTGTTATTCTTGATCCTATTTGTTGTATAGAGAATTAATTTGTTGGAACCTATGCCCAAAGCAAAGGGTCATTTGACATACGTGGTGTTGACCATCGACTAAATAGAGAGAAACAAAACCTCTTCGGCACAACACAAATCAGGATTGTATAAAATCTGCGATATTTCGGCTCATCATTGTACTACCTGGAAATGCCTTTGTAAACATTCATATATTTATATCATTAATTTATACTAAACTCAATTGCCGAAAAAACTAAAACTTTGGCGTAGCATTTATGTCATTTGTTGTGTTAACTCGCGATGATAAATTCGTAAAAAAAAATTAATAAAAAAGGATACACAACTCCAAACAGCTAGCCCAAGCAAGATCCACAATTCCCGAGGACACTGTTGCCATTCTATGAACATTAATAATTCACTATCATATTTAACAAATGTACTAAATCCAAAAGACAATCGGAAGTTTCCTACTTGATTTAGATTCCATTAAATTACCACACTTTTGACCATATATACGTTTATAATTTTTTGTTATATTTGCTAAAGCAAATGTCGCATCCCCTATTTGTGTCATCTAACGGCCTTTCTATGGGTCAATACAGATACAAAATTTGCAACAAAAAGTTGTGGATTTGTAAATGTTGAAGGGTGTGACAATTTCAAGGATTCCAGATCCCTGCTAAAAGCATGTCTTTGTTATGAAGATCATAGCAACTTGACAGAATTAAAGTTCTTTTATTTACAAGAAACAAGTAACGACGTAGACTTGGATTATGGATGCTCTCCCCAGTATAACTCGCATCTAGTTGGAGATTGACAGAAAAGTAACAAATTAACATACAAGGGGTGATCAATGTCTTACACAATGTACATCCCTGTATATATCGAACTAACGAATGTTTAACATGAGAGGAGAGATTCTGAAGTAGAAAGAGACTGGAATATATGACTATGATCTCAGTTTCTATTTAGAATGTCTTCACAAGTCGACTTCCTATGGTTTCTCTATCGTGTCTTTCCAGATAAATCAGTCAGAATGGTTGATGGGTAGTAGTGATAAAACCCTTACTTGTGCTTTTTCCCACCATACAGAATACGTCGGATCTGGAGCCCTCTGCTGAAAGCTTGGTTGAAAAGCAGCCTGGTTTGGAACTCTGTGACGAAGGGGAACCAGGCTAAGAAAGCCAAAGGAGCAAAGATCAGAAGCCCCATTAGGTACTCATACACTCTTGCTAGAGCTTTTACAGATCCCCACATTCCCAAGCCCTTCACCTGTTGCCTGCATGCTTGTGCTATCTGCATTCGAAAAATAGCAGACTTAAAACACATTAAAGATAAATTTACATTTCCAGAACATGACCAACATAGATAATGCACGAGAGTGCAAAAACTCAAACCTGAACACAGTTCTAGTTAATATTTTGAGTCTTGGTCGAAATCAAAGAGGACGATTATGTAATATCACATGTATATTAGATACTCTCTCTGTCCCATAAAAGGTGAGTCAAGTACAAAAATAAAGTGTCCCGATGACTTATTTACACTAAAATGTTATACAAAGACTATTTTATCCTCAAAAATACTTAGGTGGATTCCACTAATTTAAAGAGTGAAAAGCTTCCAAGTGTACTATATGTAGGGTCCACCATGGGCCAAAATGGAACTTATTTGATACTCTCTCCCCCTACTTTAAGTTTCTTAATTTGTGTGAAAACTGTACTTAAGTCATCTTTTATGGGATAAGTCCAAATTTAGATGTATTCATTTTCCGTGATGTTTATTAGATATAAAATCTCAGATGTAAGATGTGCACCAGCAGAAGAGCCCATCCAGTTGGCAAGAAGGCCAGTAAGCTGGTAAAGATGTCTCCACCTGTAAGCCTAAGGAATGTGAACAAGATAACCAGCGTGACTATGAACGCAACAAACAAGAACAACTTGAGAAGTCGGAACATCAACTGGAAATCTGCGCCGAACTTCTTTCTTCCCATAGACACAACCTGCAGACGAAAGATGCATCAATTCATGAATGGAGTATTAAGAGAATCATAATCCTTCTTCATGAAGAGAATGTTACATACAGAGGTCAATTTTATTACAGACCTTAAAGATGATCATCACAGCAACGATAACCAGCCAAGACAAACCATAGACCTGAAATTTGCAATACCAAATAAGATGTGAAATTTAACATTCTGCCCAGGTTTTTGTTTGCTAATGAGTGAATCTGTACACCAGTAAGATATCCATTGTGGTAATATCAACTTTTTCCAATACTCTAGAACTTTAACCAAGGCACTGAAAAGTGGGATTTGTGAAAGGACTAAAAATATTCAAATGGTTGATATACCAAGTAAATCATAATTTTCACTTTCTCTGTGTTCCTATTTTTTAAGTTGTACTGGAGTCCAGTACCTTTTATAGAGCAGTCCTCAAAAGTAAAAGAAAACTTGAAGAAAAAAGTATATGACGTCAGTGTAGATATACTAACCATGATGCTTTTATCATTATTGGCCACATTTAGCTGATAAACAATTCCGTACTGGTAAACAAAGAAGCGAAGAGACAGAACAACTTCAGCCAACCGTCCAATAAATCCAGTATACTGTAGGTGCTCCTGTTCCTCTGCCCACCAGGATTCCCAACTCTTGACTGCTGGAATACCAATACCACCACGGTTACTTATCCACTTTGACCAATCATCAAAGTCTTCCACTATCTTTGGCCACTCAAATCCCGAAGGATTAAAAAGGAAAGGAGCAAACAAAAAAGAAGCTACTAGAAACCATATTGAGAAAGTGAGGAGTAAGTAAGAAGTAGATTCTTGAGTTGCTGAGCCGTATATTTGATAAACTATAAGCAATGCCAGCATTTCCATCCCTTTCGTGAAATGGCTCCTTGAGTACATTCTGTAATTTTCAGCAAACTTGTCATGTCGAACAACAAAACCACGCCCAGTGGCTCTATATGTAGCCCCGCCATGCAAAATGGTGCGGCAAAAATAATGGGCCTTTGTCCCTAGAGAGAAAGTAAAGAAGACAGGTGCTAACTGAAGCTGCATGATTATAAGGTCTTCTGCAGCAGTTATGAACCCTCTCTCCAGAGCAATCTCAGTAATCATGGGCAAGGCCATTAATAAACCAAGTTGAACAACTGACTGTGAAGCCATGGCAGCCGTCAGAGCATTATTCCCTTTAGACCTAGAAAATTTAACTATAGTCTTCTCCAATCCACTCAATGAAAGGTAGAGTCTCCCATATAAGAATGCATAAACTGTAAGGATAACTATCTGCACAGTATCAAGAAAATGCAATCAGGAGACGTGCAATTACACTAATGAAAATTATGATTTCATTGCATAAGTGAAACTGCTCCAAAATTAAAATTTGGCTATTACAAACACCGGCTTTGGACATCTTTACAGGAAATCCCGTCGAAAGTTTCAATGGGAAATTACTTAAGCTAAAGTGAGCATGTCATCTAGGGACTACCGTGACATATTGACTGAGAAGTTTAAACACTTGTACATCCTAGGAATGAGATATACAGGTAATTCAGAATGTCTCCAGAATTGACCTGTATCTTTAAAATACGCTTGAATTCTAATATCCAATATCCCTACAAGATGTCAAGTATTTATAGCTACTAAAAATTTTGTTTTGCATTTAAAGATGTAATTTAATAGGACTTTCATAATCAAATTCAAATGTACCTTCCTGAAATACATCTTCTTTAAGAGCTATTCCTAGAAAGAAGTTGTTTAAATATATGGTTACCAAATAGGTATTAGAAGTTCTCACAAGATTTCACATTGATAATCAAACAGCTTTTGGGGAAAAAAAAAATATCATTTAGTTGAAGATGACATCATCGTAGACTAAACTCAACTCAAGCAACACCTTTTATACCAAACTAGTTGGGGTAGGCTATTGAGATCATCATAGACAACATTTGTAATTTAAAGGAAATGCAACTTCTGAGGATTCTTGGACGTACAGTAGTTTTCTAGAGTGAAGGTGATTAAACAATAGGTCATACAACTTGTTTAGCAATAATAATTCCCTAATACAGTAGATATATAGGAAAATGGTACAGGCTACCAAGAAATGTGTAATGGACAACGGATTTAATGTATTTATTAAATAAAGGTAAATCTCTGTAGAAATGTATTTATGTCTCTCTATCATGTCTTATTATTCCTAAGCATTATACTACAAACAAGTATTTGAAACAAAAGTTACATGCACAGACAGATGAACCACACTAAATAAAACTATAAGAATCAGGCTTCCGGCTTTTCTAAACTGATGCACAAGTTCAAACTTAAAGGTTTTAACTTAAAATCCCATTAGGTTGAGTCTTTGTCGGACTGATGGTTGGATAAAATTATTCCTATGATTGTGTAACTTAAGTAGTACCCCTTCTGTTCCAAATTAGAGATACATGTTCACTTTTTGAAATCAATTTGCGACATCCTAAAATTCAAAATTGATATGAATCCATTTAAGTTTGAAAACAACAAATATGACAACACTAATACATTTTAGTTAGGTTATAGCAATTATAATTTGTTCGCACTAAATCAAAAAAATTCATATGGATTTTGAACTTTAAAATTTTTCAAATTGACCAAAAATTTTTTAATATGTATCTCTAATTTTGGAACGGAGAAGCACCACCAAGAACGTTACTGTGCATCTACCTGCAGTGCGGTATACCCATCTCAAATACAATGCGGTAGGGTACTCGTGACCTTGAACTACATCATTAACAAGAGATAAAGATGTAGTTTCATGAGAGAGAATAAACATCGTGTTACATTTTTTGATATACTCCCTCCATTCTAAGATATAAGATCTAGTTTGACTTTTCAAAGACGATATGAGATATTTTTAAATTCAAAATTTATGTTATTCATTTTACTATTTGAAGCACTAATTCTTATAATTAATAATACTTTTTATGTGATTTACAATTTTTATAATTGTATTATCTAAAATTAAAACAATACATATCAATTTTGAATTTGAAAATATCCCAAATTAACTTTAAAATCAACATTGATCCGATATTTTGGAAAAAAAAATCCTTTCATTTCTTTTTCTTTTTTTTTAGAGGTACTTTATTTAGAGGAGGCCATATTTTGATTAAACAGCTAATCTGAAATAACCTCTACTTGAAACCCTATAAATTATATTATCTAATTTTCATTAACTTGTGATCTACAATTTGAAAGAACTTACCACCGAATTGACGTAAAATCCAGTGGTCGTAAAAAAACATGATAGCATTCGGAAGAAGTCAAAACGATGGCCTAGTCTGTAGATATCTCGGCTAAGTGTCTGCTCTCCATTACCGCATGCCACTTTTGCTTCAAAAAGTGAGATTTGGTTGAGCCCGACATCTCTTCCCTTACCGACTTGGATATATTCATGATGAGTAATATTCCCACGTCTAAGTGTTGAGTTGAAACCTACAGTAGAAAACATATTTAATATATATATATAGGGGAGTGATCTGTAATATGTATTTGCTATGAATCCTTCTATGACATACAACATCTATACCATTCAAAACAAGAGTAAACGATCATGATTAGAAACTGAAAATACACATTTGCTCCTATTAGTAGCGGACATTTAAAAAATCTGCTAGTAATAGTAGCGGATGTCAATTTAAAAGCCAAATCCTAAACCAAACCCCTAAAAGCGCGTCCGCTACTATTATTGGAGGACAATTTAAAAAAATTTTAAACGTCCGCTACTATTAGTAGCCGACATCCATTTTTAGTTTTTAATCCTAACTGTTTACTTTTTGATTTGAAAGATATAGATGATGTATGTTCTATAAGGATCCATAACAACTATTTGCGGACCCCATATATATATATATATATATATATATAGAGAGAGAGAGAGAGAGAGAGAGAGAGCAATGTAATTTAAACCAAATGTAATGTAGATCTTAGAATATAGATAAAATTACCAGCAAAAATGTCTTCGCTTAGATTGATGCCCTTAGAAGCTTTACTAATGCCTCCACGAGTAATGTGGAAAATTCTATCGAACACATCTGGATGCCCATAGTGAAATCGAACCCTAAATCCAACCAATTTGAAGCAAACAGAATAAGGATCATATCTATTTTAACCACAGAAATATTCAACAATTAAGTAAATGAAAGAAAAACAATAGGTATGATTCATGAAGAAAATATAGGCTGTAGAAACTGATATCAGAAACTCAGTGTGCACCAAAAGAGGAAAGCAACTTAGAGAAGAGGGACGTGTAATTTTGTTTCTGTTTGTATCCCTGACCTAGCTATTTGTTGTTGGTATAGAATGTTAGTTTCATTTGATATAAACAATATAAATTTGTAATTGCGTTCAAGATAGTTACTTAATACAGAGAAGGAATAGTATTTTAATTTAAAATTTCTTTAAGAAAAGAAACATACTTCAATGGTCTTGCAAGAACTCTTTGACCAATTGTCACGAAGCTTGTTTCTTGATTTGACATAAACCAAGCCAAAGAAGAAACACTGCATCACAGATTTGACAAGTACAAGATACGGCTAAGGTATGAACATAACAAATTAATTTGCTGCTCCAATGATAAGTTAAAATGTCATCTAACCTTCCAGTGAAGATATGTTCACGAACACCCAAAATTGAAGGTTGACGCACCCCGTGATCCTCATTAAATTCCTCGAGCAGGTTCCGCATTTTAAAAGCTTCTTCCAAGTAATTATCCTGCAGCAAAGCATTACAATATTTGCAATTGGCCTCTAAAGCCTAGCCAGCCTCTAAAGCCTAGCTAACCATAAATACAAATTTGTACATGTTTACCTGGTTCATATCAATGGTCTGAAGAGCTTCCCCTCGACTAAATATTATAGCATGATTCTGATTTTCAGGCTTGCCTTCTCCTATCTTCGCCGAACCTGGCAATTTTATGCGGTAGATTTCCTACAAGAATAAAAGAGATGCAATCAGTGATTAATGTAGCAAAATCAATATAGTGATCCCGTTCAGAATTAAGAATAATTATACCTGATCAAGATTATCTACAGCTTTGACCAATACAGAATAATAAACCTTCTGTATTTTTCCACCTTCCTTTTCTTCAACTTCATCAATGTATGCGACACGAAGAGATGGATTACTGAAAACAAGGGGAATCAAATTATGAGATGAAACCATAAAGTTGAAACTTAAATATAAATAACCTGAATTTTAGTGGATGGAAAACATACTTGACCATCAAATTCAAAATGTCTGTTGCGCGACGATCTCCTTGGCGCTTCTGATTCCCATAGTTCTGACAAGTAGCGATATATGTGAACTTCATGTCAGCTACAGCCTCTAATTGAGCATACAAAGATCTCTGATTATTTTTATCCTCCTCCGATGCAATTGTGAAAGCTTTGTATCCGTCCTGTATTTCTGCTCAGTTGACATATAAAAATCAGAAACTAGAATTAGTTTAACTCAAGTGTCTTCCAGAATACAGTGCGAC
Source organism: Hedera helix (assembly GCA_947179155.2). Taxonomy (NCBI): domain Eukaryota; kingdom Viridiplantae; phylum Streptophyta; class Magnoliopsida; order Apiales; family Araliaceae; genus Hedera; species Hedera helix. Next base: position 29,946,009 of record OX359267.1, read on the forward strand.
ACCTTAGAACTTAGGTACGTAGACACCTTTTCACAAATTAAGATTCTCTTGGCACAAAAATTCAGAGTCATTTCATCAAATTTTACTGTAAACTAAGAGGTAATAGAGTAATTTTTTCAATTTAGCTCCCTTAACATCTGAAATTAAGAGGTTTCATCTAATAATTTTACACCCAAGTTAAGAGATTCTTTCAACTATTAATAAAATAAAAACAATCTTTCAATTTAATATTCTTAACAAACACTACGATCGGCTCAGACTCTATTTTGAGCGGTAATTGGAACTCAGCTATCAATAAAACATTCCAATTCACCACAAAAAAGAATAATATACAGGTTGCAACAAACCCTCAAGAACCCCCTGATACCATATATAACCCCCTCCCCCACAAAGGGTGTGATCGTACCAGCAATACTGCGCTGGATCCAATAAGAACTCTGAAGGTAAGGATTACCCCCGGGAAGTCCTCATGTTGTCACTTTTCCAGTTCTTGGTCACAAGATCTAGTAGTCCATTCATGCCAATGACCACTAATATTAGGGGGCTCTATTCTTCTTCTTCTTTTTTCCCCCGTTTTAGATAAAAGAAAATACATGAGGGATGAGAAGACCCCTCCTCCCATTGGAACAAAATAAAATGAAATACAACAGAATACAAGTGCAGCTTTCCTACCCTATGCAAATCTGAAATAGATAAACCACATAAAGTTCCCATGGCTGACGCAATGAAAAGAAGAAGAGAATCAGATACCTTATAAATGACAAGTCAGATATTTCTCCCTAAAAATTCTAGCATTCCATTCTTGCCTCCAAATAATTAAGCTTTCGAAAGAAATGAAACTTCCAAGAGATTAACCGTAAGGGGCTCTTGTTGACCATCATTTAACTCTAGTTTGGGTTTTTTAATGTGTCAAGATTGAATGAAACATAGAAGAATTGATGAGAAACAGATACCTCTTCCTAAAAGATAATGGTTCCTAAAAAGAAAATCTAAAATTGTAACTAATATTCACTCCATTTTAAAATATAAGAGCAAAATAAGAAAAATAATTTTTTGAAAAAGTTAAGCATTGGATAGTTGGAAAAGAAAAATCATTAGCATAAACACTCCCTTAGCCTAAGATAAGAAAATACAAGTTCTGTAAATTAATATTTCATATTAGCGTAAATAATACTCTTATAAATTTCGGCCAAGTAATTTTAAAAAAAGTAAAGAAAAATGCTCATTTGTCTCTAAATGTTTCATTTAGATGTTTAAAATTAAAAATGGATGAAAATTTATTCTACACGCTTAAGAGAATTAAGCTGTAAGTGAAGATTTCTATCCTACATTAAATATTTAATATAATTAAGAAAAATATTCATCTTACGACTTTCAGTAGCCATGTCAAGGAAAGCCTGCAGCTTCAAAGCCCTTCTGTAATACATCATCCCTCTAACTGCAGAAATAATATATATTCAGTAACAGGAAAAAAACAACTGCATGGGAATGATGAAATTATAGATAAGATACTTGTTCTGCACAGTGTCTGCCCTCTTAAGGAGGCCCAATGACGTAGCTGCAAGATATTCTCTTCATTATCCCAAATCTCACTCTCTTTACAGTTGAGACGCTCAATTAAGTTATCCCATTCATCTAACAAAAATAACATGATGGTTGCCACATATTAGCAAAGCATATCAAACAATAGTATTGTATAGATAGAAAGTGCATCTAAGAATCTATGATTATAAAAACCTGGGAAAATTCTTTGCAGGTAGTATATGATTGAAACACCATCTTCATTTTCCATCTCAAGGTCACTCTTCGAATAGACAGTCTCTTCACTGTAGTAAGGAGTCATGACACTGCAATGCCCAGTAATATGCTTATGCTGAATGAAATATTGTTGTGCTGAAGAACTACAATGTCACCTAACAGATTCGTTCATATGTACTACTCAGGATAGTGTAACTAGAAATCCAATAAATTTTATCATTGTAAATTCATAATACTCGATGATAGTTAATGATGACAGTATCAATCAACAGTTTATGCTCCTAGATGGGAACAGTACCACCTTGAAAAGTTAATTATGTGATAACTTAATGATTCCTGATCAAGTTTGTATTGCCCTGATAGCTCATAAATCTTATGCAACATAAAGCATTTCAGATAGTGTACTATGTAACCCTTTGGAAGTTTAGATCAAATAATTGAGCTGATGCTCTCTCAATAATCATATGGCATGTCAGTGCGACATATTATGACTTGTGAAACATCTCATCTTCCCGAATAAGGTACCTCGCACTGTCAATGTATGCAGTAATGGAAATTATGAGATGCACCTGAATGAGAGCATTTTGCGCACTTCAGGTGCACGTGGCATATCCATGAACAATGAATTTGTGAAGAATGTCATCCTTCGGCGTGCTTCAAGGTTTGTTGGCACATCCATGGCAGATTCTTTGACAGTCAAAAGAAGATAAAGACGCCTTATCTAAACAAGAAAAAGATGAATCATTTTTTAGGAAATTAAAGATTTAACATGCGCGCGCGCGCGCGCGTGTGTGTGTGTGTGTGTGTGTGTGTGTGTGTGTGTGTGTGTGTGTGTGTGTGTGTGTGTGTGTATAACATATACACCTGTTCTTCCCACTGTGCTGAAACTACAGGAGGGAAGACTATGGCAGGTTGTGAATCTGTTTTATCAAACAGATGCCTTCCAGAATCCTTGCAACTATGACCAAATTCTACCAATTCACTGCAAAGTTCAAAATATACATTAAATATAATTATTTGTGTGCCATATTCGTGTGAAATATCCCACATCTTGTAAAATTTAATCAAATTAACATTCTAGATAACAAACCAACCGAATTTCTTTCACCATCATGTCACGGGTAACTACTTCTAACATGTCTTGCAGTAACAAAACCACAGTATCTCGCTTGAAAGGATCAGCATCTTTCTGCAACATGAACAAAGTCCAAATTTCTGCAGAAAATGATGGTTATGAACGTGCATTAGGACTACTTCTGCATAAAGACTCACCAAGATTTCCACAAGCTGCACAAATTTCTGGCAAAAAGTAGGTAAAGCACCCATTCTGAAGTTTGCAAGAAATGTGTTCTTTGAAATGCTACTTTCGACTCCTCTAATAATGATGCGGATAATCCTGATACATAATACCCAGTGTTAGAATGTAGTACTGATGCACTAATGTAAAACCCAAGAAAATCATATGGTCCTGGTGGTGCTAAAACTTCAAACAAAGGAAACAGATTCACGGGCAAGAAGAATAGTAGAATTCACTATATACTTCAAATCATGCACTACCTTATGCAAGGTACAATGCTATGTGATGCAAGAACCAAATGACATGTATAACTGATCACAAAAAGATGACTTGGGACTGGTATAATATAAACAAGAATTCTTTTAACTGTCATGAGATACTACACATGGAATTGGAAAGTAAGGTTGAAATGGTCCACTACACAAGACAAAGTCAGTTTAGTAAATCAAATTTAATGAGATAAGCAGAAGGGGCAGAAGAAGGATAATGTTATGAGAAGAATAAAAACAAAATTATAAAATTATAAAGAGAGAGAGAGAGAGAGAGAGAGAGAGAGAGGGAGAGAGAGAGACATCGCAACAAATGGCAACCATCAAACAAAAGCATAAATTAGTAAAGCTCAAAAAAAAAAACAGAAGTACTGCAAGTGTGATAGCATGAATAAAATGGGAATTGCCTCAACTTACAACCAAATAGATTAAAGAACAATAAACAACCTTTTCTCAGTTTCTCCAACAACCAAAGCATTTAGGACAAACTTGAAGGACTCGTAGCATTCTATAACAGCACATTTCATATATTCATCCGAACATATACGTTTCCAGAGGTCAGAATCTTTGGAACGAAATTGAACTGACATATCCAATGCAACTGGGATCTGAAAAGATAAATAGTCAACAACAGAAAATACAAGCAGATACCCACAAGGAAAAAAATAAAATAAAAACTTAGGAAACTGCATCAACCTTGCTAGCAAGCAAAAATGGTGGCCACTGAATAAGTTTTATGCTAGGATCTGAAGAATAAGGAACCAACATTAGATCCATCTCCCTGCAATAAACAAATACACACTTTAGTTCCAACTGCCTCACATGATAAGAAAGATTACTAGACTAAGAAAAACCAGAAGTTGAAAGGTCATTCCTGTCACTTATGAGATCTTCTTCACGGAAGCAACAAATTACTTCATTCCATAACTGAGCAAATTTTGCAGCTTCACTTCTCCTTTTTGCGGTAACCTGTACACCAGAACATTATTACTAGACTTCAATAATTCTACCAGTTATTGTTTGTGCCTAAATATGATATAATAGAACAAAAAATGCAACCTCGCCAAAATGTTTTGAGAGAGTAAATTCCTTTTTCTTAGTCTGATCAGAAGGCACCAAACACGTGTTGAATGCACCAGGTAATGATTGGAACCGGGACCTTAGCATACCCAGAGTTCTTATCTGTGAGAAGAAAATGAATATGAGGATAAACCCGCAGAATAACACACTATAGATAACAACAAATAACCAGAAATTTGAAAATGCTTTTAACTCAACATGAATTACAAAACCTAAGTGTTTAATTATACAATAGTACTAAAAGAATGAATCACCATAAAATCAAGTGTGGTCAGAATATGATAGGTTGTTAAATACATACAAACCAAAAGGGCAGAACGATATTTGTACATTCAGTGCTCCCCCCTCTCCCTAACCCCCCCCCCCCCCCCTCCCCCCCCCTCCCACCCAAACCCCAAACCCCAAAAAAAAAAGAATTAAAAAAGCCCCAGGTCTCCCCTCACTGACCAGCCAAAATAAATTTCATGGAAAATATCCATTTATTGAGTACAATTTTTAATCATCGCCAATAAATGTAGGAGTTGAGATGCAAGTTTGCTCAACTGGAAAAGAAATTCTAAATTAATCACAGAACTTTTGAAGTCTAATGTCCTTCCTTTCAGAACTGGAATAACATTTCTCACAACCTTTTACTTTCTCAGCCAAAATATACAGTGCAAGACAATTTAACATCACGACAAGAGTTCATGGAGTAGAAATGGAAAACAAGTTTATTTGGGAAAAAAGTGTATCGGGTTACCTCTCCTAGCCGATCAAAGGCCCCAATGACACCACCTACTAGAGTTGAAAATATCGCATACCAAATTTGGGTGTCCATAAAATACACCTGGATAAAAGTTACAAATTCTATGAGATACATCATTAAGCAAAAACTGGCCTTAACTTTTCTTAAAAATACTTCTGTTAAAAATTGAGAATGGTAGTAATAGCAAGTATATGAAAAAGCTAAATGATATAGTGCTACGTACCAAAAGTACTGGTAACCAGAGTGAAACAACAGCTCCATAGTGATTCCTAGCTGCATTGACATAAACCTTTAAAACATGAACACAAATTTTTAAAGAGATAGAAGAAGAATTTTAACATGAGATATAGTTGAGAAGAAAAACATGAAAGAAAGAAATAAAGTTAGAGATATGCCTTCTGGGAAAAGTTCATGCCAAGCATAATGAACACGTTTAATATTCATTATATCTTTTGTTGGCTTCACAAGAGGTTTTATCTGCAGAAAAATACACAACATGGTCAAAGGAGAACCCAACTATTCATCATATCTTATTTTCCATGAAATATAAATTCAAAATGAGGTGTATACCTGGACAAAAAAGCTAAATGTGAATTTGCAACACAGAAGCAGTACCCAAAACAGAGTATACCTGAAATTTATAAGTAGATTTAAGTAAAATGTGAACTTTAAATATTAAACGAAGAAATTTATAACAAAAAAATCAAAGTTTTACGCTCACTTAATAAGTGCAGATTGACTTTCATGCATTCCCCTTCCAACGTAGATCCTTGGCTACAAAAACACATATACATTCATTTAAGGAATGAGATATTGTTCAAAGATTGAGAATAGAAATTGGAGAGAGAGAGCTGTGGAACTATAATCATAAATCAGAATTTTTGACATGCTCCAGAATGATTCAAGTTATCTCATGTGACTAGAGCAGAAGATAAGTTTATGCCTCAATGATATTCAGCCCTAGCATTTGTGCTAAATCTCAAAAAACGTTCATAATAAACCCAGTGCAGCAGAGTTGATGTGCTAAGCCGCTAATCACAAAATACTGTAAGGTCTTCGCAAATAATATCTCAGCATTCAACTATGATGATAAATTTGAGCCCACCAAATTTGACAAAGCCATTAATATTTGCCGCTAGGCAAATGGACAATATTGCCACCTCTTCCCAGAGAAACGAAGGAGAGTAATTGTAGATATAACAACAAACCAATTACAAACAATCAGTTGTAAAGCGTTAAAAAGTAAGTACGCATTTTAAAAGAAAATTAAAATTTCATACGTACTAACATCAATCAATTTCAATGTTTTGTATAATATTTGAGAGAATAAATATGGAAAGTTTACATACAGTTTAGCAGTGAATCCATCAAGTTTAGGAGTAAATTTTCAGAAATTATATACTTTACCATCAAGTGTGAAATAGCTATATGTTGAACACGTAAGGACAACTGAATGGGCTTTTATAGCTTACAGAGGACGGAGGGAGTAATAAGTAGTAACACGGAAAAGAAAGCAGTCTCATTTCCACAAGCAAAAATATATGCTAGAATTCACTAATAATTCTGCAACTAAGTACATGACCAGGTGTTTATTTTTTAGTTGAATATGAATACTCATAAATTACATATCAAAAGAATATGAATACATCATAAACCATGATAACAAGAAAATCATTTTTTATGTAAATCTGATTCAGCAAGAAAATCTAAGACGTGAATTTGTACTATTGCAATAAAGGCAAATATAAAGTTAGATCTTATGTTTAAGCTGTGTGCTAGTAGAACAACTTTTTTTTTAGTAAGGACGTCCTACGTAAATGTTGGATTAACATATTCTAATTTCTAACAAAAACACTTCAAAATCTTTAACTGATCGATTTGTGGTGAGCTGAAAAATGATCTTGAGATTGCTTATGTATAGAAAAGAAGAGTGCAAGCATACCTGTGACCACCATAGAAGAAACCTTACAATAAGCCAGTCTGAATTCTCAATCCATCGCCGGAGCATGGGAAAAATAAACAAAACTGCTGCAAGTATATTCGGAAGTAGATATAAAGCCACGGTCATGAGATATAATGGAGGAATGCCTTTAAGCTGATTAAGGAATGACAGCACATCTTTCATCGAGCTAAAGTTTACTGAGTTGTTTTGGTGCAGATAACATATGGGGAGAATAATGGACCATGTGAGGCTAACAATAATCTTGAGAATGTTTCTCATGACGTCAGTGAACTTCCATCTTAGAAACCCAGGGAAGTTCAGAAAAAGGTCCAGCACACCTAACATTAATATATACAAAAGTGAGTTCTTAAAATAATCATGTCTCAAGATCCAAACAACAGTATACCAAATGAACACCAGCAGAATTTTCATGTATTCAAAATTCTATGATAGCACTGGACAAACACAGCCATATTAAAATAAAAAGGTTCTGTTGCCTCCACTATTAAGCATATGAGTATGACTATGCGAGCAATTCTGCTGTCTTAAAGCCCTTACTAAACAAAGTCTTGGAGAAATACGCTTTGATAAGGAAAATAATGTCATGTGTGATTGATGACTTCCTGGGATAATCTCTTCTATATTTAGGTTAATATTGTGAGATCTTTTGAGGTGATTTTTTCAAAAGTTTAAAAGAAAAAAAAAAGGAAAGAAAATTAAAAGTGCCTAATGGAAGTAGGCATTACATTTCCCTTTATCTTAAGATTTAGCATTTTCATTTCCAATCAAAGGTCATTATGTCACTTTCTGTATTAAACTAATCTGGGATATTCCTAGATATAACTTAGCATCCCGCTACATTGTATCCATGTACAATTGTTAGTATCGAATCAACTTTCACGACAAGCAGCAATATTTGTTAAGAATAAACATGGTACCAGATAGATAGGGGATTACTTTCCCTAGCAATAGCAAATACTAAGAATACTAATATATGATCAAATAGATAAATATAACTATGAAAAAATAATTGGCAATCTTTTTTAATGAGATAAACACTAATACCTTATAATTTTGTTAGGTATGTTGCAGTATTATACCAAGATCAATCATGAACATCAACTTTGAAAAGCCTAAGACCTTGATTCAACTTACAGTTATAAATAATCCATACTAAGGAGGAATACAAGTCTTTATATTCAACTTACAGTTATAAATAATCTGTGCTAAGGAAGAATACAAGTCTTTATACTTTCACAACATAACATGAAATGCAGCAATGATGGGAGTATATTATGACAACAAAAAGTACACTGAAGATAGACTTCCTTTGTTCCCTTTATCAAATAAGCTTCGTCCAAATAATTACATTCAGAATCAACACCAGGAATTCCCTGTTATATGATAATTCATAAAGCTCAATACTCATATTTCCTGTAAAGACTTGCTTATGTCATATTAAGATAACCTGCACACAGCCAGGAAACTCTTTGACATCCCCCCTCCATTGACCCAAAAAAAGAGAAAATCCCAATCAAACAAATAAAAGGAAAAAGAGAATGCTACAACGTCAATATGAAGCTATCAATACTATACATAATTTTTTTACCATGAAGGGGTAATCAGAGTACAACCAAGAAAATTTCCGAGAAATTAATACAAATTAGTGAAGAGTTTTTCCTTTCAATTATGTCTATGATAGGGAAAATTATTCAGTAATCCCAGAGCATAGCCACGTGGTGTTCCAGGCCAATCACATCTTTCCATTTTAGTTGTGTCCCACTGCATATAGCTCTGAACCTATTAAAATGGAGAGGGACCTACTAAAATGGGGAAATATGATTAGTTTGAAACACCACGTGGTTGTGCTTCGGGATTACTGAATAATTACTCCTGTGATAGATACTGAAATAATATAAATAGAAAAAATGAACAGCTAAGCTACAACATCTAGAGTTAGATAGCTTCGGGATAATTTTGATAGATTGTTCTCATTGCTGCTATAAAATTTTAAAGAATAGATGGACTAAGCTTCAACTGCAATATTGCATCTATTAAGTAATAATTACATACTTTGTAAGAAGCGAAGAAACGCAGATGTGATGAAAATACTGGACAGCCTATATAAGACATCCTTCCGGAAAATATCCAATAAAGAAATATCACTCCATGCAATGATAAACATAGCCTGCAATTAGAAATCACCCTAAATAAGTAACTGCTAAAACAAGGCACAGTTTCAGAAGCAAGACAATGTTAAGTCTGCTATATTGGTGTTAATTGTTAAATACCTGTACCATTAGTATAAAAAAAGTCCACAAACGGTCAAAACTTCGAAAGATATGCCAAAATGTACGGGTCTCAACGAAATACGATTTTCCTGTGTTTCCAGGAGTTTTATATGATCCTTGTTTTCCCTGACATTGAAATTATATTAAAGAGAAGAAAAGATCGAACTACATTAAACTATACCATCTAGATAGGTCCAAGGGTACCTGTGTCATGTCTCTTGTTGATTTGAAAAAATCACCATCATCACGCATAGGCCAACCCAAAGAGAAGCAATCCGACGACCTAGACAACATCATAATCATAAATGCCATGACAATTCTGTTTATAATCTATATAATATCTATAGTTCAGTTTTACTACTTACATACCAAAAATACTCATTCATATCATCATAATTGCACCATGCTGAGTGAGGAGCTTTTCCGCTCTTGCTATTCTTGGCTTCCTGGAATTTCATCAGCCCCACTTCAATGTCTGAACATAAAATACCAAAGCTTGAAAAAATGTGCATGTTTGCACTAGAGAAGTACCTTGTCAATTACTCGATAAATGGGTGTTATAACCTTTCGCAGGAAAGACTCATCGTCCCCACCATAAGAAGGCTTAATGTTTTCTCCAGTGACAATACTGACACTTCCAGCCAATAGACCATGGAGTTCATACGCCATCTGAACATATCAATATACTGCTAATAAATATAAATTACAGTACGCATATCCATAGACTATAGGTATATACTTCAAAAGTTCAAAGAATGAATCATGTTTGACTAATAGACAGATAACAGTATCCAGGTCTAAATAAATGAAAGAAATACTAACATTATGAAAAATGTAGCATAAACATTCTGGCATAAACCGCACATTAGCTGCTTCGCCCCAGATGAGAAAATAGAGGCCCATGTAAATTATCTTTCTCTGTTGAACTTCATGTTGCCCTTGAGGGAGCCTGAAATATTGAGATTCATATTTGTATCCTAACAAGATCAGGATCATGCCAAAGAAGATCCATTTGAAAACTACAGATAAACTGAGATTGTAGAATAAGTCCAGTAAAAAGTAGATACAAGCACATCGGATTCTCACCGTAAACTGTGTTTTCTTCCCATGTACTTGCACCATGTTTTATAATTTTTAAAAAGCTTGTTCATGATAGCACTGACTGCTCGATTGTCAAGCTGCAGAAAACATGGGGCTGAAGGTTCAATTACTTGTCCAGTTTAAGGGGAAAAATATGAGGAAATTTGATGAAGGAGACAGGTGGAAAAAATGACATTAAGCACAAAAAAATTAAATAGGAACCTTACAAGTCTGAATACTAAAAGAAGAGAAAACTAGAAAAGTATAGAATGCACTTAAAGTTCCGGATGCTTGATAATAGAAGGTGCACATAACACTGAAATTAAAAAAAAAAATACAGAATAGCACGTAGTTATGGTTTGACACGCTAGAGTAGAACATGCCTTGTTTAGTGGCTCAGGCTTGGGCATAAGTTTTATATGAACATTGGAAAGCAGCAACATCAAATTTTCCCTCTGGTTTCTGACATTGTCTCTCTGTACACCAATATACGCGGAAGAAAAGTAATTACATCACAAAAGTAATACAGCGACTATAGGCAAATAATTTCTCATTCTAGAATACGTGCCTGAAATCCAAACATTGCCCTTAGCCAATCAAGAACATCCAATTCCTCTTTCTGCCCATGCTGATCAAATGAGGTTGGCCACTTCAAGCCACTCGTGTTTAGCAGTGCACCCACAGCTGCCTTAACCTGGTATAGACAGAGGCTAAGAGAGTGAGCAAACTTAAACATCCTGACATCACACAAGATATAGGCTTCATGCATGTCTGTGCTTGTGGTACCTCTTTTAACTGCATGATGGATTGTGATGCCCCAGCAGAATCCAGTGGAAGAATGTTATAGGGAGCATAGATTTCTTTCTTTGCCTGGACATCTTTCGCTGAAGCAATAATCTGCTCGTGAAGGTATATATTCCTCAGCTCCTATGGGGCCCGTTCGGCGCCAACTTATAAGTTCGTCAACCCAACTTATAAGTTGATTTTTAAAAAAAACTGTTCGGAATGGACTTAAATCTCAACTTATAAGTTGACTTATTAGTCAAAAAAAAAAGAAAGTAAATTTTATTTACTTATTTTTTTTTTACTTATAAGTCATTTTTTAAAAGTTGGTCAAACCTTATAGAATGTCCATTTTGTCCTCTTTTATTTTTCTAATCTTCTTTTTATTGAAATATATTTTAGTAATCTTTATATTTTTTTTTAACTTATATTCGAATACATCCGCAACTATTATTTATAATTTTTGATTTATAAATAAAAGTGCCACCAAACGTTTTTATTTATAAATCCTCTAAAATTTTACCTAATAAATCTGCTAAAATTTTAACTTTTAAATCAAAAATAAAAAAAAAAACTCCCGGATAGGCCCCTAATGCAATTCATACACCATAAAGCTCGATATGAATCAATAGTGCAAAAATCCAGTACTAACCTCAGGAGCAACTTCTTCGACTTTCTCAGATATGTTAACAGCGCAGAGGACTTCAAGAAGCACTCCAGCTGTATGGTAAGCTTTGCCGAGTTGTGCTCTGTTGTTTAAGGGTTTGAACCAATTAATCAATTGGCTCTCATCGGAATAGTTGTTCTACCACAATCGCAAGAAAGGAGGGTAGAAGAGAAGAGAATAGAACAATATAAGGCAATGCTGCTACAAAATAGAGTGCATGACTTACCTGCCCGCTTGCTCTCCCTTGTCAAGGACACTAACATAGTGTTCATAATAAAAGCTCCCAATTTCCTGCGCATCCGTCTCTTTAACCCGAGAGGTAAGAGTTGAATCATTTTCCTGAATAAAAGTTTTCACATTGATTGAATTTAGGGATTTGGAAACCTATTCATAACCCAAAAAATATGGAATTTGGATATGGAATATGCAGAAAACCCAATTCATAAAGAACTCAGATAAAGCCTCATCCTGCTCTTTACTCTTTGTCTTCTGTTCTTGTGCAACGCACTTCTCCAATGTTCTTGTCCCTCTTCACGCACTTATTCGTGATTCTTTATACGATTCCCAGAACCAATGTTGTTTTTCGCAGTGATATGACATTGGAACTGTTTGGTGACGGTCCGGTCCTTTAATCTTTTCATTTTATGTTTAAAATATGTGTACTCTACTCTTTTGCACAAATGAACATCCAATATATTTAATATTCTCCCACTTCTAAATTATAAAATTAATATTAATTTTATAAAAATTAATTTAAAATATTTTTAAATTTAAACTTAAAATGACTTATTTAAATTTTAAAAATAATAAAATTTATATTTAATAATATTTTTAAAATAATTTATAATATTTATAATTATAATAACATAAATTAAATAAATTTATATCAATTTTAAATTTAAAAATATTTAAAATTAATTTTTTTTAAAGTTAATGTCAATTTTATAACTTCAAATGGAGAAGTATTTGATTTTATCTTTGCTCCTCTATTCTTTTTTTGCCTTTATTTTTATCTTGCTTTCTATAAATACTTCCTGTATATTTTTTAATGTTTTTGTTTATATAATAAGGCAATAATTTCTTACAGAAATATTAGAGAATTTCATAGTACACTTAAAGTAAACACGAAAATTCTATGCTAGTTTTTAATATAGAACCATTTTAGTAAGAAGTTTTAAGAGAGATGTTTTAACTAATAAAGTAAGTTTGAGTGGATTGTCAAAAACAAAAACAAAAACAAATATATACATACATAATTTACAAATGATAGAAATATTTTATATGTAATTAAGATTGAATTATGTAATTAAGGCATTAATAAATTGTTATTTATTATATAATTTAGCATTATTTTGAGAATAGAGGGTGTATTTTATTTGAAAATTAATGTTTCACTAAATCTTAGGTCCAAGGGACGATTTGCTTCACGTTTTTTCCTGAGTTGGATTTTTTTAAGTATATTAATATGGTAGTCAAAGTTACAATTTTAATAGGAACTACTAAATGTAACTACCAAGTTTTAACCATTTTCAGTCTTAAATAAATCAACTCCTACATATTATACTTATAATGAAATGAAATTATTAATTTCTTTTTCAATAACTTTATCAATCACGAAGTTTCTAACTTAAGAAATAAGCAAACATAAACAAAATACTCAATACTCCTACACTAGATACAAAAATTAGGAATCACAAAATTGAAAATTAAGTCTGCTTCATTCATAAATTACTTGGTCAATGATGGAAAAGGTTTTACCAAAACTTTTTGTAGAGGCCGTCTCACTTTTCTTATTTATTTTTTAATTATTAAAAGGCCCGAGGGATTCCTAAACAGTAATTAATTAACTAGCTCCACGTAAAACCAAAATTGAATAGCCCGAAGGGCCCAAAAAAATAAAGCAGAAGCAGACCCAGTAATAATTTGCGTAACTAGCTCATATGAACACGAGTACATCTGATTATCATCTACACTTGCCCTGAAAACCACGTGAGTACGTGACCATCGAATTCCACTCTCCTCTGTCATCTCACAAACGCAACGAATTTTCCCGCGCTCTCTTTCTCCTCTCTCTGCCTAATTATTCCCCTGTTTTGAATCTCCGGCCAAAGTTCGAACAGTTTTCCAAAAGCAAAAATTGCAAGATTCTAATTCTCTAAAAGCAAACATACAGCCAATCTGAATGTGTCTCAATAGCATGCAAGAGTAATACCAAAAACACTTGGAGAAATTGAAAAAAAAAATTATAGAAACACTTTAATTCTTACACGTTCCAAACGCAGAGAAAGACTCGTTTTGAACTGCCTCACACCTCGCCCACTGGAGTTCGGATCCAATCTGTCCGCTTTCTGAAACGCATAATTCCGACCTACCAAACCGGAAAATCAAAACGAAATGAAAATAACTTTCAGATGAAAACACTTTTAAAAAACAGAAACATCTCCACATTGGCGCGCGGTACTTACAGAGATAAGCGACACGAGGACGCTCGTTTTGGATCTCGGCGGCAACACGGAGAATGGGAGCGATGGACTGGAGGGAGGCTGGGACAACCTCGTTGTCGAAAACCTCCATTGAGAAACCGGTGCTGCGCGAAGACCGCCTCATCAGCCCTGGTTGGCTTGCCACCTGCTGCTCTTGAAACGACCACATTAATCGTGCCCTAGCTTAACTTTCTTTACTTCGCCTCTCTCTCTCTCTTCTATTTTTTCTGTAACCGTAATCAAACAAACTCATCAATTACAGTCGAACGATTGCAAAATATTGAAAAGAAGAATCTAATTTCAAGCATGCTCAGTCCTTCTCTTATATATAATAAACACACACACACACACACACACACACACACACACACATATATTTATATGAGTACTGTATAAATTGATTAGTGGAAGAACATTTTGAAGCTACATATATGTATGTATGTATGTACAAAAGCGAATTCGTATCTCCGTACTTTAAAAGTGAAGCTAGTGATATAAATTTATAAGTACATTGAAAGTATATTGTTCGTATACACCTATAGAGATCTAATAAACATGATTTATCAAACATATGAATATACAATTAACAAATCCGTTTTGAAGAATCACTCAAAATCTAAACCTTCATGATCAATCATGTTTACTCTCACAAACACACACACATAGACGTGCATATATGTAGAGAGAGAAAACAGAGCTCGTGCATATATATATATATATATATATATATATATATTGTGGAATTGAAGCTTACATTTGAAGCTAGCTGAATTGAATTGCAGAAGCGCCTTAGCAAATTCAGATTGATGAACAAACTAATTTCCGGAAGTGGAGATCTAGAGAGAGAAATTAATGGGAGAAACTAATCAATGGAAATGGAGGTTTAGAGAGAGAAATTAGAAGAGAGAGAAACGAATGAATGATGAAATAAAATGTAAACAGTATATATGTGTGTGTGTGTGTGTGGTGTCAGCGTGTCTGCGTGTGTGTAAATTTGCCGAAGCAGAGGCGGTTAAGACTGAAAAAGAACCCAACTATCGTGTGGGCGGGAAAATTAACAATTAGCACATATTATTCGACAGCTGTCAAGGCTAATGACTACAAAGGACATGAATTAATTAGGTGGACTTTAAATCATGTAATGATAAATTTTATTTTATTATCTAAAATATATTATTTTATAAATATAATAATATAATTATGACAAGTACATAAATCTTAATATAATAATATTCTCTCCGTTTCAAAACAAAATATCATTACTGAAAGTCAATTTTTGATATTTTAAAATTTGAAATTGATATAAATTTATTTAATTTTAATTAATATAAGAATGAATATACTACTAATTACAGATTTATTCTTTTATAATTTTAAATGAATAAAATAAATTTAAAATTTAAAAATATCTCAAATTAACTTTTAAAAAATTAATAATTATCTTGTACTCCCTCCGTTCTATAAAAAATATAATACATTCAGTTCTTAAAACATATTAAAAAAAAAAAAAAAACTTTCATTGCCACAGCAACAATACATGCAATAGTAGAGAGGCTAATTGTATTAAATATAAGATTTATTATAATTTTAAATGAATTATATTAATTTTAAGTTTTAAAATATTCAATAATTGATTTTTGAAGTTAAAAATAATTTTATATTTTGAAATAAATATAGTAAAGTATTTAAATTATATTGATTTCAAACATAAAATTATTATTTTAAGTAAATTTATTGCAACCAATATAACTAAAATGTTCATAATGAAATTATAAAATATTTTTAGCAATTCAATGCAAATCAACACGTCACGTCGAAATGTGTACATAGATGATATGGAGAAATATGTATGATTGAGGTTAATTTGGTAAAGCAACTCATTAAGCAAATTGCCTGATTTAAAAAAGCAAAGAGGATGTCACGTACCCAAAAAGCCAATTTTGCTCCCATTCAAGCCATTTGACAACTCTCTTTTGATGTCATTATTAGAATATTATAAATAAGTTAAAAATTTATATCGAATAAATAATAAAAGAGTAAAAAATTAAAATATATGTATGAACCTAAAATTTAATGGCTTAAATTTTTAATTCAACTTGAATTCCAAATATGTGTGTTTGTCTCTTATGTAAACTCGTGCAGCGCGTGAGCTTTTCGATTCTTTTCCAACAATTGGTATCAAAGTTAGAGTTCAAAACTGTAATGATCAAAAAAATTATAAAATTATTATTAATGAAAATAAATAATTATTTGAAAATGATTAAATGCACTTATGTGTGTATATGTGATTACGTGATAGAAATTATATGAAGTTAGTTAATTCAATGAACTTGAATTAGGTATAAATTAAAAGAAGAAACTAAGATGAATGACCAAATTGTGAGAATGGATGACAAACTTATGTTATGAATTAACTAAGCTTAAATGTTAAGTCTTGTGTGGCAAGATGAAATGTTAAGATGATTAATAAATTAAGATGTAATTATGATTAATCAAGTGTTTGATTAATTCATGAAAGAGGATTAATATAAATCCAAGATGAGAATTAGGTAAATTATGAATTAATTAGTTTTATGTTATGAATTAACTAGGCCCAAGCTAATGGATACAAGTCTTGTATGGAATTAAATTAGATTAGTCCAATGTATGTGTAATGTGGGAATTAAAAGAGATCAATCCTTTAAACATTGTAAAGACTTATAGAGCTATTTCATTAGCCCAAATGGGAGCCCAAAACCTTAATTAAAAGAAGCCCAAGGAATAGTTAAAAGGAGCCCAAACTGGGGTCCAAGGGAGAAATACACACACACACACACACACACACACACACCAATTCCCCTTGGGGACTCCAATTTTGAGCCTTGTGTCATTTTTAAATCCTTGAGCTTTGTAAAATCTTAAGCTTTGTAAAAAGCTCCACATTTTTCTCCTAGGAAGCTTGCTTTTTCCTTAAAATGAGGAGGCATGTTAGGAGTTAATTAGGTTAAGCATGATTAACTACCTTGTTAGATTAATTAAGGTATGTAATTGAGCATTACTAGAGCTCTATAAATAGAAGCTTCCACCAACCAATTAGAAGGTTACTATATTTTAT